>JBAIZL010000001.1:173804340-174181840 GCA_036971475.1 Prosapia bicincta | reverse complement strand
TGAATGGAAAATTCAATGATAATAATAAGCGAACAGATGATTACAATTAGCGGCCTAATTACAATGTATTAATATACGTCCGTGTTTGTTTTTCAATGAAACGATAACAATAACCGAATGATAACATTAACCGGAATCACAATAAGCGGCGCCGACTGTATTATCTACCTTATATATATATATATATATATATATATATATATATATATATATATATATATATATATATATATGTATATGTTGAAGTTTTATATATATATATCCCGCTTTTATGACAAATGATTAACGTAATGAATGGTTTAGCATTTCTCTCGGTATTAAGCAAAAGAATCATATATTTAATTTTCGAAATATTATATGATACAAAATTCAAAAGATATTATTAATTACTTGTGAAAACACGTTATCTGATTGAGATGTTATTGAAATTATCCTCAACTTTTATATTTTGTGTAACTATTTTCAAAACTCAATAAAGAAGATAATGTCTCTGATAGGAAATACTGTAACTAGCCTATAAATACAAAATTTACATACTGCATTGTAAAGAAACGGTGATAGAAAAAAATTAGTGCTCTTTAGAGAGCTTAGACGACTCGGGGATATCAAAAGATAGGTCAAACTTTCAACCCAAAACATTGTATGAATATTTCACGATCTTTATACACGTGGTAACACTCATAGCAAAACCCGAACTGCAAAAGTGGTTTTGCAGTGGATTTAATATCTAGATTGAGATACCCCTTGGATCGAACCACCAAGATTTTGCAATGTGAATAAATAATGTTGAGATAAATTATCAAAATAATAGATATAAAGTGAATATAAAAAGCACTAAAACAAAAAAAATATTAGTGTTTGCAACTTTTGTGAACGATTTGATTGCTATAAAGTAGCCTACTTCTTTCCCTAGAGCTGTTTATTTTTTACCAGTCCCGCGTTACTTAGAAGTGACTTTTTTGACTAAACGTAAGATAACATAAAAATGTTTGAGAGAATACAACGTAAACATGAGTTACTAAAATTAAAAGGTTAAATTAATAATGCAAGTAAGAAAGAGTAATAAAAAAAACAATAACGCGTTATACAATGGTGTTTAGATGAGTAATATTTATTAGAATTTCCAGAATTTCATTAATTTATGACAATGGCGGAATGCCCAATTCAGAGAAAAATATTATTACAATGGTATATAGGTTCAAATTATTATAAAAATGTTGCTCAATAAGGATTATATTATAAATATTTTAAAGCAAAAGCATTTGGTAACTATCTTCCCAAATAACTGTGATTTAACGAAATCGAAAATTATAACTCGGTTAAGAACTACAAACAAAATACTTAGTGTTTTTATAACACTATGTACATTTCAGTTAAAAGGTAGAAAGAGTTAAGAAGTAAACGGACCACATATTTATCATTTATTTTGTTTTTATTTCTTTATAATATACCATACAAACATATATAAACACATAAACAGATACACGCTCACATGTATATATATATATATATATATATATATATATATATATATATATATATGAAGTATTAACGATTTTGAAATAATGCCAACGGATATACAATTTACCACAACACTTTTATCTCATAGTTAATATTAACAAAATATTGTACATACTTACAATAAAATAGTAAAAATCTACTTAGATATCATAAAGAAAGAATACTCTTATTTACCGACTTGTCAAGTATAAATTATTGTTCATGGTATAATTTTTAAAATAAATGCAAACAGTGAATAAAACATCAGTTGAAAAGTATTTAATTCAACATAAATAAATATTATAAATACGTATATAGATAATATTGTTGACAATATCGACAATACATTACAGAGATGAAATATTGGTTTTAATAAACCATCGTATTCAAAACGAAGGATTTATGTAGTTTTCGCAGCTTCAAGTATATGATTAAATATCGTTTTGTAGGGCCGTTTAGATGTTTCAACCCAGTGACTTCTTTTTACAGTCTTTCATGACGCCATTGAATTATTAGAAATTAATAAGGGAATCGCTTAAAATAAACTGAAATTATTGAAAAAGTGGTTAAAAATAAAATGCAGAAAAAAAATAATTGATTACCCTCTCAAAGTGTGGATATTTGGAGTATGAATATAAATTCCTTAGAAAGTTTAAGTACAAATTTAATAATCAATAGATCATATATGACTTGGATTTTTATTTATAGATATTTCGATAAATATGAATAACTCCGAAATAAAAAAAAACTCTAAATACATATAATGTAATGTAGACCTGATAATATTTCTATTTGATATAAAAATATTTTAGTTGTAAATTTTTAAGTAAGATGTGTTTGATTTTTCCGAGTATTATCAGATTACTAAGAAATGTTAAGAACGAAAGAACTCAACATTTACAGATGGTAAATCTATGGTTTACTGATGGAATAAACGATTAACTGTTAATATTAGGTTGTTAGAGCTAAGGTGCGATTCACTAATGGTGTTATCGTTACAGAGATATGATTCTTCGTCAATCTTTTATCAAATTAATCATTTTAACATAGGCTTTATCTCATTCTTAGCAATAAAACCATTTTCAGTAGGTTCAGTATGTTTAGGCAGTAATGTATGATCAGTTATATCAGGTTTTAGTATGATATTTGTTGTTATTTCTACTTGTTCTAAAGTTTTTTATAAACTAACCTTTACGATTCTTGTAAATTGAAATATCTTAACCTATTATGTAAATATTTGTAGCATGTCGGTTGGAAGAACTGATACATTTATTGAACAAATTTCAACTGATAAATCTTGGGCGTGACTCACAATTCTCCTATCTAGTAATATATACATTATAACGTAAATATGCTAATTTAAAAAGCGATAGTTTAAAAAGTAATAGAAACAAGACAATCAATATTATATTCGTTCCCCCCCAACATGTGTACTGATTTTTTTAACAACATTAAAGCAAGAAAAGAGTGTTATACAATTTACCTCCATATTTCATAGCTGTTAGATTGAGTGTTAAATTCTCCAGCACGATGGTATGTGACGTCACTCTAGATTTATGTTCCTTCAAGCAATTCGCTTGTGTAAAAATGGCAATCGTTAACCTACTAAAGCACCGAAGGGAATTAGAATTTCCTTTCGTAGAAAGATTGCTATATAAAAATTTAAAAAATTTTTAACATTGATTTAGCAACAAGAGTTTTAGAATTTATCTATTTTCTACCCGTGAATGTAATTTTTTATCTAACTTTGTTAGACCTTTTGTTGCCACACCCCCCGCCCGCTCTCCATTCCCTGTCTGGCCTCCGCTTCGTTTGCTTTTTGTACCGTATCCTAGTTGTGGTGGCGGTTTAGAAAAAAATTATGTTAGAGTTTTAAAATATATAGAACTGTTTCATATTATGAACGAAAATACATTATATTTTTTAAATTGAATAGGAATTAGAACTGTGTTAATGTATAGTTTTTAAAACATATTTGTTATAGGCTGATGGCTTTCCTGTGGTCCTCATTTAGACCTATTTATACCATTATCCTACAGAGCCCCGATATCTGTGTTTCAAAAATATGTGCTTTATCAATAAAAGGTGTTATGAGAATCGTAAATAAATATTTAGAACACAATGTAAGAACCAAACTTCGTATTTACTTCAGGAATGGTTTGTTTCTAATATATTGAATACATAATATATAGGCAAACTTGGTAATAAACTGGAAACATTGTAACTGTGGTCATTATAATAGTTTATTCGTATTATGATAGTTACTTCCAATTAAACGTGATAATGAGATATATATTTTGTACCATATCAGGCTATTCTATTAGTTTTGCATATCAGTAGCGTAAATTTTCTTCCAATATTTAAATAGGAATACACTTAATTTAAATTCCAGAAATGTTATCAATTATAGTCTTATTTTAGTCCTAATGGTTTCAATGAATTACCAAAAGTTTTATAATATTTGTTTTATCAGATAACAGTTAAACCAATTTAATTTAGTCTAATATTCTATCAATAATTTCAATATTTAGTTCTGGAAGTGTGAGGGGACTGTGGTTGTTTTTGATTTTATTATTTTAGTTACTAAAAGAATTAATTTTAAATATTCACTTTGTTGGTTTCAAACTATTTAATTCAATTTTTTTTTGTTGAATACTTACTTATCCAGTACTTAAGTAGAATTTAAGGTTGGTTGGTCGATCCTCAGCGCTCTCACGCATTACTTCTGATCTTGGTTAGAAATGACGTAAGAACGTCATTATACGTCATTAAGTCCCAGGGTTGGAATAATCTACTTCCGGCATCCAGGGTAGACGCAGCTCTAGCTGCCTGGACGTCTGCTGCAAGCATACACCAGAACTGGGCTTCTGCACTCCCTAAACTTCACTCCTCGACTCATGACAAGTTTTCCATTTTTTCCTAGGTCAGAAAGGTTCTTTGATTTGGAATTAACTGATTTCTCCGTATGTTATGGAAATGTATGCTACTTTGGAAAAACATAAATTTGTGAGCTTGCTCCTAATTATAATACCTGACTGCCAGATCGTTGTTCAAATTCCCATTTCCAATGTTTACATTAAATTCATTGCTTTTACATTTTCAAACTAATTGCACAGTAACCAAAGCCTTTAGACTTACTTAATTCTAAATTTTACGTTGAATTGTCGTTAATATCTACTCGTACGTTCGCAATGTTTATTTTATTCCTTGCTCCTTATGTATCTTTGAACATGCGCTTTCCACATAATATATATATATATATATATATATATATATATATATATATATATATATATATATATATATATATATATATATATATATGTTTGTATGTATCACTTTCACTTATGCACTTAAACAAGAATCTTACTTGGTATTTATGCGAGCTAACTTTCAATGGCTGGCTATGCCGTCATCCTCGGGCATACCCGAGGTTGTGGGTATGCCCGAGGATGACGGCACAGCCAGCCATTGAAAGTTAGCTAGCATAAATACCAAGTAAGATTCTTGTTTAAGTGCATAAGTGAAAGTGATCAGTGTATACAAAAAAACAGTGTTGCATAACTACAAATATATATGTATATATATATATATATATATATATATATATATATATATATATATATATATATATATATATATATATTAAATATGGTGATTTGTTTTCTTGTAATATAGTTAATATATTAAACATATTTCATAAACAAGAATACTTTTAATGAATATATTTATTCAAAGCTTTTCGCTGATAAAATAGTATCAGCATCTTCAGGAAAATAATTATCTAATCCTTCTAATTATCTAATTCAGATTAGATAATTATTTTCCTGAAGATGCTGATACTATTTTATCGGCGAAAAGCTTTGAATAAATATATTCATTAAAAGTATACGTGTTTATGAAATATTTTTAATTTATTATTATATATATATATATATATATATATATATATATATATATATATATATATATATGTATATTTTCATTCCTGATGATGTTGGTACTGTTTACGAACGAAAAGCTTTGAATATGAATTAATAAATATTCTTGTATTTGAATAACCTATGTTGTTTTAAATTATTAAACAAGAAAACGTATTATATATATATATATATATATATATATATATATATAAATTATATTATATAAATACGTATTACATATATATTTATTTATATAAATTTATTTATTGATATGTATATATAAATATCGCAATATATATTCTTATGTAATAATAAAGAACTAAGTCAAAATAAAAATACAACATATATATATATATATATATATATATTATATATATAGTCACAGATTTCTATTTCATTTTTTGTAGTCAACATCATGAATAAACCGGGATCAATATATCTATTGCTACTTCATAAGACAATGTTACGATTACCCCCACTTTTTATTAGAAACACCTTAAACTGTACACATTTATCACGACAGGGAATCAATATGTTTCACTAAACGACCTATTATTTAGGAATATAGGCTACATTTAAAGTTCATGCGAAGGCAAAATCGGTCGTTATAATTACTACTTCTAATACAAAAATTATTTTCCGAGTAAACATCTTTTTCAATATGGCTCCGGAAGAGATGAAACAACTTTTATCTATTAGTAGAATAAATCCGTCGATAGTGTTATAAACAAAAAGGTCAAATACAACCATTATTAATAACAAAAGCTATACTCATCATTAGTGAAAAGATGGACCGCTAGGACAGCAGTAATATCACACTTTGCTATCAGTTTCTTTACATTTTTCTACCACGTTTACTGAAACCAACATTGCTTGTTTTACAGCCTTTCATCCTACTCCCTGGTGGTATTAGAGTGAAATGGTATTATAACACTCTGAGTAGTAACCTGAGTATAAATTGAAAGTATTTTATTTAATCGTATTTCAGGCTATATAAGCCCATTTCATTTCTTCCTTCTCTCCAAAAGATATTATAAACTGCATACCCTACAGAATCGCCAGTATACTTGATGACAAAGAGTGAGTGTACTAATGTGAATTTAAAATAAAACAATCTATGACAATTATTGTATACTTTGGTAGTATTGTTGGGACACTCACTATATTGTATTTAATTGAATTATGTAAATAAACTTCTCTAAATTGGCATTTATATTGTAAGTAAGATGATAAAATATATTTAAATAACCTTGACTATACACTCTATATGTAAGAATTATCTTTATTAGATGTATTGATAAAATATAAAATACATAAAAATGTCTTGTTTTTAGGGATATCGATATGAAAATATTGACTGAAATTGATTTTAAAAAATTAACTAATAAGTGAAAGATCTTGATTTTCTAATATGTTATATTTACTATTATTTTAAAAACAAATATCTATTTTTTATATTATTTTTCTATAAACAATTAAAAACTTTAATTTATGTTTTAAATACCCTCCAAAATTGCTAAAAATTGTATTGATGGTGTTTCAATAATTTTAAAATCAGATTACCTATGCATTCTTCCCCGGAGGTAACCAACTATTATTGTGTGCAAAAATATTAAAAATAAAGTGTTTGGAATGTTAGGAATGACCAAATGTGTGTTTTGAGCTATGAAATTCAAAAATGGTATACAAACAAACATTAGCATTTAAAGACCTATGGTGTATAAGCCTTTGCCAAATACAGAGAGTGATAGATATATACAGAAATATTGGTCACAAACTATGCAACAAAACATTGCTGACTTCTTGTAATATTACAAATTCACAACTAGGATAAGGGCATGGTGTCTCATCATATAATCTAATACCCTGGGGCAGAATAATAAGGTTTTATTCATCAACCCCAGAGGATGACATGAGACAACATAAACGCACGATACTACTTTACTTTATCCAACGCCTGCCCTTGGTTACTCGACCTTTTGGCTTCGTGCAGACCAGTAGAGCTTGGAGAGTCTGGTTTTTGGGTCGCTATTGTATGCTTCGAGCTGTGGGCAGGCAGGAAGGTGTCTCCATCCATCTTTCCTGTTTGGCACAAGGGGCACCGATCCGTGTCCGCCAGCCCAATGCGATGAAGGTGCGCCTGAAGGTAGTCGTGTCCCGTGGTTGGAACAGCGCAACACTGATAGGTCGAGGCAGGTTTTTTGGAATGGGGTTGGTGCAAAGTTCTTGTCATCTCTTTCCAACAGCCAGGTTTTCTTGTGCAGTTTTCAAGTACGTCTTAGCTGCTGCGTGGATCCTGGTGTAAGTCGAGCCCAGTGATATTTTGATTTGTGGCTGTGGTAGAAGACACCCACTCTTGGCGAGGTTGTCAGCTTTTTCGTTCCCTGTTGTGCCAACGTGGCTGGGAATCCAACGGAGCGCAATTCTGAAGCCTGCCTCTTGGCATAGTTGCATTTTTTCTCTGCACGACACTGTTAAGGTGCAGTCAGTTGGTGTGTTAGAGAAAACTGCCAAAATCGCTGATTGTGAATCAATCAGGAATACATCCTCCGCGGCGAAAGTCGCATGACGCATGATGCTGCTTCTCCTATGGCCACAACCTCACCATCAAGATTGCTGCAGCAGAGGCTCACAGCTACCGAGCCCTGAAATAATTTTGAAAAATATCCTGCTCCAGTTTCTCCACTTGAAGGGTTTGAAGATCCATCTGTGTAAAAATGAAGCCAGTCGCATTAATGTTGCTTTTCTCAGTTCAATATCCATAGCCTGTGACTTTGGTTTCACCTGGTCAATAAGGTTTAGAAAAACTGGAGGTAGGTTGTCAAAGACTCGATTGTTTTGATTTAATGGGGCACCTTCTGCATGAAGGAAAAGGTTATATTTTTGTTCCAGCTGTAGAGCTTTGATTACTGGAGTAATCTGAGTTCTGAGGCGGGAAGTTGCAGCTTTATATGTTTTCCAAAACTTTCTATTTGTTCTTTTATTTTTTCCCAGAATTTTAGGAGACACTTGTCTCTTCTGACTTCCAAGGGTTCCAGTCCTGTTTGGATTTCCATAGCTAGTATTGGAGTCGATTTAGCTCCTCCAGTTATGAGCCTCATGTTATTATTTTGAACCTTGTCTAGCTTCTTTAGGCAATTTGAGCTGGTTAGGTTGAGCACCTCTCCTCCATACTCCATTGTTGGTAGTGCATAGGTCCGGTACGTTGAATTTAGAACATCCTGGGTAGCACCCTATGTAGTTGCTGTTAATCTCTTCAGCAGTTTGCTTCTGTTGGTGGCTTTTTCGGCTATTGACTCAATATGATTTGCAAAGTTTAGCTTCCTGTCTAACGTGATGACAAGATATCGTGGAGTATCTTCGTGGTTTAGAGTTTTGTTGTTTAACTTGATCCTCAGTTTTGGCGGCTGAGTTGAAAGGGTGAATAGAGTGAAAACAGTCTTTTTCTCACTAAATACCATTTGGTTGTAGTTGGCCTAGTCAGCAACTCTGCTAAGGGTTCGATTTATAGATTCTTCCAGGTTCGAAGGAGTCCCGCTTGAAGCCCAAAAGGCAAGGTCGTTCGCAAAAAGTAAGGTTGATATGCCCGGTACTTCTTTTACTATTTTTAAGAGGTCGTTTATCATAATATTGAAAAGGATACAGCTGAGTACTGCTCCCTGCCGTTGCGTTGCTATTTAAATGACGAAATTGTGTCTCGGAAACGGACTCGAACATGCCTCTGTGCCAGAAAAGGACTTCACCCATCCTAAGAGTTTTCCAGTTATTCCTAATTTTTGGAGTTTGTGCAACAGAAGCTTCCTCCATATTCTGTCATAGGCTTCCTTGAAGTCTACAAAGACTGCCACAGTCGACATTTTTCTATGAAAGCCAACCTTCACTGCCTGAACGAGCTTCACAACTTGGTCCATAGTGCCACTGTGTTTCCTAAAGGCAGCTTGCTCATCTGACAGGGCACCGGTCCTCTCTAGAAAGGGACTCAGACGATTGACAAACATTCGCTCGGCTAGCTTGCAGCAGCAGCTCGTGAGAGAAAAGGGTCTGTAGCTTTTTACTTCGCTTGGAGGCTTTCCTTTTTTAAGGATAGGAATGATTTCCACTTTGCGCCACAGGTCAGGGATGAATTTATTCGGAGTTAGGTTCATAAGCTTCAAGAGAGTTTTCTGGACGCACGATACTATTATTATGTTTGATTATAATAGATATATGTGTAAATTGACAATTCTCTAAACAATAAAAGAATACAATAGGATGTTAAGGCAGGATTATATATATATATATATATATATATATATATATATATATATATATATATATATATATATCCGTTGAATTTCATCCGACTCGCTTAGATTCTGTCTCGAAAACGATACTAATTGATAAAGGTATCTAAGAATTAATTTAAAAATAAGAATTAAATTTCTTTTTGTTTCTTTGTGTGTCTGTATCTGTGAGTGTATAAGTGTTTAAACGGGCTAAAATGTCACATTTTACCGTTGGAGTTGAAATTTCAAATTGCATAAATAATAAAAAAGTTGTATAGTCAGAATTGCGAAGTTAAAACAAATTGAAATTGCCTTAGGCATAAAGTAATTTGAGTTTAACGAGTTTAAGGAATAGAAACAAACCGGGAGGTATGGTTTTGATACATATATGAAAGATGTATATAGGGTTAAAATTTACCTACAAACACCATCGACATTAGAGAAGACGTAGAAGAGAAAGAGAAGACGAAAATGTCGAGACTAAAAACACGGAGAACTGCCTACAGAAAGAGTTAAAGAAGAATGAAGTAATTTGTGCAAAAATCGACCAAAAGTATATATATATATATATATATATATATATATATATATATATATATATATATATATATATATATATATAGGGATAGAATACACAGAAAATTACGAAATACCAAACATTCACCAGTAGTCAGTTAGGAGACTTGCGATTGGATGAAACAAGAGGTGGGGTTGACAATGCGTGGGAAGACGCAAAAGTTATGCTTAGCGTAGTTTCGAACAAGAAACGGCAAGGTTGTGTGAGACGTGCTCCGTTTTGTGAATGCAGAAAGATAGTTATAAAAGGTAAAGTGCCAAGGCAAATGCAGGGCTAAGAACGGGAGGGAGATCACTGATATGTAGTGACGTGTGTTTTAAAACCCTTTTGGGGAGGTAACTCTCCAAAATTGGTATTCGTCGTTTAACAGCAATGTCGTAGTGTTCTCGAGAAAATTTGATGCAAAAAAGTTGATAGAATGAAATGAATTTTTTGGAAATATATAAAATATTTCAAATATTGTTGCAATGAATTTGGGCTTTTAAATGTCTGTTGTTTTTTATATTTGATTTAAGATACTGAAGTCAGTTATCAAGAGATTTCATGGTACAATGAAAGGGTTGTAAATAGGTTAAATTGAAATGAATGTTTGATAAAGAAAGTAAAATACTGTAGAGAAAATAACTAAATTGTTAAAAAACTTAGAACAGAAAAATATTGTATTTCAATGGATCCCCAGTCATTGTGGTGTTCCTGGGAATGAGGAAGCTGACAGATCTGCCAAGGCGACTTGCAACTTGTTTCCATCTCCTGAAAGTTGTTACTCCTTAACTAATTGCAAAGAGGCAGTTGATAAAGAATCTCACATCTGTTGGAGAAAGAAATGGAGAGAATGCAATACTGGGCGCGAATATTATTCATTACAAAAACAACCTAATGATCCAAAGATCTTCAAGTCATTATCACGTTCAGTGGCATCTTTTGCGGCACGAGCTCGTATGGGACACATTGTCACCAATACATATTTGAAAAGGTTTCATATTACTAACGACTCTATCTGTGGAGTGTGCAAGCAAGAAGAGGAAACATTAGAGCACATACTTTTGAAGTGTCCTGTAACAGCAGCAACAAGGAGTCCCTTGATAAAGCAACTAGGACGGGAATGTACCCTGGACAGAATCTTGAAAGAAAGTTGTTTCTGGCCATTGGCAGAGTGTGTGTATAGGAGACATCGAGCCATCGAGGCCAACCTTGGAAGCTCGTAATAAGAAGTAAGAAGTAAGAAGTAGAGAAAATAAAGAAGATATTTAGCAAATTAAAATAAAAGTTTTGAATTGAAGAAACAATTAAATTTAAAATTTTGAGTTAAAAACAAATGAAAAAGAAATGAATAATTTTGATTTTAAATAAAATTTAAAATGTTAGTCATTTTTAAATAAGAATGACGATGAGATAGGGTGACAAAAAAAATTGTGTTTTTTACAAAAGAGGTTAGAAATTTTATATTGAAAGGTTAAAGATTAGTCAAAAATTTAGGAAGAGTTTAATATATAAAATAATACAAACTGTGCTGCAATAAAAATTCAATTAAAATAAAATAAAACCAAGTAATATTAATAACTTGCAAACAAAACTGGGAATATATGTATTTACAAAAATATTTTACACAACCCTTAACAGATGGTCAGCTAGCCATATATGCCTTCAAATGAACTCATTCTCCGGGAACGGATATTTAAAAGGTAGAATCTCAGCGAGTTAGGTTTTTAAATAAATTCGAGTGACTCTTTCTCTGGCAGATTTCGGAGAGCATTTCATAGGGTTCTGGCCGTAGGCCGGACCTGGTCATTTCAAAATTTTTATTTAACAGAGGAACGTAGGGCTGGCGGCGGGGTTGCAGGCGTTGAGTCGTGGGTCTCCATTGCAGTGTGTGTGTGTGTGTGTGTGTGTGTGTGTGTGTGTGTGTGTGTGTGTGTGTGTGTGTGTGTGTGTGAGTGTGATTGTGTGTGTGTGTGTCTGTGTGTGTGTGTGTGTGTGTGTGTGTGTGTGTGTGTGTGTTAGTGTGTGTTTAGTGCCTAGTTAACCAACACAATCACTGCTGATATAAAAATCAGGTTACCAAGTCTAGTCATTCTCACGTCAAGTTCCTGGGTATTCATAGAGGTATTACGAGTATAAAAAGTCGGTAAATATTGTGTATAGTATGCACATTGCTCTTCTGCACTCCTAATAATTATAGCTATAAAAATGATGTTTTGCTTTATATTTAGTATAACGTAGACTTATTAACAATGAATTGCACCCACTCTTCAGGGATTCTGAAGAACTGCTAAGTAATCTCCGAAGCTCAGAAGCTAAGAAGCTTCTGTTTTTTTCTTTCACATTCTCTGGCAGCATTTGGTGGTTATTTTTAAAATCATCTGGCTACATAAATTAGCGTGATAACAAGCTTCTCTCTTCGCGTCGGTCTGGAAGATGTTTCAGAGACCCAATATATTCATCAGCTCTGTCATAGATGTAAAAATGATGAACAGTAATTGAATGTTGAAGCAGGTATAAAGTAACATAGTGACCTCCAAAAACCTAAAGTTTTACAGCAGAAATTTTAAATTGCACCTATGTAAAACTTACTGAAGTAACTTACATCAAGTACTCTGAACTTTAAACAAGACATATTATATATTTTTTTAAAATCAAATACGACATATCTGAGTACAGAAGATTAAGAAATTGTATTCAACGGCGTATTCAACATAAATATAAGAACTAGCACAGAAGATTTAAGGATTTTCTTCAGTTTACACTGCATTTATAATAAATCTTTAATTCATATATAAACTACAAAGACAGGCAACATTTGTACCGCATAGAGCTTAAGGTAACAACTCTAAGCTGAAGGTTTACTGTGTTGAATATTCATGAAACATAGATGAAAGATCTAAGTAAGAGGCTAAGCTCAAAATATTTATTACTGACGTAATTATGTGTATTTAAATACGAGTGAGAATAAATTACTATACTTACCCTGTCTATGTCAAATTCATTTTATATTATTTGATTTAGTTTTGGCTTTTTTCTCAGGAACACTGTAGTAACAGAATGGTGAACCAACCGCTTGTTTGGCATCCAGTAGCTCTTGAAACATATACTATTATTTTTAAGCATACGTTTCGCACCAAATCTCTTTTAAATCTGGGAAAATTACTTGTTTTTTTTTCTCGTTTTCTACAAATATTTGTTGGTCGTTTCATAAAGCCCTAAAGTATAGCAATATCCCTTTCCTTATATACAAATATCTAATACACAAGAATGAGTATTAGGAGTTATTACTGCATCGTGATTAATAATATTAGTATAAAATTATAAAGGTTTACTGGCATATATTGTCAACTGTGTTTTTACAGTTAAAAATAATAAAAGAAAAGTCGTGAAAGAAATGTTTAGCTCCTGGAAGACGAATGAATTCAAAGAGCAGAGTATGTAGTTATTTCAAATTTTGCGGTGTGTTATAATTTTATATTCATTTAGATAAAACCTCTATTTTTCGTTCAATAGGTTTTATTTACCCAAATGACTTATTTATATAATTAGAAAATAAAAAAAACTTTGTTTATTGTAAGCATCACTAATTGTTCACATAACAGGAAGTTGATAAGACTATTTTGCTACTTATGTACTCACGCCCACTAACTAAACCTAATAATCATCAATAAGACAATGTAATTTCATTACGTGATGTAAAATATGTCACACTATGTAATGTAGCTTTATATCGACAAAGTTTACATATCAATTAGCTCTCCGCAAATATTGTGTTACAGCAGCAAGTGTGACAGTGACGAACTGTTGTAAAATGTACGAGTATGTCAAGTAGCTCGTAAATCGTGTTATACTTAGGTGATTACAGTGGATGAATGTGATAATTTGTGTTTTATAAAACTAATAACAATACAGTTTTGCAATATTTTAAAGAAAACGTGTTGAGGCTATAAATGTTTATTATTGAAATAAATTTGTGTTTTTACAGCGACTACATTATAAATGAGTATAAGTTACCTAGTAACAACACTCACATACCTTTATAGGTAGGACGTAATACTCGATCATGATACGCAAAAGGGCGATGCTCGAACCAATGACGAGTTACTTAACATTATGAATTCCAAAATCATTGATTTAGAGATTGTTATGATTACGTTATGATTTTGGAAAATTTTTTGTAGAATGATTGCAGAATAATACATACAAGAATGGTTAAGGGTAAATATAATGCTCTGAGAAGTGCTATTTGTGATAGAAATGGTAAAATTTAGGTAAGCAGAACTATTAAGATGATATTATAGCTTATTGTTACTTGTATCTAGTCCTTAATAATATTTGGTTCTGTATGAAAAAATAAATGCTACACGGAAAAATGATAGACTAATAACACAGGAAAACTAAACTTAATCGGCTTTTTTATTGTAATATATAGAATTAGGGGAGATTGTAGCAGTACCTAAGATGAAAAATGATAAGCTTTTATTTTCTGCTGCAACCAACTCTTTTAACCTACCCGGAAATTAATAAAATAAAGAGTGATATTTGTATTTCAAAATATTTTTTTACTTGTTTTATTTTTTATGCTAGGTTTTCGGAAATTGTTGTGTCTTGTTACATTTTATTACAAAAAAATTGTTTCAACTTAGCAAAATCGAAGATGGAGATTGATAAGGGGTCTAGAAAATGAGCAGAACAGTCACTGATAAATAAGAGTAAATTTAGAAATTCTTACTTATAAATGACAGGTAAGGAGATAATTCCCAAATAAGTTTTTTCTTGTTTATAAATTTGTTAAAAACCAGAAACGTTTCCAACTATTTTGAATATGCGAGTTTGTTTATGTAATATATACATAATATAGCATAATTAGTGTGTAATGATTTCCATCGCCGACCCAGTGAACCACAATCTCCAGTGGAGAACATCTTTATACCTCAAGATACCTTATAAATGCAATATTTATCTTGTCGGAACGTTTTGCTAATATTATGAAGTATTTTATTAGTGGTATTTCGCCTCTGTGACTTTGTGTTTAAAAGAGTACGTTAACATAATTTTACTATGTATGAAAACAGAAAAATATCAGGAACGTTTTTTTTAGTTTTAACGATATGTTTTATAAAAATCTAACATCTATAAATTCACTGAGTAATTTGCAAAACGTATTGCTCAAACCTGTATATATTTGAATACAGATATTGAAGTGGAGAGCTGTTTTGATTTTCCACTGTGTTCCTATTGACTGGAGGGTTGGGTGATAAATTCCCTACGGCGCGGCGCTAGTACGTGACATCACCCTAGATTTATTTCCCTTTAAACAAAGTGTTTTGCGTAGATAATTTCAATTATTAGCCTACTAAACAGGAAACGGAAATAAAATATTTGTTTGTCAGAGAATGTTATTATATAAAAAATGTTATTTTAATATCAATTTAGAGACAATAAATGGATTTTATTCTCAAAAACATATCTTTCTACATAAAACGAAAAGTTGGAGAAAAATCTTTTTAGAAGGTACCAAATTTATCAGAAGGGTCCAAGTTTTAAAACCTTTCCATCTGGACACACATCTTTAGTTTTTTTCTTTCTTAAAAACATTTGTTTCTTCATAAACTTAGAGAGAAATATTTTTTCCAAAAATTTGCAAAACAACAGATTTTGAGCTAAACATATCAGAAGAGTTCATGTTCCAAGATCTTTCTATATTTAATCTAAAACATATTCTCTATACAAAAAGTCGAAAAATGTTTTTTTTTAATTGCAAAAATATAATTTATCCAAATATTGTTAGAATGGCACAAATACCAAGAATTTTCTATTTCCGGAAAGATATCCACAGGAATTTTTCTCTCACTAAATTTTTTTCAAAAATATAAAAATGGGTTTCAGAAATATTTGCAAACCATTTTTCCAAATATTAAAAAATGGCCCAAGTTTCGAGATCTTTCTATTCGGACAATATATTTAAAAATTGTTTGGTCTCATAATAATTTCATGTATTTTACAAAAACTTCACCGTTGAAAATAATAATTTAACAAAAACGAGGAAAAATAAACTTTTTGGTCCCAAACTTATCAGAAGGGTCCATCTTCCAAGTTCGTTCTATTTGGAGAGGACCCACAAGAACCACAACATTTTTGTCTCTCGTTGAATTTTCTTCATATATCCAGGAAAATCGCTTTGAACCGACATTTCCAAAAACATTATTTGTCGAAATATTGACAGTCGGGCCCAAGCCTCAAACGCTTTAAATATTCGACAGTTTTCTGGTTGAAAAAAAAATTCAAGAACATTTCTTTCTACATTATTCGTCTAAAAAACGTTTTAAACAAGATTTGCAAAACTTAATTTTTCTGTCTCAAACTCATTATAAGGGTCCAAGTTCCATAACCTTTTTGTTTGGATAAGGGTTTTCAAAATATTGTTTGATAAAACCTTTTCATAAACATGAAAAATAGTTTCAAACAAGAATTTACGTAAGCATTTTTTGTCCAAATAATAACAGAACCTAAAACTATTTTTACAAAAGTTTTCAAAATGTTTTCTCCCCAAAAACATATCTTTCTACATAATTTCGTCGAGAAAAATACATTTGCCAAACTACATTATTAGTTCAAATATCTGAAGGGTATAAGTTGAAATACCATTTTAATTGTACAAATAATTCGTAAAAATTGAGTCCTAAATATCACATTTTTCTAAATATATCTTCGATAAAAATGTTTTATCAAAAAATTAAAAACACATTTTTCATGTCCCTAAATTATTAAAAAGGTCCTGGTTCCAAGACATTTCTCTTTTAACCTTCTTATAGAAATTTGTTCAAATTTTTCCAAAACAGTTCTCTGGATGATATATGTAGAAATAAATGTTTTGCAGAATAAACATATTTTTTAAATTTTTGTCCAAACAAAAGCATTTGGATCGCTGGTCCTTCTGATAATAGGATTAAAAATGTAGTTTTAATTATGTTGTAAAACATATTTTTATCAGCGATTTACGTAGAAAGAAATGTTTATGAGTAAATTTCTTTATAAAATCTTTCCCCAAATAAAGAGGTTTTAGATCTTGTACCATTTTGATATTTGGACAAGAAATGTTGTTTTGCTAATTATTGTTATAAACTTTTATTTTCGAGATTAAAGAACAAAGAAAAGTTTCTGAGAAAAACAGATTTTGAAAATTTTTGTCCAAATAGAGTGGTTATGGAACTTGAACCCTTCTGGTAAGTTTGAGACCAAATTACGTTTTTTGGAAATATTTGTTAACAATTTTTTTACAATTTATGAAGGTATTTTTTCGAAAACTTCTGTTCAAATAGAAAAATCGTGGAACAGGTTCCCTTCTAATATAATATTTGACAATTAGTAGTTTTGAAAATTTCTTAAGAACCGTTACTTAAACGATTTAAAATAAGAGCATACTAGATAGTTTGAACAGATGACATATTCTGAGACTGTTTTTTTTTTACTGGAAAAGTTATACTTGGGTGTAAAGTTAAAATAATTTTCTATTTATTTTGGATATTTTCTATATTAAAATATCATTAAAAAGAATGAAAAGATGATTATTATTGCTTGAAATATATTCAGCATTTTACAGACAATAATATAATTAAAACAAATATATATGTATACATACATAGATATATGTGCATATATATATATATATATATATATATATATATATACAAATGTACAAAATATAATGACACATTGTATCACAAAATAAAATCAATGACATTGATTATTCTTGAATTTTATAGTCCATTACGTACGGTTGAATCTTATTATTTTGTTATTATTTAAGGGATTAATGGTTTATTCTTCTTTGCAGTTTTTAAACACATACTTTCACGTATAATTAAGCACTTATAATATATATTGAATAAATGATAAAACGTTTGAATATCGAATCAACTTTATTCGAAATTCAAATGTTTTATCATTTATTCAATACTTATAATAAATATTTATAACGGAATGTTTCGATTAAGTATGTAATATACTAGTATAAATTATTTAATTTCAATTCAAGACCAATAAAAAGCAACAGGGAATATCTATATACACAGTTAACATTTCTGAGAAAATAATTTCCGGTAAACGATTCATCTTGTAGGCCTGTCAAAATTTACACTACATTGCTAAAAAATTTAAAACAAAAGGTTTGGATTGAATGAAAAATAATATTTAAAGATTTGTATGCTCCCAAAATCATATTTAGATTGTTAAAACAAAAACACGGAGATGCACCATAGAATATCTCTTAAGCAACACCTTACGTCTCAAAGGTAGGACCTAGCTGGAATACATGAAGGGGCAATGCTACTGATGTACAAGGAATGACAACATTGGAGGAGAAATAGTGTCTACCAGAGGAAAATAAAACTAATAAACTGTAAATGTTAGTGAATCGCTTGTTTTCTTAATAATTATTAGTTACATACAAAGTGACTTCAGCAACGATAAAGTTGCTTGAAATTGACATCAGTGTAGTACTCTTACTTAACGAGTGGCAACTTGTGTTTTTTAAAGCATGTTTATATCCGAATTAAAATTTCCTTCAGCCTATCGAATGCTTAGAGCTCTTACAATTACTTTAAAGTTCCTGCGCATGAGAATAAAACACAAGCTGTATTTTTCTATTGCGTAATTGATCTGCCCTGATTATTCTAAGGCCTAAACTGTTCAGATTTCTTCAAAAAACCCTGAGTATTTGCCTTTCTGCTCTCGCAGCACATTACATCGTATTGGATATCCTGAAACTCTTGTTCAATAGATATTTAAAACACCTACCTACCTACAACCGCTACTTATTATATCTGTCTTACAGACTTTCCGGTATCATTCTATTCTCATTTTCTAAATTTTATTTATATTGAAACTCTAATCAATAGACGAATCTCGTTTTACTATATTTTCTTTAGTGTTGCGGGCTTATCAGGAACGTCTTTCTACGATGTTTGTTATGGTGGACTTCATTTATTGAGCCTAATATGCTCCCTAATAAGAGGTTGGTGTTCTATTATTTAGTCTGATACAAAAAAAATAATGAGATCATAATAGCATTTTATAATCAATGAATAATATATGCATTAAAAGTATTATTGTTTTTGAAATATTTTAAATTGTTTATTATAAATTATAACAATCGAATAATTATAATAATGATTATTATAATCAAATGTGATTTTGCCCAAGATTGAAGAAGACATATTGCTAGCGGTTTACTAACTTAACGGGCCATGTCCACATGAAACCCACTTTTCCATTATAAGTAGACACAGGTTCAAACATTAGGCTGATTTGTGTGCGTTGGTTAAGCGGATATCTTTACATTGCTGTAATAAAGTTTAGCAGAATGTCTGCACAAATTTCATCTTCCCAGAAAAACAATTCTCTAGAAACGATTTAATATTCCCCTAGGGAGTATTCCGAAGGGAATTTCCTATTCCAGGAATCTATAAAGTTTCTATTCATATAGGAATGTCTCAAATATTTGCGAAATTAAATATTCATCCCAATAAAATAATATAGTGGAGCATCAAAAAGAAACACTTCTATAATTATGTCGTCCCTTGTAACACAAACGTTTAACAGTAACAACATTCTAGTCAATGAACGTATCATTAAGAAATTTAAGGTAGACCTGATTGTTTTGCCTTAAATTAAAAGAAAGTACAATATAATAATCTCTTAGGATTTATTATAATACACTTTGAGATATCAAAAAAAACAACATATAATTAAAGCTTATTTCCTGTCATCGCATTATTACATTTTGTTAGATTCGGATTTCATGAACCAATGACCTGAATTTAATCTCAGTTAACAATAGAATATATTTTTGTCCGGAGACACACGCGATCTTTGGACGGAGACTAACGCGATGTGTGTGAATGCGAATAAATCAATTTACCAACTTTTTACACTTTCAACAAGGCGACCTGAAATCTCTCTGCGATACGGGAATAGCGAACTCATGGAGAGCAATATCTGCAAGTACCTGGGAGTTTCAATAGATTCCAAAATGACCTGGAAACCACACATCAAAGAAAGCGCCAACAGAGCCATTAAAAGAGCAAGACTGCTGAAACGCCTAACTGCCACAACATGGGGAGCAAATCAGGATGTACTGAACACAGCGTACAAAACATATATACGCCCCATACTCGAGTACGGAGCTGAAGCAACAATCACAGCGTCAAACACCACATCCCAAATCTTGGATAGAACCCAAAATGCAGTCCTCCGAGTCATCACTGGTGCACCAAAATCGACCCCGATAGCAGCAATGGAGGCACAGTTGGAAACAGAGCCAATGCAGTTTAGAAGAGAAAAACTCAGCCTCGGGTTTTGGGAGAGAAACAAAAGGACGTACAGCCGCCGATGGGCAAACTTTAAAGAAGCCACAACGAGGCTAAAAACACAAAAAACTCCGATAACCACATATAAAGAGTTGATTAAGAAATACAACATCAACATTGGCACTCATACAACAGATATCAGGAAACATGAAGTGTTCAATTCACTGCCCAAGGGAATCCTAAATCTTCTTGACCACAACATCCCAAAGAAAGATTGTAACCCACTAGAACTAAAGGCTGCAGCCCTCAGAACCATCAACACAGTCTATCCAGAGACACAGTGGCTACATGTATATACCGATGGATCGTGCCTCCCAGACAAAGGACAGACTGGAGCTGGTTATTACTGTAATCTTTTCGAAGGATCGCTAGCAGTTGGCAACAACCAAAGTAACTTTGACGGTGAAATAACCGCCATACTAGCGGCATCAAACGAAATGAAGAAAATAAAGACACCGGCACAAGCAGTCTTTCTTGTAGATTCAATGGCTGCAATAATGGCCGTAACAAATAACAAGAAGACCGATTGCAGATCCACTCTAGCCTGCCGTCAAAATTTGTCAAAACTAATGAATAGGGGATGGAAAATTGAATTACAATGGATCCCCAGCCACGTGGACATAAGAGGTAATGAATTAGCTGACTCATTGGCAAAAAAAGGAACAACGCTCCCACAGCCGAGCGTAGCAACTTCGCTCCCCTCCATAAAAATACAAATAAATGCTGCAATAAAGAGGAGCACTCAGGACTACTTACGAGAAGCATCTTTTAATAAACGTTGGGCTACTCTTGTCGAAAACGGGCCAATTAACAACATGTTACCCCGACGGGACGGGGTTGCACTTTTTAGACTCACAACTGGACACGATTACCTAGCTGCACACCTAAACAAGATACACGTCTTCTCGTCTCCCAGGTGCACCCTATGTGACAGCGGGGAGGACATGACAGCTGAGCACCTCCAGTCATGTACAGCTCTGGACCATGGACCCCTGAACGACACGAAGGAAGAAGAGATCTCTCGCCTCTACTGGTCAGCGCGCCACCAAATGGCCCAACAGCCAAGAGTGGGCGTTGGCTAGTAAGTAAGTAAGTAAGTAAGTATATATTTTTGTCCAAATTTTGCTTAAAGAATTTTCGAGATTTTATGTTTATTTCATTGAAGTGTAACTTTTATTAGTTAGACGGAGTGTACTAGATATTACATTCGCTTATACTTTCATTGCAAAACTTAATAAGTTAGCTGGGAACAAAAAGAGTTCCTGCAAATTAGATCTTGCAAAAATCTGGAGATAATCAAGCATCACCTTCGCTGTTTGACAGACTGCAAAGTTTACAGTAGCAGACATAGATACATTTTTTTTTATATTTTAAAATCTTTATTACAGAAATCTTTTTTTGCCAAAAAAACTTAACCGTGACTCCGCATCCTAATCTCAATCTGTAGCTTCCAATGTATTGGAATGAAATGTGTGACAATATGTAGGGCTAAACATACATGTATCCAAATTTAAATAATATTAACATAATCAAGCTTTGTGACCTTTTGTTGTCTTGTATTCTTTGAAAATCCACTATAACATTTTTTTAAATTTCCAGATTAAGGTACTTTGTGCATAATACACGAATCATCTTGAATAAATTTGTTTAAGATAATGTGTATTAGTGATAAACCAAAAAATAGAATTTTCTAAGTGTAAAGTTGCTGTCCTAAATTTGGTCACAAATATAATGGAGTGAGTAGTTTGTAAGACACAATACAATCAACCTGGAGATTTAGAAAACAAGAATTAAGACACAAATCTAATAAATTAACTGAAGTGTAGCAAAGACAACCACTTCTATTATTTTTAAACCTCTTGTTGTTATCGCTAGTTATTAGTACTTTCTTTCTTTTAATAAGTCTATAAGGGTATATTTAATTCATGACTCAACCCAAGCGAACCATAGCTTTACGTAGGCCTTGCTGCAGTAGACCTTGTGCAAGTTCTAACGTCAATATGAGTCTGAATTATTGAAGAGGCGAAGACTTGATATGTAAAAAATTATTTCGAGTTTTGTTGGATAACTGGTAATGCAATGTTTTCTTAAAAAACCTGCTTGCACAGGAAAAAACTACTTTTTCTTTAATGCAGTGAAAATAAATCTGGGATTTTTGTGAAATAAAATACTTACGCTCTCTCTCTCTCTCACACATACACACACACACACACACACACACACACACACACAATCACACACACACACACACACACACACACACACACACACACACACACACACACACACACACACACACACACACACACACACACTGTAAGGGGCCTAAAATGAGAAACAAGTTGAACAAGAAAAGGCAAATCAAGAGAACAAGATCCTCGGAAAAGAGTAATTAAAAAGTTATATCGAAATAAAGGTTTTGGAAAATACCTGTAGCGTTTTAAAAAAACAACGGAAAAGTTTTGAAAAAGAAAAGATGTAAAACGCGCAATACTTTACACCGCAATATTTGACCGTAACTCCATTACATAGAGCACATTTGCTTGCCCCAGTTAGCTGTGTAACTTCCATAGCGCACTAATGTGATAGGTTTGCGGTTTCGGTCATGCACCAGCTGATCTCCAGAGCATCAGCACTGACCAGTGCTATAGATTAAAGCCTGTCAGTGTCCAAAAACTTGCATATTGTTATGTAGAATGTAAATTGATTATTTTATAGTAGAACTGAAACAATTGGAAACTACGATAAATAACGCTAAATTTAAAATAATATCTTTAAATATCGGACTAGTTCATGGAATGTTCTGGAGAAAAACAATGGGTCACGATTTATAAATTCAAAAAATTAAAATAACACTACATCTTATTTCATTGTTTAGGTAGAGAAAATATATTCTCTAATTAAACTTCCACACTTATATCTGTAGATAGTATTACAAGCCGTAGGTATAAATAACTACTTCATTTATTTGTACTTGAGCCGTAAAATCCTAAAATATAATATAATAATAAGTGTATTCTGAGTAATAATATTATACTAGTGCTCATAATATACACGTACTCAAAATGTAGATACAATTGGGTACACAGTACTTTACTTATATGCCTACTGTGCTATGTTGAATATTCGAAATGGAGCAATTGAACTTTAAAAAAATCCAAAATTGATGCAGTCTTCTGCTCGCAGCGTAACATCCCTCTCTCAAACACATGATACAATCTCTTATTCATACACACATACACACCCACTCACACACACACACACACACACAAACACACACTGTGGTACTCATAGGACAAGCACAGTTGGGATTTTGTCATGGAACTTAACAACGAGGGATAGATAGATCAACTTGCAGCAATCGTGTATAATTAGATTCAATCAACTTGACAATACCGGCTATTTTAATATCTTACTTAGGCGGAGAAGATTATTCTCCCACTGTCATTTTAGGCTAATTTAACTGTATCTTTACCCATAGGATAAAGATTGACGAAAATGAATCGAAACGTAAACGCAATCGTTATTGAATAAATACTTATTTCAAATTACCCAATACCTATATAGGTCGAGTCTATTGGAAATCTAATTATTACTGTTACAAAATCACAAACCTTGATCTAAATAAATCTATTAATGGATTCATCTTGCCGGCATTCTTACCCATAGGCTATACATATTCAGCATAGGCTTTATGCTGTAAAAATGAGGAATGACGTTTTAATCAAAAGCGCCTCATTGCAAACCCACAACGGGTAGGTGGAGGTCGTATGATGGTTTGAAATGAAGATGACTACGTATGTCGAACCACTGTGAAATACTCAACTTTTGTAAAACGTATAATTCATTCCGTCACTTAATTTGCGTCTTGTGTTCTATTTGACCTTTAAAACCTTTGCTATTAAACTAATTTTTTCACCTAAATTAAACTACGGAACTACATACACTTCAATGGAAATCCTTGTTTTACTATATGTTTCCTTTATTACTCTAGAGGTTAAAAGTGGTTTGTTATTTTTCATGTCACCTCTTTTGTATTTTCTCCTAGTGATAATTTTATTAATCATAGTTTTGATTTTGTATTCCATAAATGAATTTTATTGTTTATATTTTTATTATATGTTTTTATACAATGATATTAATGGGACGCAGTCGGATAGCAACAGAACATTTGAAAAACGGAATTTATTTTATTTGTGTCTCCCATCTTTAATTTAAATAAATCGCTCGTACATTGCCCGGCTGTTGTCGTAAAGAATAGGTATAAGAAGGTACAAGCAACTAATTATCCATCAGGGGTCGAAAGCCATTTAAAAAAGGAGAAAGCTTTGGCGTCATTACGTTATTGTTGAGATAAAACATCCGTTTGTAGCTACGACGACGAAAACAATCCTCAGAATGTAGCGCAGGTGCTCACTGTAAGTGGTAAGTAAATCTTCCTGTCTAATCAAACGTAAAACACAACTTGGTGACATGAATACGTTTACAATCCCCTTATTATTTATTATATCAATTAACTGAATATAGACAATTGTATACTATTTCATTTGTAAATTATATAATAAAATGTGACAAATTGTTGTTAAATGGAAAAACATACACGACATACTCGAGGATTTATAAATGAATTTTTACAAACTTTTGTAAAATATGAGATAGACAAATAATACATTTCAGGTGAACGACTGTACGAATGCTCCCAATATTTTTCACTTTTATACTTCTTTCAAATAATAATTCAAAATCAAATTAAATGTCAGGAGTAACATACATACAAATTATACTTACCTTTGATCAAATATACCTTTTGATTAATGCATAAATTCAGTTATTCTTTACTATTTAAAACTATTTCCTAGATCACGTTCACCTCCTTAATCCCTGAGACAACACAACGAGTTTCGGGAAATAGTATGTTATCATACACGAAAGATAATATGTTTGCGGGTATTTGTTTTCCTTTCATTATATTTTTCTATTCTAGTATTTGACCTGTGATCCACAGGAAAACTTAACTAACGTTTTTTACGTCACGTATTATGTCACATCTTTAACGGGAGTTGTGAGAAATAAGGAACAAGAATCGTCCCCTTCATTGACGCAGAAAATACTTTCTTTTTTCCATTAAGAGAGTTTCCGGATTCATGTTTATTTCATGGTACTGTTTAAGTAGCTTATCGGAGAAAGTTTGAGAAGAGGAGCTGAGATTATTGTTTCAATACAGAACACTGTGTTAATCCGGAAAAAAAAGAACTAACGTCACACATCTGAAATTACGTTCGGTTAATTTAAAAAAATTTCTAACAGCTTTAGAAAGGAGTTATTATTAGCTATTCTAAAAATAATTATTATTTTCCTTTTCACACATGTTCACAATTTTTAGTAATAATGATATCTACTAATATTATTAATAATATTCTACTACTCGTAGAGCAAAACTAAGCTTATTACCGTCATATGATATGTTTAGAATATTATATATTTTTATCCGATTAGCTTAGGTAAGTCAGAACCTACACCGATATTCATTTTGGGAGATTGTTTTGTAATATATTTTTGTTTTGCCTTTGGCGATATCATGTGCAATTAATCAGGTTTGAATATAATCTTAACTAGATTAGGGATAATGTTTTTGACTGATGGTAGTGACGTAGTGGCTGAAACTTGCCCGTTGAAATAGAGTATTGTTTTGGGGATAATAGAGTTGTAGTGTTTCATGAGTAACCTAAGACAAACAATCTACAAGTTATTTTGTTTTGTTTAAAGGCATAAAATCAAATTCATGAAATCACATCGTAAATAAACTTCCAATATTCAGAATATAAATAATAGTTAAGGAAAGAAAGGGTGCTTTTAAAACTACGTAGGAAATTTACGGACGCCAAGGAAACGGCAAAACGTAATATAGTTACCATAGTTTGTGTGCTTAGTGTGCTTGAATGAAACCGCTATTTTGGCAAACTTGAAAATTTTGAAATTTACACATTTTCTACATCTGCATTATTAATATAAAACCAAATAAACACGCTTTGTCCTCAATAGAAAAAAATTGGTCAACGTATACAAATTTACTATCCCCTAACATTATTTTCGGAGCGTGAATTTACATTTAAAAGGGGCTGTGGTTGGTAACTCTGCCTGCAACGCGGCTTTGTCGCAGCACAACAAACAGTTTTATTTTGTTTTAGTATAATCCGCTATTTTCTACGTAAAGATAATCTTTTGTGTGTGCTTTTTACACTGGCAGAGGTTTTTAAATGATAATTTGCGTTTAAAATTAGCTTCCATTAGATGACTCCGAAATAGTTTTTAAAACTTTAATTTCGGTTGGACAGTGATTGGTATTCTATTATAAACTGCATTGCAAATATTTTTTAGTATAATAATTTTGTAATATGAGTACTAATTGAATATATTACCATAGGAAGTTTTACGTAGCCATTATGAAAGATACTATGTTGTTTTTTTTTATTCTAGCTATTTTTAATTTTTTATATCGGAATTAAATAGAATGTTTAGTGTTTTAGCGATGATTTGCTTTACATTTAGTCTATGTGGTAAACACTTTACAGATATTTGTTTCACTAAACTTAAGACAATCGCCTATATATAAATATACTATTGTCAACACTTATCGTTTCTGCCTGTAATAGCGCCGAATAACAAAAAATGTTAAATAACCTATATTTCTAAAATGTATATCCTAATAATAACAATTCTTTACCCCCATTAATGTATTCGCTCCCAATTGGTATAATTGCATTTGCTTCTTTATGAAAATGCTTGATAAAATTTTGATTACGGAAAGAACGTGTATCCAGATATTATTATTTAATGAAGATCATTTCAGAAAGTATGCCAATAAATTTCATTGATTTCTAAAAAGTATATCTACTAGTCCTTAAAGGAATTGTGTTATATCAAATGTTATACAAGAGATTAATTATTATATTATATGGAACCTATGTAATACTAGAAGAAAAGAAAACGCAGGAGTTATGAAACGGAAATCTAGTGTTAAAATTTAAGAATAAAAACATAGTGCATAAAAACCCCTTCTATTTATTCTTTAAAACTTTGAAAACGTATAAAACCCAGAGAAAAGGTAAGGCGATAGCTGGAATTTTTGCTTTAAAGTTTACCTCACGAATTCATAACTACGATTATAAGGCAAAATTTCTCATGTGAAAACACATTGTATTGTTGATAAATAATATTATGAAATTTAATAATTGCTAATTTTTTTACCAATCTGAAAACTGGTTTAAAATAAGTTTCCATAAATCTTGTATTTTACGTATTACCATATTTAGTACCGTATTCTTACTATATTATATGTATATTAAAGAGCTTCTATAATCAAAACCTAAAATAATCAAGTCCAATTTAATGGATACCGATTACACCATTAAACTATATGAAAATTATAAAATGTTGAGATAAGAAAATAACTTTGAGTATTATCAAAGCCATCAGCAACATAAAAAAGGATACCCTCCTTGGCAGAAAACCGCGTTATAATTATTTGGAGGGTCCGTAGAGGGAGGAATTTATCCTTCAACAATGCTAGTTACATGACGTTCACTCTTATTTCTCAACTCTAAAGTCCAATACATCCATAGGTTGTTGAACTGTAGACCTATACCTAAAAGAATTAGACATATAGTCACCATTTTATTATTGCTAATTGTATGATTATATATGGCATTTCTTTAATAAATATTTATTTATTATATATAATATTATATATATAGTATATATATATATATATATATATATATATATATATATATATATATATATATATATTTATATATATATATATATATGTATTATTTCGTTCTACTTCTAATATTGCACATTCGACTTTTATAATAATGTGGAGTGCCTTTGAATCTTACTACCTATTTGTTCGCTAGGATCTGTTTGAGAGATTATATTAAACGGAGGAGTATGGACGGTATGACATTATTTTGGCGTGGTAAAATAATAAAATATTATTTCCCTCTCCTAATATAATCCTATGTTCGAAGGCTCCATTGGTTATAACTGTTAAAATCTAAATGCAGGAAAAATTATTTATTTGTAACAACAAAGCGGAGGCCTGATGTCTGTCCGTAAAAAAAAAAAAACACCACAGCCGGTTTCGAAACCATTTTTAAGTCGGGAGATCTAGATAAATTGTTACTATTACCTAGCAACACCTACAATCACTTATACCTGTAGTGGCAATATATCTTACTCAAAGTACTCATCTATATAGGTACTGATTGTTCTACATAATAGAAGGGTTACTTTGAACCTATGGAAACACCCTTCCGGATTCACTGAGTACATAGTCAGTCTTGATCTTCGAGATGTCTTGAAATATAGTTTTTTGTGACAACATGTTAATTTCTACTACCAACTAATTTTTTTCGTACATTCCAGTGTTATTGGTCCTGAAGTACTTTTGTGGTACTAAGATCTTATTTTTACTTACATTATATTGGTAATATCTTCAAAAAAAAATGTTCTTTGAAGACCTATATCATCATGCAGGCTGTGTACCTTTATTCCTAGTGAATTATCTCGATTTATGATTTTCTTGATTTTCAAAAGCGTTTAATTTTTGAGCTCGCCTTAAAATTATCATAAACCTCTTTAGTCGTTTTTACAAGTTATTATAGTTCTCATTTCAACACAGGGGGAAGCGTAGTTCTTATCTCTATAAAATAAGTTCATATTTACACGAATCAAGATTCTGGAACATATCCCATACCATTTGACTTGTTTCTCTACTTCAGGCTAAATTATTTGTTTATCTCTGCTTCATCCTTATGTAATGGAATACAGTTTATCAGCAATATTCCAGTGAAGAATACACATTATTGGAAAATATAGTATAATACACTATGAAATTTATTGTTGTAAAGTTTTTATTCACTTTAGAGTGAATTTGTGTGCACTTTAACTTTGACAATTGCTTAACCTTCAAGAATGCGCACAGAACTTAAAACGGAAGAGAGCGCATGCGGATGTTTTTTTTTCGCACAAATACCCTTAAAATTTAAACAGTTTTAAACGATTTTATATTTGGGTGACTTCACAATTAAATACTATATAAATGCATTGTAAATAATTTTAGACATCACTATTGTACAATTTTAATTTTCTAAACATCATATTTCTAAAAATAGTTTTAATTGTTAAAACATGTAAGCAATGTATCTTAAATCACTGTTTTTACATGAAAAATTGGTAATTTTCGTGATTTTCAGATTGATCTATTATGTCTTCATTTGTTTCATTTACAATATCATTAACTTCTTCTTCAGGTTCATCATCTGGCAAAAAGACTCGTTTTCATCAGAATCATCAAAGAGCTGTCTAACAAAATGTCCGGTAGAACGTATTTATTTCCTTTCTTTTTTTCGACGCCTATAGCATTTTACGAATTCTCTCTTTTTCAAATGGAATAACAGTAAAATGTAAAACTTACATAAGAAAAAGACATACACTAAAAAAATATTACCAACAAAAACAGTAAAAATTTAACTCCACCAAGACTTTTGAAACCTAAATAACTGCACGAGGAACTCCGCACAAATAAATTACACGAAAGGGCGTTTTCGGGCGAAACCTACGCAATCTGGCCGCGATTAACAAAAATTAAATTCACACTAATGCTACGTGGAAGAAATTAGCAAAAATTGGTTGCACAGTTTCCTAGAATGCAGGTTGAGGGGTAACGAGCTGGAAATAAACATCTGAGAACTGAAAATACGTTTTGCAAATAAATATTAATACGTGTGGATAAAAACTCTGCATGTGCCTTCTCAAGGGTTAAATACTTTTTCGTGGTTCCAAATAATAGACATATAGGCTTAGATTTATTTTCATTATTAACTACAAAGTTAGAGATGCAATTAAAACAATCATACTTACATTTAATATGGTTAAGGAAATAACTCCATTTCATAATGATGAGTCTATTCGGGTTAAACAGAACGTCTATAAAATATATCTCTAGTTCTATGTTATTTGGGATAAAATTTTATTACTTAACAATAAAGCTTTTTAGTGTGTGTTTTGGTAGATGTTTGAGATATTTTACGGCTTAGCTTTTGTCTAGTTCTTCTATATAAAAAGGAAAGAAGATGTCTTGGAAAATAAAAACTCCCAAAGCATTACTGTATTTTCTTGAGGAAAAGCGGCGAATCAGATTTCCTGTACTAACGAACTTAATTGGTTCTTTTTTCATGAAGGCGTGGGTTATTGTGCGGATAACAATGCTACCACTCTTCCATTAGCAAACTTTCGCTTTTAACAGCTATTTTATGTCTGTCTTTATTATAGCTTTCAATCCAAAAAGTCTTCTAGACAATAGGATTCCGATACAAGTTAAAAAGAAATTCCAATACAAAGATTGAATTGATTAAACACTGATGTTTCGGGACAAATATTAGAGTACTATCCGACGAATCACCCAAGGTCAAGGGTATATTTTCAGATTGTTTGAAGAGGTTTCTTTCCTAAACGTCTAGTCAGACAAGGTTAGTGTGATATTTCGCAGATAGCAAAGACAAAGAGTAAAAATTTGAAGGATGAATAGCTTACTTTGGAAGTCATTTACAGTCTCTAAGAGATACCTATGTCTATTTTGTGACTACTGACTGCAATGAGCTAGAATATTGAAAAGTACATAATACAGAGTGTTTAATTAATTACATTTGGTACAATATAGTTTAGTTTAAAACTTCAAGATTAACTTGCAATTTGTATTGGTTTGACAACAGCGCTACTTATAATTTAATATATATATATATATATATATGTTTTATATCTTGCATTATTGTATTATTCATTCCTGACATTTATTAACGAAAAGTTGTGAGTAAAATGTAATATATAATACTTGTATTTGAATAATTTTAGTTGTGTTAGTTATTGTACAAGAAAATATATTTTATAATATACAATATATATATTTTATTTATATTATATAATTATATATATATATAAATATATATTTATATATATATATATATATATATTAGAGAGAGAGATAGAGAACGAGAGAGAGAGAGGGCGGAGGAGAGAGAGCGCGAGTGAGGAAGACATAGCCAGAGAGTCAAAGAGAGGGAGAGAGAGAGAGAGAGAGAGAGAGAGACATTGAAGGAGAGTAAGTAATACAAACATCTAGTTAGAGGTATACAAATACAAAATATTTTCTTAGATTTACCGTTAATAAAACAATTATAAATGAGTCTTTATAAAATAAAAATACGATCTAACTGAGAATCCAAGAGTAATGAAGCTCGTAATGTTTGTGCTTTGTGCTTCAATCCGCATTATTTACTACCGCATGTTTATACTCACATACACTAAATGAACTCTACTATAACAAACACTATAAAAAGGTATTTCTCACAATTTTGGAATTATGAGGAAGATCAAGTATATCGACGAGAGTTTCATATATAAAGTATCCATATATATCCAATGTAGAAAAGAAGAATGGAAGGGTCAAAGATTTCTGTTGGAGAGATCTTATAAGTAGAGGATGTAGGCAGGTAGGTGTTTTTAAAATGCATTGAATCTAATATGCTGCGGGAGCAGACAGTAAGATACTTGGGGCTTTTAAAAGATATCAGAAGCGGAAAACCTTTAGAGAAATCAAGGGGCATTATGTAGTCAGTAAAAAGAGACTGCTAGTGTTTTTTTTCTCATGAGCAGGAGCTTTAAGGTAATTATAATAGATTCAATCACTAATCATAAGTAACAAATAGGAAGAAGCTTTAACGCTTTTAACTAGACACAAGAGTAAAGTTTTTAGGCTATATGTAAGAGATATAAATGGTTGAAATCAAACCTTTATTTCCCTTCTAAATATTTTCAGAAAATATCTATTAAAAATTAGGAAAACAATACAGTATTTTATCAGTTGCCTAAACATCAAAGGAGCAAAAGGAACAAATTTCTTCGTTCCAATTCTATGTTCCATATTCCCATTACTTGTCCCATATAAAAATGTAATTTTTTTTTGATAGGCCCAACTTATTTTCTTGGTTTATCTTTTATTTTTATCACTAATCCATGTTTTAAAAAATTCAAATCTTTAAGCCTGGGCTCAAAGTATTCAGTACGTAAGCCTATCACAGTACAAATTTTATCCCCCTTTATAATTTAAATATGAAAAGAAGATTTATTATGAATGCATTGTGCAAAGCCTTAATCCTTTCGTGGCGAGTTGTATTCAGGTAAATAAAGTTGTAAATAAAGAATTATATAGCTTCCGTAACACATTAAGGTGTTTGAGATGATAGTAAAGGGGTGGAAAATTAATGAATAACCATCCAAATAAAGATATTGAGTTTAATTGGTTAGATTCTAAAGTAATTGAAAGTTAGATAAAAGCACAAATGCCAGTTAAAATTTTACAGACAAATATCAAATAAAAAACTTAGTTCATAGTTAGGCTAGTGGATCAATTTATGTAATTTCTAAAGTTAGTATGATTCTCGTTAAAGTGAAAATTCAAGGATCGAAGAAAAATATGCATAGATTCAAATGTAAAGATATCAACTTTAACTCACTGTGTTATCTAGAAACGAAAGGGTAGCTGTTGGTAAATAGTAACTGATACCGATGCCTAATATGAATTGAAAGCAAAATTCATTAATATTGTTAATTAACTAGAAGTGTAAGTGAAAAGCAATATTTTATTTTATTGAAAATGATTTAACTGTGCTCTTCAAACAATAGGTATATTAATGGTTATTTTTAACCCTTAATTAAATATTTTCCAAGTATACCTCGAACTAGGTAGTATATATATATATATATATATATATATATATATATATATATATGACCTATCTTGTATATCAATACACCAGGGGATTCAAATACAAGAATATTATTTATTTATATACAAAATTGGTTGTTGGTAGACTACCAACATCATCAGGAATGAAAAATATAATAATACAACAGATAGGCCTAAAACATCTATTGTATTATAAATAGAATTGTTGCTAAATTTATACAAATTGCCAAGTTTATTTTGTTGCTGTAACATTATAGACATTGAATATAGTATTAAAAATATATTGTATTTTTATTTGTTCTTTTATTAATTTGTTATTATTACTGTATTTATATTTTTCAAATACTTCTTTTATATATATGCATTCTTAATCCTTTATTAATATTTGTTAAAAAGTTTCATATTTTCAATGTTTGGAAATTGGTGCTTATTATTAATTATATATATTAAAGCACAAAATTAATTAACGCACAATGTATGTTATTATTAAAATATTGTTTAATATATATATATATTCATTCTTAATCATTTATTAATTTTAATGTTATAAGTTTCATATTTTCATTGTTTGGAAAATGAGGCTTATTATTAATACAATATATTAAACCACACAACTAATTAAAGCACGATGTTTGTTATTATTAAAATATTGTTTAATATATATATATATATATATATATATATATATATATATATATATATATATATATATATATATATATATATATATATATATTAAGAACTAAGTCAAAATACAAATAAAAGAATTATAATTTATTTTACAATTCAAAACTTTTCGTTGGCTAACAGTACCAACATCATCAGGAATATTGATGTACCAACATCATCATCAATATTCCTGATGATGTTGGTACTGTTAGCCAACGAAAAGCTTTGAATTGTAAATTCAATTATAATTCTTGTATTTGTATTTTGACTTAGTTCTTGATTAATACACAAGAATACATATTGTGATATATATATATATATATATATATATATATATAAATATATATATATATATATATATATATATATATTAGATAGAGAGAGAGAGAGCGAGGGAAAAACCGAGGGAGAGTAAGTATTACAAACATCTTGTTACAGGTATGCATATACAAATATTTTCTTATATTTACTGATTAAAAAAACAATTATAAATGAGTCTTCATAGAAAAAATTACGTTCTAACTGAGAATCCAAGAGTAATAAACCTCGTAATATTTGTGCTTTGTGCTTTAATCCGAATAAATACAATTTATTTAGCTCACTTTAAGTATTTACTACCGCATGTTTATACTCATATACACTAAATGAACACTACTGTAACAAATACTATAGAAATGTATTTCTCAACATTTTGGAATATTGAGGAAGATCAAGGATAGTGACGTGAGTTTCATATGTAGAGTTGTTTATATAAATTCAATATAGTAAAGAAAAATGGAAGGGTCAAGGATTACTGTTGGAGAGATCTCATAGGTAGTGGTAGTAGGCAGGAAGGTGTTTTTAATATGTATTGAATCTAATTTGGTGCAGGAGCAGACAGTATGATAGTTGGAGCTTTTAAAAGATATCTGAAAAGCAAAACCTTTAGAGAAATCAAGGGACATTAAGTAGGCAGTAAAAAAAGACTGTTGATGTTTTTATTCTCATGAGCAGGAGCTTTAACGTAATTATAATAAAGTCAATCACTAATCATCAGTAAAAAACCGGAAGAAGCTTCAATGCTTTTAACTAGAGTGTAAGTAAAAACCAATTATTCATTTTATTGAAAATTATGTAATTACGCTGTTCAAACAATAGGTCTAGTAATGGTTAGTTTTAATCGTTATCTAAATACTTTCCCAGTGTACTTTTAACTATATCTCTCTCTCTCTCTCTCTCTCTCTCTCTATATATATATATATATATATATATATATATATATATATATATATATATATATATATGTGTGTGTGTGTATGTATATGGGTGTGTGTGTGTGGGTGGGTGTGTGTGTGTCTGTGTGTATGTGCGTGAGTGTGTGTGTATCTGTGTGTGTGTGTGTGTGTGTGTGTATAACGTAATAAGGGCAAATTACTCTTCTATAAAAGCCTACTTGTTAAAGCTATCAGTCTATCACCTTTAAAAAAAGAGTTTAGTATCTCGAAAAAATCAAATAGACGAAAACCTGATTCTAGTGCTAAGATTTTATATTAGTACATTTTTGGTATTTAAAATGATCGTATACTTGAAGGGAACACCTTTACATAAATAAGATACAATATTACAACATTTATCATTTTTACTTTATAACGTTTATACCATTTAACATTACTGCAGTGATGTAACGTAAGTGCACCTATATAGCAATCCAAGGATGTAATTTTGCAGCTCAGTTAATCACGAATGAAAGGTGGTGGTGATCCTATATTATATATTGCAACTTTCCCCTATTATGATTTATAGAAGTGAAAACTATTATTTTGAAGGTATACTTGGGTATAAGACTAACCGAATTCCGTGAGACACTACAACTATTATCTGCAGAATATTTTTGAAAATTCAAAATTATCACTTATAGAGCGTCAACTATCTAAATTGTAAAAGATTTATAAGGATTTTGTAATATAAGACCTACATTTTCTTTAGTAACAAGCGTTATTTTATATTATTAATATTACCCAATATTCAAGTTGTAAGTAGTCCTGTAGATATAAACATAACTAAGCACTACATACAGTTGTAAAATAACATACCGTTAGTTTTCGGAATATTTATATTATTTTTTAATTACTTTCTTGATTGCAATATATTTTATACAAAATATAAGAATGATACCTTCTACGTGACTAGAGTTATTTTTAAAATGTTTATTTATACAAAACATAAACTAAAATCAATGGAACTAGATTTAATACTTTGTATTTACGACGTAATTAAATAATTCTAATAATAATAACATAAACCACAGTTTTCAACAAATTAATTATATCTCCAAGGAGTAAGTTGTTTCTTATTGAGATATACCTTATTAAATGCTACACTTCCATGTTTATTTTATTACATTTTCAAACCAACCTTAAGGGCAAATAAAACTATAAATATAACACTTCTTTAAATCAAAATGAAATAATTTACTCTAGTGTATTTTTGACGTATTCGAAAAATTACTATATGATAATTTTACTATAAGTATAAAATAAACGATAAAGCGGTTGAATATCATGGGAAGTTTATTTAAATAATCTTGACTGGATATTTCAACCTTTTATTATTTACTCAATTTTTATCTTGAGTGATCTAACAAATATTCTTTTATTATAGGTATTTGTTTTAAAATGGCAAGCAAAATTAAAAATGTCATTATTAGTATGCTTATGTATATATATATATATTTATTTATTTATATTATTGTCTTGTGAAATGATAAACATTTTCCCCCAAAAGTATCGTTTCTAATAGAAACCATAAAATATAATATACAAAATTTTGTTAACCTTAAACCCCAGTATAACTTTTGCAGTGAAAAAATGCAAACAAGCTTGCTCAAAAAATGTAATCTGCCTAAACGTTTTAATAAATTATTAGGATTGTGATAAGTTGCGTCTCCATTTTCCTATGCTTCGCAATCAATCACCCTCACATTGAGTCTGCACAATTTCTATTGTAAAAACTACGAAGCGTTATGAATTACAACCCTAGGGCTATCTACGTAAATCACAGCTCTGGGGATTACCTATAAGATGAATTAAATCACTTATAATTATTATTGATAATAATATTAACAATATAATTAGTTTTTTACAAACTTTTCATACAAATATCAGAGATTATATATATAAGCTTATATATATGCTAATACGTATTCCTTCAAGGATGGATAAAAATTATAAATAGTTACTATCTGTAGTACATCCTTTCATTCTGCACTAAATAAATTTCGCTAGAATCTTATCCAGCATAGACGAGGTGAACCCAACAACAGTAGAGCGAGTGAGGAGCGCAGATAAGTCGGCTCCTATATATAGAGGAATGAAGCCACGCCAATTGACGTCAAAACACACATTGACGTCAATCCACAATTGACGTCAATCCACACTCACACCTGATTCAAACAATTACTCACGTTCCTTTGCCTTTGTTCACCTTTCTGCCGATAAAATCTATCGATGACACACTTCCAGGCTGCGGGCAAATTCAAATTATCATCGCGTTTGTTAAGACTCTCTCGCTTCTCTATTTCGATAGCCTCACGAATAAGTCCTGTAGTTTTCCACTTGAGCAATCTGTCGGCAAGAGTGGAAATCAATGGTATGCCCTGTATCGCAGTGGTGCCTGTACAGAGGCTTGCTTTTTGTTTTTAAGGCCCAGTTTGTGCACTTCAAGCCTAGCTGAGATACGTCTGTTCGTTTGGCCAATATACGATTTCTTACAAACTCCGCAGGAAACGCTGTAAACACCATGGTTCTCCAAGAAGATCTTATCGATGGTGATGTAAGGTTTGTAAACGGAAAGTAAACCATTCATCCTAAAGAGTCTGCAAATCCTATCAGTGGTTCCTTTAATAAAGGGTACAATTACAGTACCAGTTTTCTCAGTCTTGTTTTCGTCCACGTCAACTGGAAGGACACTTTAGCGGTGTAACGCTTTATTAATGGCATATTCCTTATAGCCATTGCTTCTCAGCACCTCTCTCATAGTAATAAATTCCTGGTCCCTCGAATCGATGTCTTTTAACTTGTGAGACCGAGAGAAGAGCGTGTCAGTGACAGCCTGGATCTGAGATGGGTGGTGATGTGACTGAGCGTTAAGATATCTATTGATATGAGTCGGTTTTCTGTAGACCGAATGGTGAACACAACCATTCTGAGCCTTCCTAACTAAGACGTCCAGAAACGTCAAGCAGCCATCACTCTCCAGTTCCAATGTGAAAAATATCCTGGAGTGGCGAGAGTTGAGGTACGTAGGGAACTTATCAAGTTCTGTGCCACCGTGTTGCCTAATCATAAAGACGTCATCCACATAACGAAACCAAGCTTTAGGCCTGTGAAAAGCATCATTCAGGGCGTCTTGCTCAAAGAAAGTTATAAAAATATTGGCTACAGCTGGAGAAAGTGAAGATCCCATAGGGGCACCATCAAGTTGCCTGTAAAACGGTTCATTAAAGAAAAAGTAAGTGTTTTTGAGACGGTGCCCAGCCAGATCCAAGACATGTGGAGGGAGGTCTTCAAAAATAGACATCCTATGAAGCACTTCACCAATGGGAACGGTGGGTAACAATGACTTGACATCCAAGCTATCCATTATGTCATTTTCTTCCTTTGGATGTCCTATTTTGGATTCCTTGCAGCACTTGGACAAAATGTTCAGATTTCTTGATATAGGAATCAGCCTTCTGAACCAATGCCTGCATAAGTTTAGCCAAATATTTCTCTAGTTTCTGAAGAGGTGAATTAATAACACTCACTATAGGTCTCATAGGAGTGCCCGGTTTATGGATTTTAGGTAAACCATACAACTTAGGACATATACTAGACTTTTCCTGAGGAATTATCCTGGATTGAGTTTCCTCATCGATAGGAGTCTGTTTAATAATCCGCCTGGTAGTCTTTTCCAAGTACGTTGTCGGATCGTTCCTATCAACTTTGTAATTTTCATCATTAGGGATCTCCCTAATCTTGTCTATATAATCTGAAGTATTTAAAACAACAGTAGTGTTACCCTTATCAGCCGGCCGTATAGTAATGTCTCCATTATTTTTAAGTTTGAAAAGGGCTCTCTTTTCTCCAGGGCTGAAATTAGGTCTAGGAATTCTGCTAGTACGTAAAATACTAGCAACCTCCTGACGAATCTCTTCAATTTCAGTTTTATCTATGTAGGTGATAGATGTTTCAACCTCAGATATTATTTCTTCCAAAGGAAGCCTGGTAGGAGCAATGGCAAAGATAAACTCCTTACATAGGACAGAGATTTTAGCATCACTGAGGCTGTAGCTAGAGATGTTCTTCACAACCAAGTCAGGATCCAAAGTCTGACGATGAATTTCAGACGTTTTAGCAGTAAGGCTATTAAAGTTATTCACCTGTTTCTCAGTTTTCAGACCTATATTGGTTTCTGATCTCCAAGCCACTAGAGTATCGATACGATCCCACAAAGTACAATGAACAACATTGCTAAGGTCAATGTGCTAAAGTGAAAAGTTCCCTTTCAGTGGTAGCAAGGTTCTTCCTAGTGCGATAAATTTGTTCTCTAAGTAGAGCTTTACTGGCATTCTGAAGAATATTTTCTGTTCTTCTAGTCTTAGTGTGATGCGACAACTTAGTGAAAGTAGGCAGGACATTGTTGTTAAGACAACGGATCAGAAAACGATGAGAATAGACTACTTTAAACACAGCTTCTCATATTGCTTGATATTTCGGAACATAGAGATTTATAATGTTGATACGTATTCCTTCACGGATAGAAAAATATGATTAATTGTTACTACCTGGAGTACATCCATTCATTCTGCTGTACATAAATTAGCAGTTCCGACGTTCCGCTAGAATCTCATCCAGCATTGACGAGGTGAACCCAACAACAGTAGAAGAGCGAGTGAAGGGCGCAGATAACTCGGCTCCTATATATAGAGGAATGAAACCACGCCCATTGACGTCAAAACACACAATATGATAATATGACAAAGTAACTCCATTACTTTATTTAAATTATTACACATTACTACACTCATATGTCACAACACCTACACTACACAGATGTAAACACATGTGAAAAAATGTAATATGTCATGTTACAAAAAAAAATTCGGTCAGCCCAGTCCCACATAAATAATAAGAGTAGTCCCCAGCATAAAAACCTGATCCGTCCCACCCAATAAAACGTCCTGCCTTCGCTAATCCTCTCCTCAGATCCGGCCCGAACCAACACGCCCTGATCCCATATTCCTACCCGCAGCCATTATCGCGTGACAGACGCTGCATAACCTCGGGGACCACCAAACCCACTCCTTCTCTGACTGACTGACTGACTGCGCTCTTCACTCGCTCTTCTACTGTTGTTGGGCTCACCTCGTCAATGCTGGATGAGATTCTAGCGAAACGTTGAAACAGCGAATTTATGGACTGCAGAATAAACGGATGTACTCCAGATAGTAACTATTCGTCATATATATATATATATATATATATATATATATATATATATATATATATATATATATATATATATATATATATATATATATATATATTAGAATAAAATTCAAACTAAAACTTACTACTATTTTATATTTTTTAAGTAAAAGAAATTGATGAAATCAAGCTGGCCTAATTCCAGTGGCATTAAAACCAGAAAAGAAATGTTCACCATTAATTGGTTAGCCATGATTGTGATAATTTTTTTTAAAACATTTAAATAATTGAAATTATCTCTCTATGTGACTTTAATGTATTATGCATCGCATTTTATAGAATTAATAGATCTACCCGTTTCCGGAATTAATTTTTTGGACTTTTTAAAAAAATTGATAGATATATGTAGTAGCATGATCGATCCTAAGCATTCGCGTGTATTGGATCCTGTGCAATGTAATTCATTTGGTTTCCAAGACAACGGAGCAGGATTTTCGTTATCCATTGAGCCCAGAAGATAACCCCTCCCTCACTCTCTTGCTCCTATAAAATCTGCCTTCTCCGGCTCCTTGAACTTGATTCCTCGACTCCTAAAACCCCACTCACCTCCAACCTAACTATTTGATTCTCTTCCCGTTTCCTACCCATCTCTACGTCTTGTGTACTAATGACCTTTTTATTTTCCGACAAACCTGATTTGTCTTTTATCTATTGACTTGGTCATCAAAATGCCTTTGAGTTGTCTGCATGTGTCTGTCTTTTGGTATTACGGGTTTCTCCAAAAATGACCTACTTTTAAATTCCAGTAAAGAAAGTACTGAATGGATTAGCAAGGCATTAAAATTACATGTCAGTTATGTCATTGTTCGAATTCCCAATTCAGATGTTTCTATGAAGTTGAATGATTTTAGTTTTTTTTCGAAATACAGACCCTTAATTTCTTTTCATTTTTTCAATAGTGTTTGTATTTACGCTGGTTTCGTCATAAGTAGGTCCAAACATCGTTTTTTCTTTGCCATCTACGTTTGAATATATGTTTTACTATATAAACAATAATGATAATCTAAGTATTAAAAAGAAATTACTAATGTTTACTTAGACGGATGTTTTGAAAACAAGTTAAAAAATTAATTGGATAGGTTTGTTATTTTATTTTAGTTTCGTGTTTTTATTTTAATTTTCATTGGATGAGTTTCCCACAACTTCACTGTGAACTTTGTAAAATAGAAATGCATGACCATTTCTTTTCAACAAGCTGTAATCAACTGTAATTATTGTTACCACATACAATAGTGGTAAGTGTAAAATTATATGTAAAAAATATTTACAATTTTCACAATAACCAGTGACGAGAAAGTGGAAAGGAGCTGACGACTCATGAAACAAAAAATACATTTCGAAAAATAGGTAAATAGAAGAAAAGTGGGGAATGTGACAGATGTGACGTGGGAAGTAACTTGAACCGACGAAAGAATAGTGTAAACTCTAGAAAGCAAAACTGTAGTTTAGGAGACGTTTTAGAAGAAATATCCTTAGAAACGGCATTGTTTGAAGAATATTTTATTTTGTTGAACACCTATGACTTTACATATCTTAAAATGTATATTAAAAATAAAATAAATATATATCTCTTTAAATCAGGGCAATATCGTTTAAAGCGTTTCATTGCAAATTACATATAGGTAAAGCGGTATTGAATACCAATCAATTTGCTAATAAAACGTTTCAAGTAACGCCATAAGAAAATCCCTCTACTTGCCTTGTAACTGATTTTCCAATTACAAATCTTTTCACAAGCACAGTTGTATCTCAACACGAAATCAATCCATTCTGATAATGACCTGTTTCTATCTGAATCTAGGTTAATTGGTACATTTATGGTTCAAGGTAGAAAAACACGTTGATGCAATAACATTTATCTATAAATCCTTTTCCTATAACAAATCCATTAAAAACATTTCTCTTAAATAATAGTTCAATACTCTGTCCACTAAATATGTTTTCAAGGAATCATACGTTAAATAAAGAGTTTACAAATTATTTAAAAAAGAAATTGTCAAATAAACCGTTTTCAATATTTCGTACCAATCGACTTCGCTATGTTTGAAACATCGGAACATCAAAGGGTTGTTGAATAGCACAATACTTTTTAATACTAATTTTTCGCTATCGCCTCTGTTTATCATACCTAGGATTATTATAGGTATTAGAAAACCATAGGTTTACTCAAGAGATGTGTTTTATAAAGTCAAATAAGAAAAAGTATTTAGAAAGAGTCATTAGTTTTTTTAAATATATGTAACCTGTTTAAATATGTTAAAATATAAATGACTACTAAAACATTTGAAATAACATTTGATAGTCGAGTATACAATGTGGGAAAACGATCAAATAGAGATGCATTTATAACCTCTCACAATAAAAAGTAATAAATGTTTCACGAAATGAAAGGCGGGCTCTTAGTCTTTCTCATCGCAAAAGTTTATCATCGGTTACAGCACAAGTGACTTAAAATTTCGTTGGTATTCTAGTACCAGAAGGTAGGGTATTTTTAACGTCTGAACTTTTACTATTGGCAGTAAGCTTAAAACCGTCACTAGTCTTTACACATTACCCTTCTTAGAAATCCCCCCTCTGCAAGACGGACCACTGAAATGTTTAGTGTGTTATCGTTATTCATTTCAGAGAGAAATGTTGCTCATTTTAGTGTAAAAGTAACACAATTTAGGATTATAGTACATAATAATGTATATAGTGAATCTGTTGAAATATATATATTAAAATGGTTAATGTTATTATCCTTCAGCAGAAATATAAATATCCACAAAAAAGTTGTATTTTAATATGTCTTCTTTCCATTATTGACACATGTTATAAAATTACATATTTATATGCTAGTTTGAATCATAATTATTAAACGTAGTCTCTGCGTTTTCTTAAAGAACACTAGTTGGAATACTAGATAAAGAAATCACAAGGAAAACATTTCTATTCAATAATATCTATTCCATTACTCGGGAAAAGTATGCAAAGTTAACTCCAAATCTGTAAAAGGTAGAAATATATTTAAAGACCAAAAATAACTTACTAATCAAACCTGTACATTAAAAGTTATGTTTTTAGTTATGTTTTTTTTTGTAATGTAATCATTTATAATAAAATATTCTGCTTCGTGTTGTGGAACTCTACAAACATTTTTCTGTCGTGTCCATTCATATAAAGTTCCAATATTTCTAAATCATGAAATGCTCATATATACATAAATACTATACAGTAAAAAACAACTTTTGTAAAGTCCTCTTTACTAATTATATTTGTAAGTATTTATAAAAAATCATAGAGCGCTAAACTAATAACAAATTAAAAATAAAAAAAAATGGTTTTATTAGAGTCTAAACGAAATATATTTTAAAATTTTAAAAAAATAATTCTGTTTCCCATATAATTTCTATATATGTTTTCTATATAAGGTATTAAAAATTACAACATAGTACTAATACTACAATAATTTTTTATATTTTAAATTTTGTAAAAAAAGCATAATGTTTTCCCGAATTCATTGGTATTATTGGACACCTTAAGTAAGTATAACTTACTCTATATACTTATAAGAGTAAGTATATTCTATATACTTATTTCAAAAGTTTTAATTAATTAAAACCTTGAAGAGAGAGTATTTAATTGTAGAAGTAATTTTAGAATAAATAGTTTAAAAAAATAATTCTGTTTCCATATAATTTCTATATATGTTTTATATATAAGGTATTAAAAAATTACAACATAGTACTAATATTAAAATTATTTTTTATATTTTAAATTTTGTAAAAAAAGCATAATGTTTTCCCGAATTCATAGGTATTATTGGACACCTTAAGTAATTATAACTTACTCTATATACTTATAAGAGTAAGTATACTCTATATACTTATTTCAAAAGTTTTAATTAATTAAAACCTTAAAGAGAGAGTATTTATTTGCAGAAGTAATTTTAGAATAAATAGTTTTAAATCAAGTCTTAAACTAAAACAAATTTCACTATATAACGTGTTCAATCAGTAAGCCTATGTATACATCAACGCCGGGATCCTTCCAATATGAAACATTTATTTAGGTGGATAGGAAAAAATCAAGACAACAGCAGAGACAAAATTACATTCTCCACTTTATCCGAAAGGATTAGGTTGGCATTCTGTCTATAACCGATATTGTGATTAAACCAAAATCAAATATTGTTAACATTCCACTCAAAACTTTTTGTACACCACCCACGTTGGGTCGTTTGGGATAGAGTGTTTAAAACTTATGAGTTTTTTACAAGTGGCTAAGCATTGTGGAGGTATATTTCCTTGCGTGAAGTGTTGTATAACAAGGAGCTTATAAATTGAAAATTCAATATACACAACATTTAGTAATTATATTCTCATTTTTATATTTCCAAAAATTTCTATTGAGTTAAGGAATAGTGGGAGATTCTAAGCTAACAAACCATGAAAACATACTTTATGCCGGTTGATATAATACTTTATAAGTATGTATTTACAGCCTATTTCGGTTGTTCTTCCAGCTCTAATGGAGGTCCGTTGCTCTCGTGCGAAAGATTGTGGCAACATTCTCGCTCTATATACTTCATTGATAATAAATGTAAATTAAAAACTGTCTAGATCATTTATTCCGGAATTGAGTAACGCATTGTCGACTTTGAGTTGCTATTTTTGGAACCGAATCATGTTTCATTTTACTCAAAATATATGGTTCCTCACTAACAACACAAACCTTTGAAAACATCCGCTTTTTATAGAATAAGGTCATGCTATTTTACAATCGTAATTATTAAACAATGCGATTGTCTTTTACAATACATTTTTGTTAGGCCATAGTCTTTCTCTGTCTGCACTAAAATAACATCTTAGAAATGCTTCTCATACAAAAAAATGTTTTTTGCCAAAGTAGTACTAGTGAATACTGGTTAAGAAATTTGAAAGTTCCAAAGATAATAATATACCACCAAACTAAATCCAATACAGAAATTATTTAAAATTTATAATTGGCTAACTTTAGGCAATACATAAATTACAGATTCTCTCTGTTAACAGTCAATTTGAAAATCATGAAAATAAAGTCATCCGAATTGATAAATAATAAATGTCAAAGAATTCTTACAATTTCAGACTTTATTATCCTTTTTATCTTTCCATGGTACTGTTTAATGTTACCTAAACTATTCGTTTGTGTGATGATAAGTAAGTTAAATACATGTTATTGTATTGCTTACAGTTCCATTATTTTTTTCTTATAGTAATATGCCTACTAATTATTTTTAACTGAAAATAGTGCTGGAGTGAATTGTGAACTTAGCTGCTGATGAAAATGTAAGAAGGCTTATTTTAATTTTTAAACTTCAATCAACACTAATATGACTTTTATAGATGTAGGGCCTACTCATATCTGAAATTTCCCGATGTCATTGGCGTATCAGTTCTCTGATATTAACTAAATGTATATAAATGTTTTTATGAAACTAATGAAAGTTTTTAATGAAAAAAATGTATTTTGAATATTACGTTCTAAAATAAACAAAACCGAATCCGAGCCGGAAGCGGGGGGGACGTTGCATCATACACACACTGCAACGTCCCCCCCTTTCGTTCGCTTCGATTTTGTTGCAGAAATTATTTATTTATTATATATTTGTTGTCTGCTGCTCACACCGTTTTGTGTACCGTGTTAAGATCCCTAAATTTTGTCTTGTGTTCCCGCGTAATGTACCACGCCCAAATGCAAGCCTATGCCCGCTGACTTCTACCTTAACCTTTGTATGACCTCCCCTAAGTTGGTTGGCAGGTTTGTTGGGTCTGTATTTAGTCACACATGTCAGTAAAATAGTCAGCTGGAAAGAAACAACATTTATATGAACACACAAAATTTTCAAAGAATCTTACCACTTCATGAGATCTGCAGGCACAGCAAGGGGACGTGCAAAATATGATTATGTTTAAGATACCTATTTTAAAAGCTCCTGTGCTCTTTAAACATGGTCTGCCAGTAGACATCGTCTCTAGGCTTCAAAACAAAAAACCAACTAATTTTTAGAATAGCTCAATAAAATTGTTCTCCGGAGAGAACTCGTTTGAAGAAACATTAGGTTCTGAATTTATATATATTTATTAATTAATGAAATTTAATTAAAACTGTACTTTGATTTTATAATCATTATTTATCAGTTGGAAAAAACTAAAAGGTTTTATTGGTTGTTCAACACAGGATAAATTCAAATACTGTCAGTTTTTATAATGCATTTAAATACTGATTTGAACTAAACTAGATTTCTTTTCAAATAAAACATATTAAGATCTCTCTTTATCTGCACAAACTATTAATTAAAAGTTCGTTAGTTTTCACATATTTAAAACCTACATTTCATATACAATTCATTAATGACATTTACATATTTAAAAAAATATATATTTCCAAATTTAACATAATAAAATACTTTATCTTCTTATTTCAAGATTGAATTGGTAAATTCACATTTTATTATAAATAATTTTAAAATATATATGTTCAATAAATCTGGTCTTCTTGATAATGATTGGCCTATGGCCAACAAAATTTGTAAATTTAATATTTATTATTCATTATTTATACATTTTTGTTATACTAATTAATTTCATTATTTTAAGATTTATTTACTTTTTCAACAAAGAATGAAGTCATTGTTTAAGTTTAGTTGGTAATTTGAATTTAATAAATTTACCTGACTTAATTTGACGTTAATTTGTATATAATAGAGAAAATGACTTGCCAAGGATTTCCCTGCCGGTCCTAGAGTTCTCTCGCCTGGATTCCCAGGTCCCTGGACATAGGAAATTGCCATCCCCGGTCAGTCGATGGAAGTCTTTCTCCATTTCCACGTCCTGGAGGCTGAGTCTGGAGCTCTCGTCCATAGATGGAAGTAGACGGCAGAAACGTGGCTATTTTGGTCCCATCAGCCTTATGGTGGTCGTCCTAAGCGCTGACCGGCACTACGACCATTAGCACCTCGTATTAAAAATATTTATAGACTGCCTTACAGATCCTTCAGTTCCTGGATTTTTAGCGGCTATGTAACCCTTCCCTTCTGCTCTAAGCTCGTCGCTATCTCAGTGCTTGTTTCTTGTAAGGTCGGGTTGGACAACGTATCAGTTTTAACCTGCATAATTTTGTTATCTGTTTTAGAACACTGAAAAATGTCTATTATCTTTAAATGACTGTAACCTTTTTGTTATTTGAGTTTTTTAATTCTTTTTTCACTATCGTTTATTATGGATTTTTCTGGTCATTTCAAAATGTCGATGATAGTTCTGCGTGTCCAGTTTTCAAGTTAGCATTTTTCGGCACTTAGAAATTTTGCACTCCACTGTCGTTTGCCAAACTTAGTTGTTACAGTTGCATGCTATTATTATTTTTAATTTGTCTTAATAATATTAATTCAAAATTTTACTGACTTCTTGACTTTTAACTATGTTTATTACACCATAAATTAAAACCTTATTATTTAAATATTAAAATTGTTATTTAAAAAAATAGGAAATTATTAATTTCTTAATTGAAACGTTGATTCAGACTGTTTCAACACACACACACGCTCGCGGGTAAACTATAGCGGTCCGAACAAAAGGAGACGTATAATAAAAGAAGATATAGATTTTTAAATAATTAATTGTTAAAAAAAAACTGTTTTGAAATGTTTTTGCTCAGTTTAAACCCTATAAGTGAATTCATTTTGAAAGAGACTCCTTGTAATTTCCTAGTAACAAAAGACGTGTTTAATATGTCAAATTCCAATTTTCACTTAGAAACACCATCGACATTTGATTGTAATCAGCAGAAGATATCTGAAAGACTTTAAAAATATGAAAGAAATCGTTAAATCGTACCAAAATAAAGTTGGAGGAATTTAAGTGAAAACAGATCATTTGTTCATTAGCAAGAAGTGACAGGGAATATGGAACGCCAGCCGATGTAAGAAGTTTATAGTAAGGGATAACACAGGCCGCTAGCTGACATTGCATTAACGCAATCTGGAAAGAAACACGGAAAATGGTGAGATTTCAGGAAATTGATTTTAAACTGTGATAAATAAATAGACAATGTGAGGCTGAAGACTAGTTTTGTCGTCGAAAAGTAGAGTTCGTGTTTTCCCGGTATAGGTTTTGGGGGTATATCCCCTAGAACTGAGCATTTAATATCTGTGTCAAAAGTACTTTCTGTGTTCAAAATTTTTAAAAATACGTGTCGCGCATTGTTACAATAATGCTAAATTATAAAAATAAGTCTAAACGCAAAATTAACTGTGTGTTTAGCAAAATGTTCGCCAAGTAAACATTATAAATTTATTAGGGAAATATTAAGGCGAGACTAACCATCATCAAACAAAAGAATTTTTTAAATTTATGTAAAAATATGATCTAATAAGGACACAAATACCAAGACAAAGAAGGCATCCTATCCTGCCAAACCATATTCAACCTACGCAGAGCGAGATCCAGGAGCCAAGTAATTCTCCTCCGGACCATGGCAGACCGGATCTAGGAACAAAACACCGGAACAAGGGCTGATTCAAGGAGATGATTTCCGTGGAAGTTGACTGGCAAAACTAGTTAGCACTGTCTTTGGTTTTTTAAAACTTTAATTGATTAGTTTTATTTGAGATTTTAAAATGTTTAAATAAGTTTAAGGAAGAAAATTATTAAATTAATATATTTTATGTTTTCAAAGAAAATTCTATTTAATAAATAAGGTAGTATAAACAAATCTAGAAAATGGTAATTGATTTTTAAACTTTTTAAATGTTTTTATTAGGGCGAGAGGTCTAATATTAGGGCGAAGAAATTTGCAAAGTAAACATAATTTCTCATCAAACACATGCCTTTACTGAAATAATTAAGGGAGATGATTTGAATTTTATAACAATACGAAAATATTTTCTAAATTGATAATATATATATATATATATATATATATATATATATATATATATATATATATATATATATATATTTCAAAAACAAGAATACTTTTAATGAATATATTTATTAAAAGCTTTTCGTCGATTATATATATATATGACATGTTTAAATTTAGAGGTCATTTAAAAATGTTAATTAAATTGGTTATTTTTCAATATCTTTTTTAAATAAAAGTTATGCATTATTTTAGAAATGATTTTTGATTGAGCCACGTGTGGATGACAAGATGTAATTAAAAGAAATTAATTCAGTATAATAAATTTGAAAAGGGAAAAATTTTTTTAAATGAACTGGGGTAATAACTGAAAAAATCAAGTTTCAAGGTAGGAAATAAATTCAAAGAAGTTACAAATATATTAAATTATCGTTGGTATTAACACAAGATTAAATAATATTGGAATGTTTGAACTTAATTTTGAGGTAATGTAAATTGTTAAATGTATATTGGAGGATTAAAAAAAAATAAATAAATTCAAACTAAAATTATTGAAATTAAATGGGACATTTTGTTGCAAATTTAAAATAAAATATATAATTATTGAAAAATAAAAATTCAAAGTAGTAGTAGAAATAAATAGCACCACATAATAAAAAAATGTAAATAAAACATTTTTGTTTGGTTCGGTATTCCATATTTATTGATACTATTAGATATTTGTTTCATGATAAATCGTTTCAGGATTTATTATTGAGTTGTTAAATTTGTTACATCTTAGAAAATGATTAACGTTAAGTTATTAGTAAATATTTTCAATAATTTGAGAATATTAACTTAATACTTTGAAAAAAAAATTATATAATTCGGAAGTAAAATTTCCGTCCATGTAATATTTTATAAAACTAAAAACCGATGGTTTTTACTAACTTAGGAGTAAGAGTTATTTTTCAAATAACAATTTTTTTATATAAGCCTACAATCAGGTCACTAAGCTGTGTGTCACATTAAATAAAATATTCCACAAGATATAGTGATGTAAATCAAAGGGTTACATATCAGTTAGTTAGGCTATTAAAATAAAAGTCTAGTGAATGTCTTGTACAACGGTGCCTGTTCTTGCTGGTGTCAGATCTTCTTGTTTCAAATATTACCTGCGTCGGCTGTCTGCAGGTAAGTGTTGATCCAGACGATAACAACGGCCAAGAGGAAGATTCTGCGTGCGCTGGGTAGGTAAACCTTCGCATATAGGTTAATCGCGCCTAAACCGGTAGCTCGTGGATATATCCTGGTAAAATTAATGGATATCATGCTCTAACATCAAAAGGACGATACGAGTTAAGGTTACAGACTCACTCGTTAAACAACATCGGTATCTTAAAGTAAACAAGGCCTAGCATAATATGACCTTGGAAAAATAAGAAATTATGAATAAAAATAAATACAAATAAAGATAAGAAGAGAAATAATTTTTTTTTAAATATTTAGAAGCGCTAGCGTATAAATAAATATAGAGTAGAAAAATAATTGAATGGATGTTAGGAAAGGGTAAAAGGGAAGGCAGCAGAGTGGTAAACAAGGAAAAACACGAACTAGATAAGGTACCTCTATGGAAAAGATAAATAATAAATAAAAGGACAATATAAACGGATAAATAAACTAATTTTAAGAAAAGAAATAGCAGAAAAAATTAGAAGCTAAAAATTCCAAGAAAAGTGACATGGAAAAATAAATGTTAATCATAAAAAATGAAAAGGAGCAGTAAAAAGGAAGAAAGACAGAAAGAAAAAGAGCAAAAGAAGGGAGTAAAAACCAAGAGAAAGTGAAAAAGAGAGAATGAGAAAAAAGAGAGAAAACGAGGAGATTCAAGTAAAGATAACGAGGACAAATGTGATATAAAAATGAGAAGTCAAGAAGAATAAAAGCAGCGGAAAGCGAAAAACGAGAAGAGGCAAAAGGAGACAGAAGAGAGAAGGAATGCTAAGCAAATAGAAAGGAGAAGTTAGAGAGAGATTAGGAAATGAGAGAAAGGTTAGGCCGAGAAGAATTGAAATTGTTTATGGAGATCACGGAGAATTTCAGCAGCTATAAGTAGGGCATCAACAAACATATTGTAAGCATGGACTCAGTGTGTCGGCAAATGATGGTGTAGTGGACGCACTACGGAGCGTGATCGAATATAAAGAAGAATAACACCAGGAAAACGAAGAGAAGATCACAGACCTGGCGACTGGTCAAAGGGGTAAGTGTTAAGAAAGTAGGGGAAAAGTTAGAAACATAGGTCAAGCAAGAAGGGCATAGAGTTGGACCGGGCCAAGGCTGTGGGGGTATGGTGAAATAGTCGCCACTAAAAAAATAGAGTAATATGGGAAAGGTAATATACACCCAGTGGCAGTCATTAAGGAGATGGATGGGATTATTGACTATATAGACCCAATGTTGAAAGAGGAAACCAGCCTGAGGATGGTTATAAGAAACCTGGGGGAGACAGCCGAAGCTTGGTGATAGGCAAACCAGCAGCCAACCGACGCCTGTAAAAGGTTCAAAGGAAAAGTTCTGAGGAGATACTAAGATTCCAGTGCCCAGGAAAAAATCAGGAGTCAATTAGGAGTTCGAAATATCAATAATAAGGTGGTATACATTGGAACAAAAAAATACTTTACACTTTACATTTAAATATAGAAAAAATGTTTTGTTTAAAAAAAGAAAAGGAAAATTTTATATATCACAGACACTTAATTGAAACCAAATTTATCTTCATTAAGCTAATCTGAACTCCAAAAGTAGTACAATATAGTCAGAACTTAAATATAATGAACGTTTAGAAAGACATTTGAATTGTAGCTCCATATTCTACCCCTTTTATCTTCTTTTACTTCTGTTCATATAATGAATATTTTCGTTCTACTTGTTTTATTTATTTTCTAACATTTGTTGACCTGCAGAGGCAAAATATTTTTTTATAAGATATGTTATTAATGTTTTTTTTTTTAATTGAAAACATATTTTGACTAGATTGAATAGATTTAATAAAAATACTTCTAACAATTTGTTCATTCATAGTTTGTCATCAAACTCTTATCTTCAAACTTTTGAGGACATTTTAAGCATATAAAACCATTATGCATGGACACGTTTCAAATTAAAATGAATATAAAATTTTTGAATGTTAAATTTTATCAATAACCGTAATAAAAATATCGTTTACGAGTAAACCGAAAAACATTTACAATTTTCTCAGACATATTATTTTTATATTAAATTTTTTTCATTTTTCCATCCATATTATCTTATATGAGGATATGTATTGTAGAATTTTGGAAGTTGTATTCTGGATCATCTTTAACTCACTCATGTAAAGATCAAACTTCTATATCTTTTATGATTCCATCTTGAACATGAATTCATTACATTAATATGACAATCGTCTTTAACTCAGTGGTAAATCAATAAATTAGTAAAAGATAGAATTAAGCTCCGTTAAATGCACTATGAAAAATAAATGCATATTAATCAGTATTAAAACACCTTTCTATATCTGAACTTTTAAATCACTTATTATAAGACTGCCTAAATACTGAAGGCATATATTGATTTATTAAATAAGTAGTAATACATGAATTTACAAATAACCTGCTACCTTTTACTTATAATTAACTACTAATTGTTGTAATAACTCAATGCATTCATTGATTTACAATTGTAAAAACTTTTTTCTTTACGAATAATAATGATAGATCTGAAAAAAGGTTTTTATTTATAGTACTATAATAATATATTGTAAATGTAAATTCTTCAATTCATGCAGTAAATCGTTTAATTCCCTTTGTGCAATATCTTTTGTAAATATCATGTCAAAAAATAATTCATCAGTTTGATTTTTAAGGTATGATCAAAATAAACTAAAATCAATTTAGGTATAGTTTTATTACTAGAAGTTATTAACTGATATTCATTTTAATAAAAGAGAGATCGCAATCAGTTTACAATCTATTATTGGTTTCATTTTAAAAAGTATTTTTTTAACCCCAAAAGAGTAAGTTAAAATAATTACTTGCATTGAAAAAACTTGAAAATGTTATTAAACGTATTCAATAAATATATTAATATTTTATGAAATTTATATTCAAAAAGGACTTTGAAAGGCGAAACTGTGTTGTTATTGAAATTTATTTATATTATCATTTTGTTTACTTGACATAAATTATTTATGTTCTGTAACCTATATTAGACAATATTATCATGGCTGAATGTATTAATATTCTACCACATAATCAGCCAACACTTGTATAATATCGTAGTGTAGATCTACAGATATGCACGTAGCATGAAGTCATATGTAAACTAACCACCCCTTGTACGTGAGCACCATGTTACAATTCATCCTCAGCAGAGTAGGTTGATCATGATACAACCCAAATACACGCACTCTATTGTCTTGTTTGTTTGCCCTTCTCTTACCAGTTTTTCCGCACATTGCAATTCTTTTAATTGAATTGTTTATGTACAAATGTATATAGAAAGGTTTTGACAAATGACTAAATATCGTTTAGTGAACCATCTATAGGCAATTAAATGATATCTCATTTCAACTCTCATGCTAAAGCCCTATTATGATTATTTTTAAGTCCTGTTACATATCTTCTAAATTCCACACGCTTGACCGTCCTCTCAATCGACAGGGCCATTAGGACTATTTAAAAAACAGATCTGTTGATAACAATGACATGTTATTAATAAATAATAAGGCCTACTTTCGAAATAAAAAAACAGGTGGTAAGAAAATTTATTTTAAATTATTTCTTTATAACAATTACTCTTTTCTACAGATTGTCATTTGCTCACTTGGTTTACGCAATAGTCATGTTTTGGTGAGAACAACTTAATTATATTGGAAGCAAATATATTGTAAGTTTGCTCACACATATTATAGCCTATCTATATGAATTGGGCCTATAGTATACTAAATTGTTATAAATCTATATAAACAATTTATATATATTATTTATTTCTGTTTAGTATTACTTGCATATAACTGTTGTCCAAGTTTCTCTCAATTGCCAAAATTTTACTGAAGGTTCATAGCCAGTTAATCAAATTAGGTGATCCGTACACAGCGAACGCGGACTCGACCTCTTGGCCGATGTTTTCCACCGGTTGGCCGATGTTTTCCACCGGAACCACACTTACCTATAGACCGCCGACGCAAGTATAATTTGAAACAAGCAGATCTGACATGAGGCAGATTGCCAAATTCTGCCAAAGAACCAGTCACTGGCATTGATTTTAAAAACCTAACTTACTGATAATTTACCTTTTTGAGTCACTATATCTCGGGGAAAATCGTATTTAAAGACATCACAAAGCTTAGTGACCATATTGTCGAATCATTTATAAAATTTGTTTAGTGAAAAATAAATTTAACTCTTAGACGTATGTTAGTAAACACCATTGTGTTTATTTAAATAAAATATTTCCTAGTACAGGAATTTTAATCATTATTTAATTATATATATATATATATATATATATATATATATATATATATATATATATAACATATATTTCAAAACTTGAAACCTTGTTTTAAAAATTCTCATACTATTGACATAATTTACTAATAATTAAACGTGACTTATTTTGTAACTTGTAATACGTTTAACAACTAAATAAGCCAACTTATAACGTTTTATCATGAACAATATATATATATATATATATATATATATATATATATATATATATATATATATATATATATATATATATAATAACCCTCAAAAATATGAACTATTGTAAAAAAAGGTTGTTTCAATTTCCTTTTTATTACTTATGTGGGGCTACTTATCTTTCATTAATTTTCAATAATTATATTCAAATATTTTATTTCATAATTATCATACATTTTCCCATTCAGTTACACAAAATTTAAATATAAGTTTATGTTTACAAAATTATCTCTAATGTACATTTTAATACTTTATATTTTATTGAAGATATTTTTAAACATTCCCCACTTATTTAAGTTCGTGTTACTACCATTCATAATTTGACTTAATTATATTTTCTTTGAATATATTTATTTATTTCAAAATTCAATTTTTATAATTTTTTCCCCAAGTTCTTTCTTATAAATTTATACACTTTCAAATTTAATTTACTGAAATAATTTATATTATTATACCTTGCCATTAAAACATTTTCCAGAACAAAACTCCTTTGTAAAAAAAACCACGTACATTTTATAAGAAAGAGACATGAAATATTAACATTTGTTAAGACTATCAGACTGAGACATTATTTTTCTTTTGACATAAATTACAACCTATTTCCTTTAGTAATTATGGTGAAATCCATTTTGAAAATTTCTGTTTATTATACGAATATCGACATATTAAAATTATTTGAAAAGTGTAAAATCAATTTAATTTTTTCCTCTTAAGACTACTTTTTATTTAATTTAAATTCACTTTAAAATTGATAAGTACATAAATTAAGAAAACAAATTAAAAACGATTTAAGATTTTAAAATATAAAATAAATGTATTTAATCAAAGTTTAAAATTTGACTGCCACCGTGTTTGCCAGTCCTGTCCACGGGGATCATTCCTTTTGGACAGCCCTCGGTCTGGTGTTTTGGCCCTCAATCCGGTTTGTAGGTTGTCCGGGGTTCCATCTTCCTCTCGCTCTCTCTCCTCCTTGGCTCGGCGCTCACTCCGTGCAGGCCCTTTTTTGTTTGGCCGCACAGGATGTCTTCTTTGTCTTGAGAGTATGGTTTAATTTGATCGTATTTTTATATAATTTTGTAGTTCTGTATATAATTTCGTGTGAATCTGTTGTTTAACGCTTGATATTCTCGCCTTACTTTTATCTACTGTATCTTTAAGGTTTGCTAAGCTACTCGTAATATCATAATTTGGAAAACCGAATGCACTTTGAACACCGATGATAATATTTCCGGTTTTAGGGAGAATACCCCTAAAACGTACTCCCGGAAAACACGAATTCTATATTTCGCCGTCACCACTTGCCTTTAGCCACACATTGTCTATTTAACACTCACATTTCAAAAACAATTCCGAGCCGGACATCGTTCCTCCTTTGGAGTACTTTTCGGACTGCCCCCGTCTTGGTTAGCCTTCTATCAGCTAGTTATTTGATATTGCCGACTCTGCACTTGCAACGACTTGCATTCCACATCTCTCTCTTACAATTCCTCTTACTTTGGTTTGGTGCGTTTTAACGATTTTTTTTTCTTTAAATTCTCTCAGAATTCTTCCGCTGATAAAATTAAGTGTCTATGGTGTTTCTACGTTAAAATTGGCATTTCACATAATTAAACACGGCCATTGTTCCTGCGAAATTACATCGCGTCGTTTTAAAAATTATTATACTTTTCGGTTTAAAGTTGAGAAAAAACATTTTAAATTATTATTTTGTTTTTTATAATTATTCAAAATTATGAATAAAAAAAATTTTAATTTCTCTGATACGTTTTCACTTGTGTAGACCTTTATAGTATATCATATGAAATATCTTGTGAGTACATATTGTTAAAAAGTAAGATTATATTCTGGTGAAATCGTTTTTATTATCACTGGATCCCTGGCAAGGACTAACAGTTGGCAAGTAAAACTGCCACCAATATGTACTGTCCCTTTAAAACTGCCCGCCATGGGGTGTACTCAAGCAATTATCTCGCTATTGTTCGGATTGAATAATTAGAGGACTTGCCGAGCCCTACATCTTGCACTCAATATAGAGTTTGTTTAAAGCACTTGAAGTTATACATAATGTATATATATATATATATATATATATATATATATATATATATATATATATATATATATATATACATTTATTTAAGAATTATCCGCAATTCAAAGTTCGGAACATGACTTTAAAATATGAAATCTAATTATTTTAACAAAATAAAGTAGTCTATTTCATTAAATTTATTAGACGACCATAGAAATATAAAATAATGTTAATTTAGTATTTTAGAAAAGTATTCAGAAGAAGACATTTTGGTTTTTTGCCATTGAAATGAAACTTCCATTCTTACAACTTAGGTAACAGCTACGTTCATCCTTTATCTCAACCTTTTGGAAGGGGTGATGTCTAAATGAAGATTTATTTATTCCTATGTTTGGAACGACTTAAAAACAAGTGTCTCTGGCCATCACTACTTTACTTTCTCATTTTGTCAACAAGTTATATTTTTCTAAAAACCTGATAGAAAAAGATATTCTCAAATGCATTCATAAATTGAAGAAGTTGAAAAAATACTCATCAAAAGACATAGAATAACTAAGTATAAATAGAAGGAAAATCGAATGAAAAAATTTAATGGTATAAATCATTGTCAAAGATATCCTCCTAATGATATAGAATCCAGCTTTGAAAATAACTCCATCCTTTGGATTTATCTGAAATAATAGCGAGTGTCTGGATATTTGAAAATTTTGTTGAAATGTGTTTATATATTCATCTAAATGTATGTTCAATAATAAATCGTGAAAAATATTTCTTCTCCTTATTTTTTCTTTTAGTTCGCATTTTCAATTTCAATTTAAAACGAGTTGAAGATAAAGCACTGTTAGTTTGTTTTCGTAACATTGCGTAATTAAAAATATTAATGTTTATCAAAAAAGATAAAGAGTGAAGTGGGTGAAAGAATGAATGGCAGGACACGGTCTTTATCTGCTATCAAAGTGAGAGGCTGACCTATATACTAATCTTACTATATATAATAATCGGACTATATACCTTATCTAAACTAACGGCCCGATAAACTATCAAGCTACAAAAGCTAAACTATCAACCCGCCGTGAGTCACGCTAAAAGAAATCACGCCATCGGTTCAGAAGTCAAGTTAAATCTAATATTACACATTATTGATACCATTTTAGCGATTTCAGTCAATGAAGATACCTTAAAATGTTTTTACCAAGGTATGTATATAAATTTTATATATATATATATATATATATATTCTCGTATATTCTTGTTTATGAAAATTATTTTATTTCACCATATATATATATATATATATATATATATATATATATATATGTATGTATATAAGCATATATATATAAATATATATATTGTTACGTACTTAAAACTAATATAGACTCATTTCCTTTATTTTTAAACCCGCCGCCAAAGTCAGACAAAGCTCACCCGTGAAGGTTTCTGCCGTTTGAACCGGCAGAGCAAGTTAGACCTTTCCGGAGTATAGTTCGTTACACCACTACGTTCTAATATATTCTTATATTTTCAATCTCCGTACCTTAGGTATTAGCACACGTAAATGTAACTGTTTTATTGATTATTAAACCTATTGTTATCAGTGCGTGGAATACGAACACGTTTTCTGGCCAGAAATCGCTTATTTAATACGCGAGTGAGATAAGTGCGTATTCCATGGTGCACGTAAGTACAATCTATTAGTTTATATAATTATAATAATTATTGGTCCTCCGAAACTATTGTTACCAAACATATATATATATATATATATATATATATATATATATATATGTGTGTGTGTGTGTGTGTGTGTGTGTGTGTGTGAGTGTGTGTGTGTGTGTGTGTGTGTGTGTGTGTGTGTGTGTGTGTGTGTGTGTGTGTGTGTGTGTGTGTGTGTGTGTGTGTGTGTGTGTGTGTGTGTGTGTGTGTGTGTGTGTGTGTGTGTGTGTGTGTGTGTGTGTGTGTGTGTGTGTGTGTGTGTGTGTGTGTGTGTGTGTGTGTAATACACACGCTTAGTATCCAAATTTTAACAATAATTTTTTAAACTTACAACATAAGATAAGCACGTATAATTTTATTTAACAATAATTTAAGTGTCACAATAAGGCTCATAATGGGAATAATTAGAGAATAAATATTAAAAGGAAATTTACTTTATCTAACAATAAATTTTGTTTAATGCCAAAATTAGACCCTCCTCCTTGAATCACTAGTGATTTCATAATACAGTAGAACCTCTCAAACTCGATACAATGTGGACTTGAAGGTTGTCGAGTTTTGAGGTTAACTTAATTAAAAATAACTAGGAGTTTAATAAAAAAACTTTTTTTAGAGTATTTAAATTGTACATTTATTGATTTATTATATACAATTATATATTTATATCAACATTTATAAGTTATAATCAAACAAACAAAAACTTTTAGACAAAAGGCCTAGTATAATCTGAAAATACTGTGTTTATTACAATTATTACTGAAGTTGTTTATGCTGCTTATAAAAAGTTCATCACAGTTAGTGATGGGAAGTTTTCTGAACACTAGAACAAAAGTGTAAAACTAAACTTACTGAAGTCGTTTGAAAAACCCTGTGATTGAAGGCTGCTTTTCTGTCTCCACACGGCGTCTTGCAGCTTGATCACGGAGTCGCCTTAGGAACAGAATCTCCATTCCAGTCGTATTTTGCTGCTGTAGGTACTGCAATGTCCCTTCAATAAATTTCACAGCCTCACTGTGGCTAACATTTCTTTCCTCTTGCTCTTCACCTTCCGAATCGTCCCCTTCTACGTCACAACCTTTGACAGCTGCGATGATTTTAGCTTCTCCTAATGGTTCTGATGCTCCGTCGAGATCCATCCATTCATTGGCATCATTGCTTGAAGACTCTTCACACCCTGGGATTTTTCTTCATGAGTTTAATCAAGTCGCTATTTTTAGAATTGATTCCATCGTCAAGCGACAAATCATTGCCTGCGTGATCTAGAAATTTCCTCCAAGAACGAATAAGAGTTACCCGATTCCAAGGACAACACTAAAGATGACAAAAGCTTACGTCTGCACCTTCTCTTTAACGCTGCCAAAGCTCCTTGGTCCATGGGTTGACAGAGAGACGTGACGTTTGGCGGTAGAAACATTTCTTTAATGTCTTTCTCCTGTAAATGTTGCACATCAGGTTGAGTCCTAGAATTATCGAGAATCAGTAGAACTTTCCTGGGAAGATTTTTTTTTTCTTCAGAAACCTCAGAAGGTTGAGAAACCTCTGGGACGAACTGTTGAAAAAAACACTCTTTAAAAATTCCTTCCATAATATCAAATATGATCAGAGATTTATTATAATTTACATAGCTAAATTTAAAAATCTATTTACCTGAATGTAATGATCAATTCTGTACATATGTTTATAACGTATAAAGTATAAGAGTTACTGATAACATCTTTATTTTATATGATTGTGTACAATTTCAGGATTGCTTTATCAACATTGTGTGTTTTTTAATACGTATATGAGTTTATGTTCATACTATCACACCCTTATATAATGGAGTTATACATTGCATATGTTTCAAACTAATTTGAAAGCCGTACCACAATTTCATGTAACTTTCATTATGACTTTAATTTACCTTTCATGATTAAGTCTTACTTTCATACCAACAAGAAACCCAGCAATGTGCTTACTGTTCGTACTATTTCATATTTCACTTTCATATGCCTATTTCCCTTTTTCTATAATGTTCTCTTGTTATATACTTTTCTATCAGTATAGTTGAAAAGAAGACGCGGTTTTTATTTAATTCCATGACACTCATGTTATTTAATGGTATGTATTTAATGTTTATTTAATGGTGACATTTCATACATTTCAATTTGTTTATATGCTTCAACTAAGTATGTTACAGAATTATATCTAATTTGTAGACCAGATGCCCGTCAACAGCAAACTGAGAACTAACAATGCTCACATCTCAGCCAGTAGCATATAGACACAAAATATTGTACAAAAAAAGCCTAAATATTTGAGAAATATTGTACCTTTTGATATCCTACCTGAAATAGACGTTAAACGTTTTGTGGGTAAGCAGAAGGTTTTTATAAAGCTAGTATTTTTTTTGTATTAATATTTCCCCACATATCCTTCCAATCCTTCTATTCAAACTTTATGAAACATCCTATTACAATCCTTCGCTTATCACACAATTCTCACTTGGTTCAAGCGAAACCATGTTCGACATCTTCTTCAGTGCTTAGTTTCTTTGTTCTCAGAGGATTTGTCTACTATTTAGTTACTTTATCTCTACTGGAATTTAATATTGTTAAGAAAATATTGTCCTATCAGCTACATTCGTTTTATAGCACATTCCAGGTAATGATATCAACCTTTCTACTATTCTTATTTTTTTGTTTGCTTCACAGTTAATCAGATCCGCGAAAACGGCATAGGGCATACGGAGATATTTAAATTGTCGACTACCATTTAAATTTTCATGTAATATAGACAATTATATTCAGTTACATTGCTTTGTTCCTTGTTTACATTCCCTGTTATTTTTTCCTACAAACTCAAGCTTGTGTCCTTGAACATTTAACAAGAGCTTACGCTTAAATACCTATAAATTGCTTCAGTAGCAGATGGAAAATCATGATATATTCCAATTAACTATGTTTATTGCAACCTTTAAAGAACTGATGAACAGAATTACCAGATATTATGCCCAATAATTCTAATTCAGAATTTAGAGTTAAAATTGAAAACTAAAACAGAACAGCTCAACAACAATAGGACAAACAACAACAGAAAAATCCCTTTTAAGACTCTTGTATATATCTAACAAATTTTATAAGTTGTATTAATATACGCAATTTCTAAAACCTTAATTTAAATATAACTTTTCAAAGTAAGTAAATCAAACTTAGTAATTTAATATCCTTTACTTTATACAAGAAATTTAAATCCTACTCAACACTCTTCTGGCTTCATGGAATTTGCGGTGTGCAATTTATAAAGTTGCCAGTCTGAACCATGCATGGCTACACTTTACAAAGTTACAGAAACAACAGATTTCTCTTCCAAGAACTTTAAATCAGATAAAACAATACAAGTATATTAATTTAGCGTCATGTTCGTTTCCTACACCTTAGCGTAGCACAATGGTGGAAAGATTTGTCACAGTGTAAGGTATGCATTCACAACCCAGATTTTAAATGAATTTATAGCAAAGATATAAGAGTCACGAAACACAACCCTCTGGGACGAGACATTGAAGCTCATTACTCCTGACTATGTCAGTAATAACGAAAATAATTTTTTAAAGGTATAAGTAGGTTAGAAAACCAACATGGCTATTCTTGTTGTATTCAGAATGAAAATAAATATGTACTTACCGCCATAAAAGTAAACTTTCTTGGTAATGTCATGCAACAAGTATTATTGAAATATGTTTTATAATAATTCAAGTGTTTAGAGAAATAGAAATTCTCCATTTACATATTCTAAATATTAAATTGAGTGTTTGTACGCTATATAGTTAATAGTTTGACATATTTAGGTTTTTAATTACCTATGATTTCATAGATTTGTAGTTCAAAGATTTAGTACGACTTATTCATTTTACAAATAACTATTATACAGCACTTTCACTTACAAAGAGAGAAATTGTTTTCATACTAAATAGTGCGTTTTATATTAACACCGTTTTATATTATTATTTTAGTCAACAAAATAATAATAATATTATTTACCAGGATTCTAAGGCAAATCGGAAGAGTTTTTAAAACTTTTTTTTATTGTGAATTTAGTCGTTAGTAATATACGTTAACAATAGTAGAGCTATCAGATACCTACATAAAAAATATTCCGGCTGAGTGCGCACTATGGGAGGCACGGAAGATTAGTAGTTGTTGCGTAACTATAACTATCACCCCACTTCACCATGATCTAACAGAGCGAGAAGTTGTTTTTTAAACAGGCGTTAAATTCAAGGGAGAGAGGATTATAGAAAACATGATCCATAGAAGTTTATTTCAAAACGGAAGCAATGTTTAGTTATAAAAACAAATTAAGTAAAGTGTTTAAAATGAGTTCATAAAGTATTATTTTTATATTTGCTTTAAACAATCTAATTCATTACATCTTACGATTATACATCCAGACCAATATAAACAGGAACATTGTGGAAGGAACAAACTAAATTGATACACTCTACGTACGTTTTCCAGAAAAGTGATAAAATAATTGTCTACAGTCTTTCACTTCGAAATTGAATTTATGTATATAAATTTTAATGTTTTTAAAAGTTTAGGCCGGTTTAAACTGAATGCTATAAATGTTGTGTTACCATCGGAATATTATAAAAACGTCACGTGGCGTTACACATTTTGTTTCCAAAGTAGTAGATATCTCATATATTTATATATATATATATATATATATATATATATATATATATGTGTGTGTGTGTGTGTGTGTGTGTGTGTGTGTGTACGTGAGGAAAAGTTATTATCTGGAGTACATCCGTTCATTCTGAAGTACACAAAATTGCAGTTCCGACGTTTCGCTAGAATCTCATCTAGCCTTGTCAACAACAGTTGAAGAGCGAAACGTCGGAACTGCGATCTTGTGCACTTTAGAATGAACGGTTGTACTCCAGATAATAACTATCCATCATATTTTTCCATCCGTGAAGGAATACGTATCAGCATATATATATGCTCTTTCTTTAAACTGCAAAAATGCTAAATAGATTCAATCAATAACAATCATCCCTAATTATTCTAAGTGGAAAGGTTCATATAAAAGAAAAAGTCCCATTTTTTTACAAAGATAATATATCCTGTTATTTTCTAACAATGATTAGTAATCAAAATAATACTGTATTTGCATTCAAATTAAATTCGTGGTTGATAATACTATCGCCATCTGGTTAAACTCAAATACGCATTGTAATCTAGTGAAGACGTTAATTCAAATGCAAATAAGTCCAAATATATACATACGTTAATTTCTACGCTTAGTTGGATGTTTGCATTATTTCTGTGTATATGTTAAAGTGTAGTAGTTTTCTGCTTTTTGGTCTTCTTATTGTACTTTTTTAACAGGTCAAAATCAATAATTTAAATGTAGCTAAACATAGGGAATTTTTAATTCAAACGCCAAAGTTTAGTTTGTTTAAAGAAAGTACATAGAGGTAGACTTAATTGTAGGTCACGATTCCAAAATAGAGAGAGATAATGCAATTTTGAAGAATCATCTCTTTACTAACCACCTTTGGCTTCAGTCTGTCCTCATTGCTCTCTCACATCAAAATTTATTTTTCTTCACAAACAAACTGTTAATTTGTTTACATATTTTTTCTCTCTATAATATAGCTTGTGATGGATAAAAAGGTATTGAAAGGCCAATTTGAGAATTAGCAGAGTTCTGGTATGCGAGGAGCCTGCTAAAGGTATCCTAAACTTACATTATTTGGTTATTCTTCTACCTACATGCATTTCGTTAATAGACATATTTGTTTTATAATATTTTAAATAATAAACCCAATAACCATAAAATAACTTTATTTATTCACTTGATGTACATTTCAGTTACATGGTAACCATCTTCAGAAGTACTGAACAAATAATTAATTCAATTTAAAATGTAACATATATAGCAAAAAATATTGAGGTTAAAAATTTAATTCTTATTTTGTCTTAATCATTGTCACTTAAAATCAGCTGATTTTTAAATTAATCAATCAAAGAATATGAAACTGAATTAGGAATAGGCCCTTTGCACAATTCATTCAATTATTGTGTCTAGATTTATATATATAAATACTTTCAAAAACATTTAAAAAACTTATGTTATTAACATTTTTCATTAACCTAATATAATTGACATCTAAACTATGGTTTGTGTCTATTATATGTCCTGATACACTAGCTTTTACAGGTTGGAGGTGCCTAATATGGGATATATGTTCTTTAAATCTAGTGACAATTTTTCTCCTAGACTGTCCTATATAAATTTGATTACAATCTTCACAATTTATTTGATATATGCCAGATTATTCTAACATAGGAATTTTATCTTTCGGATTCCCTAACAAACTTCCTAAATCATTTGAGCTTGTATACGCGATTGTAATATTAAACTTCTTAAAAATACTGTTCAATACTCTTGTAATATTCATGGCATACGGTAAACTAATGTATCTTCTATTTCCTTCTTCCGGTAATAAATCTGAGGCATTTTTCAGCAACAGTTTTCGTTTTTGTTTCCGTATTATGTTGTCAATAACTTTAATGTTAAAATGGTCAAACCTAGCAATATCTTTAATATTCGTTAATTCATTAAAAACTCGTATTTTTTTTGTTAGCGGCACTTTAAGAAGTCTATTCACCATCGAATTAAAGGTTGCTAGTTTGTGTTGAAAACAATGATTGGAACTATTTAGTAAATATCTGTTATTATTCCTTGGTTTTCTGTAGATGTCGAACTCCAATTTGTTAACTACTTTGATGCAAGAAATATCCAAAAAATTCCAAACGTAAATTCAATTGTCGGGTTTTTACTATTTAATTGGGATATAAATTTTTCCACTTGACATTCTTCGGTATTAAACACCGCGAAAATACCATCCATATATCTAATCCAAATACATGGAAAATAAGGAAGATCTCTTTTTAGTTCATATTCAAATCTATTCATAAATAAATTAGCAATAAACGGAGATAGGCTATTCCCCATGGCTGTACCATCTAATTGTCTATAACATTCATTGTTAAATTGAAAATAATTTGGTTTCATGCAACATTCTATAAGTTTAATATATTCATTGATTGTCAGTTTCTCTAATTTATTACATTCTAAAAATTCTCTAAGGATTTTTTATCGTCTCATCAATAGGAATACTTGGAAATAGCAAGCAGACATCAAAAGAAACCAATACTTCATTATTGTTAAATTTACTTCTTTAATCTTATTTACAAATTCTATGCTATTTTCCACCCGTATAAATTTCCCTTTCGAAATCGATCTTAGAAAATTGTCCAACCATCCATTTAGATACATGATTATTAGGCAAATTTGTACCTGATACAATTGTGTCTCATCATTTTTCCAGGTTTATGAATTTTTGGTAGGCAATATAATCTTGGTAAAGTAGGGTTAGAATTCGTTACTTTCCATTTCTCATTATCTGATAAAATCAATTTGCAGTTCTTATTCTCTTCTTTAGTTCTTTGTATAAACTTATCTAAAGGATTCCTATTCAACTTTTTGTATGGGCCTTCCTTCAACAATTCTTCTACTCTGTTAACATAATATACTTTATCTAAAATAACAATAGTATTTCATTTATCTGCATTCAAATAATAACAGGGTTTCTCCCTTAATGTTTTCGCTATTTCTACCTCTTTTTTAAATCTAACGTTATTGGTTCCGTTTTATCTTTTCCTTTTTTCTAAATTTTCTTCTAATTTAATTTTACACGCATTTCTGATAAATTTCTTGTTAATTAATAAAGTTAATGATTTGGCTTTCAATATTAGTTACAATATCTAACATTAATTTTGTCTTAGTCTGTACATTTTATAAATATACATCAAGTGAATAAATAAAGTTATTTTATGGTTATTGGGTTTATTATTTAAAATAATATAACCTAGGCCACATTTGCTCAATAAATCAGTTTATATATATATATATATATATATATATATATATATATATATTTATTTATTTGTTTTATGTTTAATTAAATAACACAATGATAGCTTTACTTCAAATATAAACTATGAGATACAAACCTAGTTTATTGTTTTCGACATTATCAAATACGTATATATATCACTTTGTTGCCTTTTTGTTTAAATACAATCTAATTTATCTACAAAGTCAACATTTATTCTAATAAAATAAATTGAAGTTTCAATATGTATGAAATAGTTTCTCTATATTTAAACGCAAATACGTTAATTAATATATGCATATTATACTATATATTTGATTTATCTTTAAATAATAAGAGACACATGCATTGTATTTCACATTATCAAATATGTACATCCGATTCGTTTATATTTTAATTTATCCCAGTTTGTTTACCTTTTAATTATTCGACATATTATCCTTATTTTTTTCTTGCAAGTCTTAATTTTATTTCTTATGATAAAAATATAATTTAAGGATATTACACTCTCAAGAATATTAAAATGCTTGATTAGATCAATTCACTTACTTTATACTCTTAGGAGGCTGAGTAAATAAAGGTGTTTAACCAATGTGTACAAGAAACCAAAATGAAAATGATTAAACACCGTCTACAGTTCAGTAAAACTTTTTTTTCAACAATAAAACACCATCTAGCGTGAACACCGGCATTAGAATGTATCTACGAGAAACTACAATTCAAATAAAAATTCACTGGATTTAGTCCTAAGCATGATTTTATACAAAACAAAAGCAAAGGAAAGGCTGAAGACTAAAAAAAATGACTATTCGTTTCTGTAAAACCTTTCCACTCTCTGAAAATTCAGGATAATGTTTATAAGGTTTCTGCTGAGTTTTAAATGTTTTAAATCAGTAGAAAAAATTTTACTTTCTACAAGTAGAATTAGAAAAACCTTTTTTTAAGATGTTGGTAACTAGCACAGCTCATTTTCTCTATCTGGTGGTGTAGGAAAAACTAGTCAAACGTCTCGAAAACAACCAATTACTGTTTCACGAACCATATAACTTATAAACTACTATACGTTTAAATAAATAATAGTGATCTGAAGATACTGTTATCGTATATATGGAGAACGCGTGAAAGCCGCCATCCTCAGAAAGAATATCAAAACGCTTTACATTTAGTATTCCATGACATATATAAACTTATTTCAAAATTTCTATTCACCCAATCGTTTAATTTTGCAAAAAAAAATCCCATAGCTTTGAATCACGTTGCACAACATTCACATCTTCATAATACAGAAATGACCACCAATATCTGAAAATATTAGCTAAATTTAAATTCATTTTGCCCTCCTCATCTTTCAAATTTCATTAAAAAAGTCTAGACTATCTGAACGTTTAACTCAATGCTTTTTACATACAAGAAAGATTCAGGCTTTCTCCTTTTCATGCTATTCTCGTCCTAAAGACGCAGACATCTGAAAAAGACGATGTCTTACATGTATCACCAGTCCTCTATAGAAACTTGGTAAAGGTTATAAATGTAGACACAATTTTAATTCAGTATGTAAAATAATCACAATTATTCTTAGTTTAAATGCAATAAGATAAAAACGTATGCTGAAACAAATTAATTTAACGTAACAAACACGTTTACTAAATTATTTAATTTAACTACATTTAAATGCAGACTAAGCAAAGGACAGGTATGAAATGAAAGTTACTTCTAAAATATATCTGACATTTAGTTCAGGATTGAATCACCTATCTGAGCGTCCTAATTCTACACCAATTTAATTATTAGGCCTACATCTCTCTATATATTCTACTTTTCTTTGAATATTAATTACGTATGTAGGGCTAAATTTTCTTTGTTTCAAAACAATATTACAATTATTACAATAACAATAATTCAATTACTGTCCGGCAAAATAGTCGGACGAAGTACTCTCTCCATACTTCGGATACGTCACACATGCTAAGTAGTAGGACGCAGTACTGTCTCCATACTTCGGATACCTCACACATGCTAAGTAGTAGGACAAGGTACTCTCTCCATACGTCGGATATATTATTGAATTTATTCGGATAACAATATTACATTACATGTATTATATTATATTTATTTAGAGATTATATTACTAATAAAATAACTGCATAATAAAAGAAGAATACAAATTGAAAGTTAATTAATGTAATTTGTAGCTAGTTCTCGTGGATTTTCCGGTAGTAAACTAAAGTATATTTTAGACTAGACAGAAGCGTTCCACCGTCAATGAAAGTTCATAACTACAAGAGGAAATAAACTTTTAATAGGAAATAAGAAGGATTGGGATTATAACTTAAATGTTTATAATCACACATAATATACATTATGCAAGTCACTGATATTTAGTATGAATATGTTTAATAAAAGTTATAATTTATTTGAATTGTAAGAATCATAAAGGAGCAATAAAGTGAGCATCGTTCTTGCTAGTATCGAGTATTCATTTAATAAATTTTAACTAATTGTGATTTTCCTCTGTGAATCGACTAGTCTTTATCACTTAGTTATTTTTTAAAATAATATAATTGATTCCTCAAGCTGAATATTTCAACATTTTAAAAAGCTCTTTTATTATTATGGAGCCTTGTACAAAGGGCATAATAATCATGTTTGCTGTTAGTACGATTTGTTCTCAAATTTTGTTACTTGTTAGCATGGTCTACCTCTCTATATCAATAATCGAATTGCCCTTACTCTCTTCAGGCGGTCTATAAGACTTTAATCTTATATGCTATTGAAATAGGTTTAGGTTATTTAACAAGTAAGTAATATTGATTTCGTATAATCGATATAATCTTCATTATGATCCATTCCATTCTCTTCCGACTAATACACCGTCTACAGAACTCCATCACTGTACTAAAATTCTTGTCGGGTTTCTTTCACTATCCCGCAGTTCTCTACACCAAAGATATTGATATTCGTCCAGGATGTTTATCTTGATACATTTGTGTTTAATACGATTCCAATGTTTTTTTCTATTTTTCCTAAAGAATAAACAAATTGGTACTTTTCGTTTTGCTCAATAAATAGTTGGTAGTATTTAAAATGGAAGTAAATAAGGGGATATAATGTAGCTTGTGAAGACAAATGAAGTCTTATCTACAGTCTGAGCCCTAATATACTACCTCTATATAGGCCACTTGTATACCTACATTACCGAGTCAGAATAAGGTTTTATGGTAATATAATCAAGTTTAATAGGCAAATTTGTAAATGGAAAAAGAATCTACATGAAATACACGTTAATTTTATCGTTTTCTTCTTTAAAGGGTATAGGTTGGAACAATGAACGACCACTACTGATTCGGATAGAACAACAATAAGGAAAGTTTGTTAAAGTGAAGGGTAATACATACTTATTACAAATATAGAAATAAGGAATTTTGCTACAAAACATTAATAGTTATTGTGACAGGAATTCCTTATGTTTAGATTTACATAAAGTAGCAGTGTTGTTGTCTTTCCTCTAAGATCTCTATCGTTATAAAAACATATGGTTTGGCACTGAGTACTATGCTGCAAATATTTTATTACTCTTTTAGTTGGAGTTGAAGATTCTTTCAATGTTTTATATACCACTTGTTTTTAATCATCGTTTTGTCAACGAAAACCAAAGTAGGCTGATACCAAGATAGATCATGTTAAAATACAGGATGAAACTTGGCGTAGGCATGAGGTCGGTGCAATATAAAACTCCTAACTCAGTTAATTTTCTAGTGATGTTGATTAGGTCACGGAATTGAGAATATTTCTAAATACTTTTACACAAAATATATTCCAAGTTGCAGGTATTATCATGAAATGTTTATTTAGAAGTAAATATCATTATAATTTCTTAATATATTTCAACTTTTATCTAGTGGAATAACATATCCTACTCCATCTCATAAAATCAATAGAATTTCTTTATGTATTTCAACTTTTATTTAGTAGAATAACATTTCCTACTCCATCTCATAAAATCAATAGAATTTCTTTATGTATTTCAACTTTTATTTAGTGGAATAACATTTCCTACTTCATCTCATAAAATCAATAGAATTTCTTTATGTATTTCAACTTTTATTTAGTGGATGGCTACTCGTATTTATAGGTGTAATATGGGTTTTTAGGATATTACTTGCAGGTTATTAGCTGATATTCAAATATAAGCGTTTTTAAATTACTCATTCAAATGTCACTTCACACACTGGATACTAATAAAGACCTGATATCATTACGGTTCAGCTTCTCTAAAAATGCCTAATATGGTCTCCACTTAATCACCAAGTTTGGCAATTCATTCTCATTACCATATTTGCCATTTGACCACTTCAGACACTAATAATTCAGGAATCAAACACTCTTATTAGAAGTTATAAAGTAAGAATAATTTATATATTATTAGGTATACATGTGTTGCATAACCCCCCCCGTCTATATAAAGTAACTGATTATCACATGGTACCCGATTGAAAATATTGATTTAAAAGTTCAGATATGTATAGTATTTTATTTCACAATCAAAAGCTTACGAGTGGGCACAGCAAATTGTGTACTATTATTGAATTTTGTGGTCCATTACGTTCGGCGAATCTTAATTAATCACTTTAAAAATAGTTTATGACTATCCAATCTTTAAATTTTGTTAATTTGTTCTAACTTACTGAGACAGAACCTTTTCGATCGTTATGGGGCGATCGTCATCAGTGTCTTCTCCTAATTGTGTAAACATTTTACGATTAGTAAACACATTTACTTTACTTTTTACTTTCTACAATTTTATACTAAAAATGTATTTGAAATATTGTAATAGTTTTATGTATTACATAATTTATTATTTTTTTAAATACATTTGTTTGTCTAACGTAAAATCGTTAATATAGAAACCATGTTAAGGATTATATAATAGTTTTATTTCGTATTATTAGACTGTGAAATAGTGTAATCGATGTATTTGTTACAATTTGATGTAGATATGAGGATATATTGGGTAATAAAAATTTGCAATAATTATTATTACTTAGTTGAAAAAATAAAAATAGGAAGCGAAATTTTCAGAGGAAACGTACTTCAGAACGGATTGTAAAGAAGCTATTTGCCATGTTGTGATGTGTAGAGGGACAGAATCAAAATAATCAATACGATTGTGCAAAAAAACGTATATTTTCAACTTTTTTAAAGGTTGTCATGCTCACAATAGAACTTAATTTTACAACGTGTGTACAGGATACTGTCGTTCTAAACACGACAGAAATAATAATAATCTAAACTCCATTGTTCACGCAAATATTTCCAGCACTATCCGTGCTAAAATGTTATCAGCACAACTATAGAAAAACAGAAGAGAAACCAATTACTACTATTTACAAAGAAGGCCAGATCTAGCAGCACACGCATGTTCCAAACTGGTCGCGTGCTTTATTTCTGCGGGGTGTGCTTTGCTGAAGCTGGGAACGACGAGTAGAAAGTCGAGATGGCGCTGGAGCTTCGTTATATAGAATTCCTCAATCACTGACGGCTCTCAAGAGTAGACTTCCTTTTTTATACTTGAAACAGGCAATTCTGAGGCAAGAATAACTTTTCGAATGTGGTCTTCGCATTTGGATAAAAAACGTAAAATGGATAGTACGATATATAACGAAATTAAAAATGGAGATTGTAAGTGATAGTTTATATTGAAAAACATTTTCACTATAGAAGAGTTTGCAAATGAGAACTTTTCCAAATGCAAACCAACATTTCCATTGCTTTATTCACATCTAAAAGTCACGGAAATATTAACTAATCTTTTGCTCAACTATTGTACATCATTTTACAAGTATTTATCATAAGGTTACAGGTTATTTTCGAAAAGAATGGAGAATAAAGACAACCTGTCTCAACAAAGAAGCTATTCATAATTTAATTCTTTGTTTTTTATACGTATTATTATTTATATAAAATAATTTGTTGTTTTTAAACATCTATTTGAATACAATAAATTTGTTCTTTTAAATTGACAAATTTATTTTTAGTTTCAAAATATTTTTTTGTATATTCCTATCATTACCTTTATTACAAACGAAGTGAATAGGAATTCTTTACAGAATTTAATTTCAACTAGTGAAAAATTCAGAGAAGATATACAAACACAGAAATATGAAGCTGTATTTCAAAAGGGTTACATTAGGTAATCCTATATATCTTCATTGTGATAAACACCCCTTTGAAAAGTGCTAGCTTACCGTGTAAACATTGCTGCAACAAATGTTTTAAGAGGGTAAATTTGTATTTTAATGCAATAACCGTCCCTTTATGTCTTCTGAAGTCCCTTCTTTAGTGTCAAGGTGAACCTTCTTTTATTTCAATCCTTTGTAATTTTTCCTGATTTTAGCATCCTAAAACTCAGTATATTGTTTCACAAAGACTATTGCAAAGATTTTATTCTGAAGAAGTTGTAGAAATATTAAAGTCTTAAGGGAACATAAACGCTGAAACACCGCAATGTATAATGAAGTTATATCGAGCAAGTAACCTTTTTATAGTTCAAAGTTACTTTTATAAGAACGTTTTTCAATCATTCACTAAGTCAATAGCAAAATAATTATCATATTAAAGTAATCAAAACAGTTCTTTATACCCACTAATCTTTAAAAGTGATTGCATTAACAGCGTTTAACCTAAATATCATAGGCTATTCATGAATGGGCACATATATCATGAATTGCTCATAAATTGTTAATTTGGTTACTCCAATTTTTTTTTTTTTTTTTTTATAGGACAAATCGATTTTTTTTTTGTAATGTGTTAAACGTAGTGATATTTCATACTTCTCTAGTGCTTAGAAAAAAATTGTATATATATATATATATATATATATATATATATATATATATATATATATATATATATATATATGTATGTATGTATATATATGTGTGTGTGTGTGTTAATATATATATATATATATATATATATATATATATATATCTGCCGTAATACGAAGGGGATTATTCGACATCATAGTACTAATCATCTCGCCGTGCCCTCAGTGGCATACAATGACTGTCCTACTAGAGCTGCCTCACAGTTAAATATTTTTTTTTAGGCCTATTACAATTATAAACCTAAAATGTTCAATTTTTCGAATTATACAAACGTTCTAAAGAAAATGAGTCCTAACGCAGGCAAAAGGGTTCATCAACTTGGATAAAAATAGACAACCATATACAATAGCATTTAATGCTTAGTTTTATTCTCCAATATGTTATTATGATACTACTTTAATTGACACAAATTAATTTATTGAATTTGATATATTACCTTAGTCAATACTATTTACAATGCGTTAAACCACTTAATAAATAGGCTACGAAAAATTTCTCGAACTGATAAATATAACACGATTAAATAATGGTTTACACTCATTTTATAACTATAAACAATTTATTTTCACCAATATTAAGTTTGTACATCCGACTAACCCATGAGACAAGAAAGTAGTATAAAGATTAATTTTAAAACATGCGCTTTTAACAGATGACTGTTCAAAAAGCTACAGCCTTTTACAATTTGTACAACTTTTAATGTTACAACAGATCAAACTCAGTCGTATGGATACAGATTTATAATTGCATAATATAATTAGGTAACCATAAATTCTAACAAACTTTAATAAAAAAAAATAATAATAAATATTTACACACAAATATAATGATTAATTTACTACATACAATTACCTTACGTTTTTACCTGCTTTCTTACCGTGGATACGAACCATTTAAGTCTCATTAGCATTTGGACACAATTTCTTTAGTATATTAGGTAGAATTCAAAAAACACCTGACTATTTTTCATTTAAACTTAAAATAAAAAATGTTATACTTTAAGACAATTCTAGTGAGTTACTGTTTGCCACTGGCAGGCTTGGGGAGATGGGAGTTTAGTTCGAGAAGACGCCTATTCCCCTGGGTATCACGGCCGAGAAAGACGGCAATAGTAGCTATGTATCCTACAATTAGAAAGAAAAATATCAATTACCATGACTACGTTATATTATAATAGTGAAACACAAATGTTTATAAAATTATTTTTAAAATAATGTAAATCGTACTTAATTTCCAACAAAAAATAAAACAGAATGCAATAAATGATTGAGTTATAGAACAAGGTTTAGAACAATCTCAAACAATCTGTTTTAATCGATATCACACTCTACACATTACATTGCCCGATTTTATGCACATATTGGGTGGTTGTAGTGTGCTCAGTAGCTACTAGTCATTCTTCTGATGGCTGCTGGACCGTAATAACATATTTTACCTGCTCCGCTTACTTTGCTGGGGTGGCCGGGATTACAAGGAAGTTTGATAATTGAGAATTTTTCGACACGTTAGGCGTTAAAAGATGTGATCGGATTTGTAGTTCAGTTAGCTCCATTGCTTCATCAAAGATCTGAAACAAACAGGATGTATGTGTAAGTGATTCTAGTGCAGTTATCACGACATCGCGTCTTGAAACCCTTCTCAATGTTATTTATTGGAGTGCGAATATTGACTGGACAACGACGAATGCTTCATAGATAATTATTTTAATTCCAATGAATCTAGACTCTGAGATAAATAGGGTAGAATAAAGTTTACGACTAGCTGTAGAATTTCTTCTAGATAGAGCCTTGTCGTTACCTGCAGAGTCGACATTAAGTGAAGCGTCGTTGGGAGTACGTAGAGGGTCAGCGTTACGCTGAGGATCACAAGGTTTAAGTGCTCTGGTGCAGTTTGAATTCATGTGCAGTCGATACTCAGTGTCAATGTCTATGATTCAATCGTGTCTATGGCTCAAACTCCTGAGGGTAAGTTAGGTCTGCATCTGTGTAGTTACCGAGTCTGTATATTTCACATGTATTTCTTTTACAGCTTCATCTTTGCTATCATTTTTTCACTGTTTCGAGATTGAAGTAAGTACACAATACTCGTTATCACTAGACTCTTCAATATATTTTCTTGCTAGATTGCTCCTACTTCATTTTCTCGTTTCAGTTATAAATGCAGCCTCAATGTACTCATCATCGCCAACCAATACAAAAAGTAACAAAACTATATATGAGAAACCAATATGAATAAATAATTGAAAAATGTAAAGAAAACACAAACATAAGATATTACTAACGCATCGTCAAAATGACTCTATCTGTGTTACATTAGAATGTATGTAAACTTGAGTGGCGAAACTGCACAAATTATTTCGGCTGCTGTAGGTAAGAAAGTACTGGGAAAATGGATGCTTGTCAACGGTTCATTTGTCACATATAGCAATTTGTGGAATGAATCGTCGTCATGTTGAACAGGTATAAGTAATCTATGGTTAATTGCTACCTACCACTAATCAGAGTTAAATAACCCTAAGCAATAATAAAAGGCTAACGTATATATAAATTATTCAATTAAAGTTATTATATCTATAACAGTTTTTAAAAATCATAACAAATGATGTACGAAATATGGAGTTTATCAGTTGAGTAATAATTAGGTAATGATTTTTTATAAAATATTACAAATATAAAACAGTATATTTAAAATTACATAAAAAAATAAAATATAATTTTGAAAAGGGTATACGTAATTTTTAACAAATAAATGAACAATAGAAACAGTAAAATAAATGTAAACGAAAAACAAAATAGTGAAAAACATTAGAGACAAACTTGATAAGATAAAGGTACTTTTTTCTTTATTGACGGTTACAGCCAATCACTTACTGCCAAGGGTTTCATCCTCTCTCGTTTCTTTTCACTAAATAGTGCAGAAGGTGTGTAGCAAATTTATATAAGTACAAACAATATAGTAGCGAAATTTATGCTTTCTCTTTATTCATCTATCACCGTATATATACACTTAATTTCAGCCCAGTTAGAACGGTAAGTAACCATATCTGCATGATGTAATTACTATAGAATCATAATGTCCATCCCAATACCCCCTAATTATACCTCTTCTCCTTTGTCATTCTTATTATATGTAGATGTACAAAGAAGACGTCTTTTCACGAGTCTTACCTAGATTAAATCCAATCCAAAATACAATTCTTTAGAATAATATTATCTACGACATCAGAAGTGATAACAAAGAAGACAAAAACAGATAACGTTATAGTACATTGTTTCACACCAAAACAAATAACATTGCTGATATGACTAGAGACAATATGCACAATATACTGAAATCGCATATTGAAAGGGTTTTGGTGCTATAGGAAATATAGACGGAGGTAAGGATTTCTCCCGTACTCCAGGGGGAGGAAAATCTAAGCTCACCTGTCGTGTATCTCATTATCGTGATATTTAAATTATATATAAACTATTAAATACACGTCTAATACTTATTAGCTCTGTGATGGGGGATTAGGTTTTATAAACAGTATTAAACTTGGAATAGCGTTTGTTACTTGTAGATGAATAATGAAACAATCTTGCTACATTTATTACACTAAACTGGTTTCATCAAGTAGGTGTTGGAACATTCAACCTACACAAGATAGATGTGAATCATTTTTACCATGTCTCGTCATTCGTATGTGAATGTGGCTTTTTTTCAGAAAGAGTTCCTGTTACTTTCACAAAATTAAAAAATGTTATATGAACACACAAATTTAACACATCACAACCATAATATTTTCAAAGGGGAAACTTATAATTTCATTTAATTCCAAAATTCCTTCACTAAAGGCTCCAAGTAATGCTTTTATTTTCAAATTTAATAAAGTACTTGTACAGATTCTGATCAGTATTACCGACTTTTCCTCTTAGAATTACACATTTACTATCAATAAGACATTGGTAGTATTCCTAAAATCATGCTTCCCTTTGAGTTTGATGAATTAGGAAAATTGTATAACTTTACAAACCCCAACTCAAAACAAGGGTACAATTTCCTGAGAAAATGGGAATAATAGAAAATATTTGACTAGATAACTGTAGGCTAAGAAAAGCGTGAAAAAGAAAACCTGAAACGTATACTTTGGTAACTGGGAAAACTCTAGTTATAATATATTCAAATTGAGTTGGATTATTTGTTATAACATACCGTATGTATATTTCTGTATACAATTAAATATAAGTGAACACTTCTTAATAAGTAAATGTGATACTGACAAAGAGCACCGAAGAAAACGATAGAACAATAAAATGTATTGTACTAAAATAGTATTACTGCAACCATTCTAGCACAGCAAAGGATGATAATTAGGAGACAGCAGAGCGTCTAGTGGTCGGGTAACGGTAAATATTTCCTATTCTATTTCCTTGTGACATTTCACCTGTGCTGCAATTTGAAAGCTAATTTTCCTTTAGGGAGACAAGACTTACGTCTGACAATGTCAAATTAGGAATCTCAAGAGACTAGCGAAACTTGTCAAGAATCATCCCCGGCACGTTTTAACACTTTTGAATCGCGGAGACATAAACGTCCGTCTTAATTTTAACTTGATGGTTAGTGTCGTCGGAAATGTATTCACCAAGACTTCCAGAAGTTATTAGAAAACATTATATAACTATTCACTGAATACCTGTTTTTTTTTTTTTGTATATACAATTATCAAGAAATTGGAAAACGCAATATTTTTCCTTTATTACACTATTGCTATTACTTGCCACCAGACTTTTTGTTAACTAAAAGTTGTTAAAATATTAACTTACTATTGGATTCTGGTCGCAAGTAATGGCAAAAGTGTAATAAGTAACTAAAAACCAGCTCGTCATGATCAGCAAGATTTCGATTTTTTTATATAAATTTATTGACAGATGTTCAGGTAATAATTAAAAGTTTCAATGTGGTTGCTAGTGTTTAATATGAGCGATACGGTATAGGTCTGGCGTAAACAGACATACTATCTATTTTAAATAAATTAAAATTTGTTTTCAATAACGTTAAAATAATGTATTACATGGATACATTTTAAATTTACTGAATATGTTAAATAAGTGACAGCATTGATAGTGATTGTTAGCGTTTTATTTGTGTCGGTGTCACTCATATATATTATTATGTGTGTATTACGTATACATGAATATATAAATATATATATATATATATATATATATATATATATATATATATATATATTAAATATGGTGATATGTTTTATTGTAATATAGTTAATAAATTACAAATATTTCAAAAACATGAATACTTTTATAGCATATATTATTCAAAGCTTTTCACCGATAAAACAGTACTAGCATCTTCAGGAAAATAATTATCTAACAAAATATATATAAATCTAATAATTTATAATTAAAATCTAATATATATATATATATATATATATATATATATATATATATATATACAATTAGGAGTAAAATCCTTCAATTTATATTAAATTTCAACTGATCGTTACTAACATGGCATAAATCAAGCGAGAAGATTTATCTCACACGATTGATATAATTGATTAAGGCATAACGTACGTGTCTCTAGATTTTTGTGGAAAATGTTTGGAATATTTTAGGTTCAATTTGTTGTTTTAAATGATTCAAATGATTAAAATGAGACGATATTTTTATTTCAATGGCGGTTGATCAATAGACATTCTATAGGATGACGTTTGGTAATAATTTGTACACATCACTTACTGCTTACTTCTAGCGCACTTTGTTAACTGCTTGGCAAGAATAGAATGAGAGTTTGCAGACACACTTGTCAATCTAGTACTCACAGGTCCCATTCAATGAAGCTGCCCTTGCGTAATCGGAATACTGTGGTAATATACTGGAGTAGATAAAGTAACTTTCCGTTTTATTATATTGACATTTTATTAACACTGGTAGTTGTGTTGAAAATTTTAGTGCAATAAAAATAACAATAATAATAACATTTAAAGTGAGAGATAATTATGGAGAGTAATAATTATGTTTTTTTTACTCATTACGATTTTATACTTAACTCAATTTCAAGGACGAAATAAGATAATAACTTAAGACACTTGTTAGTGGTTTTACCGTCTTACGTTTATGGCAACAAAGTTTCTTTATTTTTTGAAACGTTATTAGTAAAATTTATTTTTCACGACATTCATGCTTCAGATGTCGCTACTTAGATTTAGACAAAGTTTACCTAGTTTACGAATGTAAAAAAATATAGAAAACATTCTCTTTTCCTTTCAGTTTGCTAAACAGTTTGAGTAAAAGACCCGATGTAATCAGTAGTAGGATGTACAAGCTTATCATTAATCATATCTATATCGTCCCAAATATTATTTTACTTATCAAAGTGGTAATGAGCGAGAATGGCTCTACTTTGTTCATACAAGAAATAATAAATAGCCTACAAATAAAAACAAAGTTAATAAATTATTTGTGACTTTCAGTGGAACCCTATTGTCATGATACAGAACAGCCTAGAATTTGACCAAACAAATGGAACAATTGATTAAATCATTTTGCACGTGTCACTAATTCAACATGAAGAAGATTTAAAGTTCGGAAATAGCATATTTGTATACTTAGGCCGTATAGCAGCTGCATTCATGAAACTTCTATTTTTTCTTTGCAGACTTTGCAAATCATTGATATGCTAGGAGCATAATAATGGGCACACTCAATAAAATAGACGTGATCGAGATGTAAGAAATCAGAATTCAATGCTCTCCTAACATTACTCTGCGTTGTCAATTTGCATAATAGTTTCTCGGTTGATAACGTGGCGACACTGATTTGTCACAGAACAAAGGACCGAATTATTATTTTGCAATAATCCGTTTCCGTAAGTTGTAATCCCACTTTGTATTCATGTAGTGTGTCCTGTTGTACATTTTCGAAAATATTTAATGAACTTTATGTACTGTAGCATTATATATTGTAACATTGAACATTAAAGAAAGAATCTATCAATATAATTACCTATACGAATTAATTATCTATATACCTAAATTATTTATAAAATTAAATTTTAGGCATTTCCTTTATTCTTTCTAAAATATCCATGTATATTTGTTTACAAGTACTGCCTTTTTTGAACCCAGTATCTTACAAAACGTTTTTTTTTCTTTCAATGCAATAATTACATAATTATTTTACGTCTTTAGAATCCAATTTTATAATAAAGAACTAAATCTCTCTGCCAGAGACAATACCCCCCATTCTTCTCTAACGTTGTTTCTAGGTTTTCAGGTTTATCCCATAGTACAGTATGAGTAGGGTGAAATGTCCACACAATGAGTAAAAGTTTCTCTCCGTAGAGAATATTTAGTTAAGAAGAAAAAATTTATGCTATTAGTTATTTACATAAAAGTATTATTAATATGTGTAACAAATATTTGTAAACACAGCTAATAAATGTTTCAGAAGTATTTATTGCTTATTGATTAAAATACAGTTGTTTAGTCACGGAAGGTGTGAGCTGATCTTCGTTAAATCACGTTTTGTTTTACAATGTCCGTCTACTACATAAAACTAAGTGTTTAAAATGGAATTTATGTGGGTTCAGATTGGAACAACTGTGATTAGAGATCAAGTTAGTGAGACTAATTTATGAAGGTGAACACTTTAAAGATATAGACTCAATTTTCACTAAGTATTAATTTACTAAAAAGGATTTCGTCAAACATGTCACCATCTCAGTAATATCCCATTAGTAGAAACTAGTTTCGTATGGAGCGGAAAAACAGCTTTACAAGACTGTTTAGTAGGGTTCAGTTAGGAGTGGAAAGTTTGTATACGCCGCGCCGGTTATGGTGGTTGGCTACGGTTACGTATTAAGGCAAATTGTAGATATTTGCATGAAAAAGCTCTATTTAAGCTTTATAAACTGTGAAATCAGAAAAATACGATTGGCCTTATCGAATACAATTTCGATAATAGACATTTTTTAGAAATATATGAATTCACAATTGTTTAACTTTCATGCCGCATAGTATATTGCTATATGACTTATTATTCCCGTTATTTGTACAAGCGGTGTGGTTTGTTAGAATGCTGGCGACTTCCCTTTATCACAACGATACATGTTGTTGTGTTTCGTTTTTTTAATTTCGTAACAGGGTTTTTAAATGATGTTTTGTACTGTATTCTGTTCTGTTTTTCTTTGGTATTACTGTAGTGAGTTTAATTTTTTTTTTTTTTTATTAATAACATTATTTGTCTATTTAAAGGACCCAAACTAGTTTCGAATAAATTTATCTATTTTATGTAGTGCTTAATTTGTATATTTACTAATATAGCATATACTTCTTACTTCTTATTACGAGCTTCCAAGGTTGGCCTCGATGGCTCGATGTCTCCTATACACACACTCTGCCAATGGCCAGAAACAACTTTCTTTCAAGATTCTGTCCAGGGTACATTCCCGTCCTAGATGTTTTATCAAGGGACTCCTTGTAGCTGCTGTTACAGGACACTTCAAATGTATGTGCTCTAATGTTTCCTCTTCTTGCTTGCACACTCCACAAATAGAGTCGTTAGTAATATGAAACCTTTTCAAATATGTATTGGTGACAATGTGTCCCATACGAGCTCGTGCCGCAAAAGATGCCACTGAACGTGATAATGACTTGAAGATCTTTGGATCATTATTTTGTTTTTGTAATGAATAATATTCGCGCCCAGTATTGCATTCTCTCCATTTCTTTCTCCAACAGACGTGAGATTCTTTATCAACTGCCTCTTTGCAATTAGTTAAGGAGTAACAAATTTCAGGAGATGGAAACAAGTTGGAAGACTCCTTGGAAGATCTGTCAGCTTCCTCATTTCCAGGAACTCCACAATGACTGGGGATTCATTGAAATACAATATTTTTCTGTTCTAAGTCTTTTAACAATTTAGTTATTTCAGATGTTCGAAAATGGTAGTCTGTAGTGTGCTGTACTTGAAGGGCCGACCTGGAATCGGTGAGAATGCAGATGTTCTGTGCATCCATAGTATTGCTAAAAACCAAAGCAGCATTTAAGGCCATCAATTCAGCATTCATGCTTGAAGAGGAATCGCAGGGCACATAGTAATCCTCGTTTAATTCTGGACAATGAAAAGCTGCACCTCCCCTATGGTTCTCTTTATCAACGGAACCATCTGTGTAGATTTTTACAAAGTTGTTATACGTGGTGTGTATCAATTCCATAGCGACAGATTTTAGTAGGTGAGGTGAATCTTCTTTTGTGAGTGAACCAGGAATTTCAAGATTGGTTTTTATTGGGATTCGAAGCCAGGGTTGTAGTTCCAAAACTGCTGTAATTTTTCCTGATTCCATTGTGTTTAATGATTCGCAGGGTTTGTTATGATGGTAGAACAGTAACTGTCGGATGTTAGTTGCCAATGCAATGTTAGAAAGAGTGTTATGCGAAATTGCTTTCATCTGAAATTGTTTCTTCCACATTCTGTTTTGTATTTATAAGTCAAAGGGCATGACTGACAGTTCAATTTCCATAGACTGTAAACTTGTGGTTTTTGGACAACCCAAACAAATCATCAGAGATGAGTTCTGTAATATTTGTAATTTTCGAATATGAGTTTCAGCTGTTCCACCCCAAACTTCACAAAAATACATGATTTTTGATCTTACAAAAGACAAATAAAAATTCCTTAATATATATGTATCTGCTCCCCATGCCCTGCTGGCTATAACTTTCAACGCTTTTATTCTATTTGCACATTTGTCCGCTATGAAATGGACATGTTCTTTCCACAGTAGTTTTGGATCCAGTTTAATACCCAGAAGTACAGGATTTGGGTTATGCCGCAGTACGTTTCCATTTAAGTTTATAACTGGTTTATAGTTTGTGTGCAAGTATCGCCTGGAGAAGAAGCATACTTCAGTTTTTGATATTTAAATGGTTAGTCCCCATTTTTCAGACCACTCAGAGATTTTGTTAAGTGCCTTTTCCAGTTGGTGAGTAGAAGCAGTTGGGTCTTTATCAGTGGCCCAGATAGTGACATCATCTGCAAAAATAGCCATGCCGATGCCTGGAAGGTCTATATTCCCTAAATTTTGCATCATTATGTTAAAAGAGTAGGACTAATGACTGACCCCTGTGGTATTCCGTTTAGAGTACATTATTCTTCAGAGTTCATATCATTGATCTTAGTTTTAATTTTCCTATCCTTAAGGAAGTCTACAATGTATTTCAATATCCTCCCTTTTAAACCGATTTCCATACACTGCGAAATAATAGATATGAGACCTTATCAAAGGCTGCTTAGAAATCGATGAGCACCGCTGATGTACACATTTTGTTTGAAAATCCGGTATATATACTTCCTGTAAAGTTTAGTAAAGCATCACAGGTGCTTCGTTTAGGTCCGAACCCTAAAAGACATGAACCCAGCAGATTATAATTTTCAAGCCTCCAAGTTAAGCGGTTATTAACCAGTCTCTCCAAAAGTTTACCGAGACATGATGTCAAGGCTATAGCCCTGTAAGAAGAAGCAAGTTCAGGAGATTTTCCTGGTTTTACAAGTGGAATAATTATAGCCTGTTTCCATTTTTGTGGTATGTTACCTGTCTCCCAGATTTGTGTAAAATTGCATCTTATTTCTTCCATATATGACTCAGAACAATGCTGTAACATTAAATTATGAATGCTATCTTCTCCTGGCGTAGATGACTTAAATTGTGCTACTGCAGCCTTCATTTCAGTTTCTGTGAAAGGTTTATCACAGATATCTGTTTGGGAAATTGCTTCATTCAAATTTGTAAGAAAGCTCTTTCTCTCATTCTTCAGATGAGTCGGCCAATTTTCCTCAATACCTGACTTTTTGACATATAATTTGTTGAATACATTAGCAATGTCATTATCATTTGTAGTTATGATCCCATCCGGATTTGTGATCTGATAGATTTTATTATCAGGTTTTCCCTGAATTACTTTAAATCTTTTCCATACAGCTGAGCAAGGTGTATTTGAGTTGATGCTACCTATGAAGTCATGCCAAGAGGTCCTTTTAGCCTCTTTTATAGCTCTCTTACATTTAGCCGATGCCTGGTTGTATTTGCTTCTATTTCGGGTGTTCTAAATTTCTTCCACATGTTTCTGGCTTTTTGTCTTTCTAATCTAAGGAGGGATATTCTCTTATTCCACCAAATGTTACTAGGCTTTTGTTTATTTTTATTTACCTTAATGCTAGGGATACTTTCCGAGGCAGCAATCATTAGTTTCTGTACAATGTTTTCTGTATTACTTTCTGTGCAGTTTACTGTGTTATTAGTAAGATGTCTAAATAGGGGCCAATTTGCATCTTTTATTTTAGGTTGCGTAGTAATAATTCTATGTGCATTAACATTTCCCTCTTTACTGTCGATATTAAAATATACTGGGAAGTGGTCACTAATTAGATCTTTACCCACATACCAATTACTGATTATGTCTAACAGATCTGGAGAAGACAGGGTAAGGTCCAATGTACTCAATGATCCTGTACTTGGTGACTGGTATGTTGGTTCCTTGTTTTTGTTTACAAGTACCAAATTGGAGTTCACAATCCATTCGTAAACTATTAGGCCATTCCTGTAGTCATTTCCTTCATTCCAAGAGCCATGTATAGCATTAAAATCTCCTATGATAAGGAGACATTTATCTGAAATCAGTAATTTTTGAAGTTCCTCATTAGTTACTAATTGATTAGGAATATATACGTTGACTACTCTTATATTAATATCTTGGTTAATAGTTATGTCACAGCTAAGTGCTTCCATATTTGTGGTGGTGATAGATTGATGACTTCTAACAACTATAGATTTATGTATCAAAGTTATGACACCACCACCTCTGCCATTTGCTCGTGAATTGTTAAAAATATTAAAATTCTTGAAACGAGGGTGCCGCTTTTCGTCTACAGGCAACCATGCCTCTTGAACACATATAACCTTAGCATTACTCAAATCCAATTCTTGTTTCAACTCTTCTATTTTATTCATCAAGGAGCGGGCACTCCAGTGCAAAATTTCTGAGATTGATATTTAATGTGTGAAGTATGGAGGTCTTTTGTTTTTCTCTCACGTTCATTAAAGTTATTACCCAATGATATATGTTGTTTCATCTTCTCATCTTTTGACTTTTTCTTCATTTGGATATGCATTTCTACTGCCTGCTTTCTGCTATGACACCATAATTCGATTCTTTTGTTTTTTCCCACTCCTCGATTTCTCATAATAATATTTCTATCTGTTCCATATAATTCTCTTACACAATCAATGTGCTCGTCCTTGATATTTCAGATGTTTACTTTAAGACGATTAGGATGATTATTTCTTTGCTTATTATAACAGAAAGCAGTCCCCACCCGGAGATCCGATTGGGGGACTAATACTCTGGAATGTTTTACTCTCTGATTCATTCTGCCATATTTGTGTATGTATTGGAGGGCTGCAGTGGTCTTATGCAGCTTCTGTGTACACCTCTTAGTTCACTTGGGTTTGCTTAAGCTAATGGAATTCCAAGTTTAAGCCCCCTCACCGCGTCAAGGTGAGTGTCCACGAGGGGGCTAATATAGCATATAGTATTTACGAATTTATAACAAAGGTCATTGCAAAACAAATATGAAATTATAATATATAAAAATTTAAAAATATAACGAGGTTATTTCCTTGAAGGAGTGTCACTTATTTTGCACCCTTGACAATATAAATATGTAAACAAACAAGAGATTTAACGTATACCGAGTATATTGCTTATGGCGGAGAGAAATATAAGTATAGCTTCATGTAATTCCAAAGTAGGCCAGAGCCTATTGGTCTGCAAAAGCATATTGCGAACCTACAAACCTATATTATTTTTAAAAACATTTCTCGGTATAGGTGGTAATTAGAAATGTATGGGATTGTTTATGGTGTTTGAAGAAAATACATGAAAACTATTTTGTGTTACAGAAGCTAGTTTTGGATCAATGGTATACATATTTATTATTTGTAAACTTATATATAAATATACGGGTGGTATACAGCATGGCAGGTTTTTGATGTGATATTTACAGTCAAAAGAAATAAGATAGAAAATGAGTAAGGGGTAGAAGATAATGTAGTAAAATTTAGTAGCTGAGAGCAAGGTTGAGCCTTACTAATCCTTACTAAGGTTGAGGCTTTTTCCGGAAAAATAAAGCCTACATGACAGAATATCATATAAAACATAATAGCAGTATAAAGCAGGGTATAATGCCCACTGCTTATGAGAATTGGATGTATGATCTATAAGATCAAATTTATAAGGCAAATATTACGTTTTATGAGCAATTCAAGAAATAATCCCAGTGTACAAAATTAAACTTCCTGAATCATATTACATATTTAAGTTATTAATTTAATAGTAAACTACTTTAAAATAGTGTCAAACGTTTTCAGTTACTGTTCTAATCGGTTCCCTTCCATAGGTTAACAATTGGCGAAACCAAAGGTAATTATAGGGTAAAGAAACGAGATAATAGACTGCGTGCATGAAGGTGTGTCATGATCAATCTTCCCTGTTGGGTTGGAGTAGTATCATCGTATCACCTTCCGGGGAGGAATATTTTGCATATCACTGCATGCTGCTTTACATAACTGTTTATTTACACCCTGTTATTACATTGTTGTAGACGTGATGCTTAACCGATTTAAAACGTTTAATGTAATCCTTGGACTTCATTGAAGTTGTGTTGTTATAGAAATAGCCTAGTTTCTACTAATAAAGTTTTTATCTTTTTTAATAAGAAAAATTTTACTTCAATTTAGGAAAAGTTTATGTTGTATCACATTAGAGAAGGTAGTTTAATATATTGCATTAACGTATTTACTATTAAAATAAAACATTGATCTCTAGTGTTTGAAAATTCTTTCTTCCCTAATTATGTTTATTCTGATGTAAGTCTATGGATAAAGGAATAAGTATCAGAATCACTATCATCTGTTAATGCAAACTTTATTTTTCTTGTAATGAACTGTGTCAATCAGTGCTTTCATATGTTTTAACTCATTTTTCTTCCGATTTTTAAATACAATTTACTTTTAGTTATAGATAATATATTTTATATCGTAAATTCCTAAAGGATGAGTAATACCTCCAAAGCTACTAAAAACAAGAAAATACAAAATCAACTCTTAACTCACTTGTATCGAACGTTAGCCCGTAACGTTGTAACTATCACTCTATTCTTACAAATTATCACACCTGGTGGTCTGAAAACCTAAAGACATTGTACAAGCACCAATACTCTTACTTTCTTTAAATATCAGCTGATTTAGGCTTTATTTGTACTTTATAAAGTTTTATATGGTAATAATATGGTTTTGGTTTTTCATAAATTGTTTTTATTTATAAATCTTTTGTTTTTTGAAAATATAAAACATTTTAATGTTATATAATTGCATAGGTGATTTTTCTTATGAAATTATAAACGATAATAGGTTTTTCTGTTACAGAATTTAGATTATTTTTCTATAAATTAAATTTAACAGTAAAGCATTGGATTTCAGATATAGATGTATGCTAGAATTAGGTACATTTTTCAAAAGAAGAAATTTCGAAACAAATGGTTTAAAGTGTTAAAAGATAGTAAAATATTCAAATAACTAAGCTAGCGCAAAATTATTTAAGAAATATAAACTAAGTTCATTTTTAAAAGTTTTATTGAGCTTTAGAAATATTGTAAAACGTATGAAGAAGTTTTGTAAAAAGTTAAATTTTATAAAAATGATAAATCTGTGCTAAAGCGAAAATTGAAATTTACCCTACACCCTGGTCACTAAGCTAAGATGCCTAAAAGGAATTCATTCCCCGGGAAACAGTACCCAAGGGGTTAAGTTTCCTCGAGTTAGGTTTTTTTTAAATAAAGTCCAGTGATTGGTTCTGTGGCAGATTTTGTCAAACGTTAGCACAGGGCTGATGCTTATTCAAAGTTTTTATGTATGTGACGGTGGCTAGGACCGACACAGATACACACAGACAAAGACACACACTCAGACACACACACACACACACACACACACACACACACACACACACACACACACACACACACACACACACACACACATACACACACACACACACACACACACACACACACACACACACACATATATATATATATATATATATATATATATTTAATAAATTAAAATATTTCAAACACAAGAATACTTTTAATGAATATAAGTGAGATCTTATAAGTGAATACTTTATAATAATATATATATATATATATATTCACATTTATTCAAGGTGAGTTAGGGTAGATATGAAATAACAAAAATAAATATTATAAGCCGTATGATTTGAGCAAGATGCTGTAATTGTTAAGAGTTGTAATTCTATGTGTTATTGAATAACGGGAGAAAGGGTTGACGAAAATTTGCGAGATGTATTACCGCTACTTCCGATAGATTGACTGAATAGGTTCCGTTCCTTGGGGACAAGGCCTGAAATTGTGATAATGTATCTGATTTAGGGATTATCTCCGAGACAATACCACGTAACTGTGTGACACAAACTAGTCACCAGACAAAGGGAAACATGCATAAGAACCATATATATTGACTGAAAAGAAAAAGAATTAAAGTTTAAACTTCTATAGAAATCGAGAGAAAAATTCCTTAAATTTTATAATTTATACAATCTATGTATATATAGATATACTAGATATGTGTTTATACTAGATATGTATATATGTTTTATCTATGTATATATTTCAAACAACAAAAATACAAGAATAAATTACATTAGTTCAAAAGGCTAATTTAGGTCTAACAATTCTTTAGGCTATAAGCCTATCTTCAACTTTATGAAAATATATAAAATAAAGCATTTATTTCTATTGAAAAACATTTCAGTCTTACTACCTATAATTCAATCGTCATGAATTACTTTGTAATGACTGTGAGTTGAGACATAAAACGAAAATAAATTAAATATGTCTGAAGGATCTACATTAGACGGAAATTTATATTGATTATAATATGGTAATTATTCCTTTAAAGCACCAACACTAGATAATGAAAACAAATGATACAAATATAATAGAGGTCATTCTTATTTAGATCAAAATAGAACAAATGTATTTTATTAGTATTTATTATTCATATAATTATATAGCTACAAACCGATGCAGACGTTATTTCCAGTGTTGGTTGCAGCGCTGGAGATCTTCACCCGGTATGGTCTTTACATATCGGCTCCACACTTTTGGATGTGTTCATGAGTCCTAAAGTGAGGCTTTTTTTGAAAAACAATTTTCAGTTCAGGAAAATTGAAAGAAATGAGGTCAGGTGAACGTGGGAGCTGGGGAATCACAGGAATGCATTTTTAGGTCAAAAGTTCTGTTGCACATAGGGGCAGTGTGACATGGATCGTTGTCATGATACAACACTCATTTGTCTGCAATTCTGGTCTGATGTGAATCACCAATCTTTTGACCATTTGAAGAACGTCTTTATTAAAAAAACGTGGGTAACAGTTTGACCATTTCTGTCAAAAAACAAATAAAATTTGAATTGATTTTCGATTTACTCATTAGAGGTCCCTTTGGTAGAGAAGAGCTCGATGTGCCACTCCTCACTTTGCTTTTTGGTCTCGGGATTATATTCAGAAATCCATGAGTCGTAGAATGTAATGGCATGAATGAAGAAATATTGCTCATTGTCGATTCTGTGACGGAGATCAAGACACTTGTATATTCGATTGTTCTGCTTCTCAGCTGTGCCTAATTCCGTTTTTCGATTTTGCGTTAGGAACGACAAAAACACAACCTCACTAATATCACGCTAATGGACGGTGCACTGAGCTATTGGAGGGTTCTGATACACGAGCTCTGTCAGAGATATCAGAGCAGCATTGTAATATTACCTGCATTGTTGCCAGTCTCATTACTTTTCTACCCCACGTTGTATTAGGGCGAGTGGGAACTATTAGTCGGAATGGATTAGGTTGTTATATTACCCAATTGAGTTTTCATTTTATTTAACCCTCTTTTTAATCAGTTGATTTAACACTAGTTGTTGAAATATTTAACGTTATGTCCTAGCACTTTTATTATTCTAGTATTTTCTCTCAAGTTCGTATTATAAATAACTTTAGGTTTACTCCTACAAATAATGAAATTTAGTAACTCATATTTATTTTTAAAAATGCTACTTTTTTAAAGCAACATTTAAAAACCGCTTTGCATTATAGTAAAAGCATATATTTTTTTAATTCGCTTTATATAGTTTATTTTAACATTTGAAGAAATTGAAAAACCAAACAAATAAAACAAATAAAGGTTTACTAGCTGTTGTTGTTACATAATATATACTTTCGTATTTTTATCCTCATGATTGCCGACAACGTATTTTCGATGAACGCTTACAAAACCCTAGCTAAAGAATAACGATATAAATGTATTTATTTTACAGTATTTAAAATGTTTGGGTGATTCATCATATAGAAATTTCAAATTTCCCTATTGAAATCTCGTAGGTTAGGTTTTAATATTTTACACCCCACTGCACACTATTGTATCGATACACTGAATAAATGAAAAGAAATATTTGCATTTTAAAATCTAAAAAGGATGTTTTAGAATTTCCTCACTGTAGAAAATACACATTAAATCACGTGTAGGTGATGTTATTTATTTCACACATATTTTTACACATACTTAAAATTAGGTACGAAACAGTAATAAAATTCTGCTTCCTTTTTGAATAACAGGGTTTGTATGGTCATCATTGCTTATAACTTTGAAAGATTTATAGTGATTTAACATAACGATGTACATTAAAGAAACTAATACAGTTATAGTCAATTCCTTATGATCTTAAACATCTCATATTTGAATTATTCAATATATTTTTACTTTTCCTATTGCACTATTATAACAGGAGAGATCAAATTTCTGTAGTATTTCAGTGGTGTTCAATAAACCCATACAAACAATTGACAAAAAAAATATTGAAAAATTAATCAAACCCACTACAAATTTTATATAGGCCTACATAGTTCAACCTATGTGTATATAACAGATTTTTAAAACTTCAAAATAATCTTAAAATAGAATAAAAAATTTACCAAATCGGTGATTATAATTTTGGATATGAGATACAATAAGAGTTCATGCTAGTTTTGGGCGTCCTTGGGTACTTATTATTACCAAATTTATTTCCCCTGAAGATAAAATTCAAAAATTACAAATATCGAATTCTTTTAGTGTATCTCTGCCTTACAATCAGAGCAGGCGCTATTCCAAATAGTTACAAAGTCATAGGATATATAGGCCTATATATATATATATATTGTATTTTTAAGATGACATTTTTCTTGATAAAATGTATATGTTTAATAAAAAGACTTTCATACAAGAATAATAGCTTTTTTTTATTGTTTTGTAAAGTTTAAGCTTTTCGCCGATTAGCATTATCGTCATTGTCACCACTAATTCAGCACACAATAAGTTAGAAGTGTGCTAAGTTAGTTTTGATAATGACGATAATGCTAATCGGCGAAAAGCTTAAACTTTATAATAAAATAAAAAAAGTTTTTATTCTTGTATGACAGTGGTTTTATTAAACATATATATATATATATATATATATATATATATATATATATATATATATATATATATATATATATATTAAAACTACACAGGTTATTGAAATACAAGAATATTTAATAATTTATATTCGAAGCTTTTCGTTGGTAAACAGTACCAACATCATCAGGAATGAAAATTACAGTAATGTAATTGTGATAATTACATTATTGTAATTTTCATACCTGATGATGTTGGTACTGTTTACCAACGAAAGGCTTTGGATGTAAATTAATAAATATTCTTGTATTTGAATAACTATGTTGTTTAAATTATTAAACAAGAAAAAGTATTATATATATATATATATATATATATATATATTTATATATCATAGATATATATCTGTAGTAAACATTATGATGCGACACAAATAATGTTGCAACTTATACTTTAATGCTTTTTATTTCTTCACGAATTTAAAATTTTCAAAACTACTTTCGGTGTCTGTATTTCTTTACGGTCACGATCTTTTGAGTATACCTCATTCTTTACCAACTACTCTTAGACGTCCTCCTAGTTACATCAATAATGAAGATCCTAATCTCCTCTTTAGTAATTATTTTAGTATCGCAATTTATTTATTAGTTTTTTATATATACAACAGAGTTCATCGAGATCTGAAATACTATTCCGGAACATATATTCAAATTGAATGCATTTTCGATTGTTTAGTAGTTTACATTAAAATATATCGAACATACATTTAAAGTAATTCTTTTGAGGATAACTGTCGTATGTAGTTTAATAGACTCCAAACAATATTACACTCCCTTAATTCTTAAGTTTGCAAGAAAATAAGGCGTCTACGTAGTAGATTATTAGAGAATGAACTAGATTATTGCTTATTTACTAATAGTAAATTAACCACGAAAAAAGTAAAAAATTATTTTCCCCAAAAAACACTTACGTTCCTAAATTATAAACTTTAAACGATTACAAATATAAATCAATCAAAGAAGGAGGGAGTTTGGTTGCCCCCGGAGTTTTGCTGCGTCTGTTACCACAATAGCTGCGGGTAGAAATATGGGAACAGGGGCTTAAGTGAGGTTTGAATATAGGAAAGGTATTTGCAAGGCATGCCGTTTGTCTAGGATGGATGGTATGGAAATAAATGTGAATTGAATTTGCTTACAAGTTCACAGGATTATTTCGGGTTATAGACTTTCCGTGGACTATATCATATTTATTAAACAAATTCCTTATGACAAATGGAAAAAAATATCCACGTTCTTCCCACTTACGAATGACCTTCAGATCTTTGCTGTGGATGTATTACCATATATGCATTGTATTTTAATAAAAAAAATAATGTCTTCTTGTGTGTATATAAGATGTCAACAAATTAAACTCGTACCCTTATACTTCTACTTTATGCGATAGCTATTTCTTAATATCTATAAAAATGTTTTCGAGATTTTGATCTATGTAAATAAATTTCGTTACTCCCATACATAACCTATTTATAAGGATCCATTACCAATATTCCAACATTGGAACTGCTATTTCCGTACAGTGTGAGCATCATTCAATGAGAGTAGGACATTCAGTTGTAAGGAAGGTATTTAAAATCACAGTATGAACAGCATATATAACTAAATAAGCTTTTCGAAAACTAGATGGAAAATGTTTGAACAAAATCATTTCTATTAATGTAACTAATGGAAAAAAATTAATATATTTTTTATGTTTTTTTCTAATTTAACAAAAACGTTTGACAAAAAAGTTGGACGTTAGGGTACAGAATTTTGTTTTTGTAATAATAATGCTTATGAATAAGCCAAATATTGTTCGAAGAAAATCTTAGCATAAGAGATATTACATGATTTATTGAGCAAATCTCTGGTTAATAGTTGTAGAAATAGACAGATAATTCCAAAGAGGAAGTAGGATCATAGTGACATGACTCGGATAAAAAAATAAATTAGACTATAGCCAAAATAATCAAATGATCGGTGTAACAAATATATGATGTTTGTTGTATTTCAATAACATTCGTAAAGTTTCAATAAATAATTCAATATTTAAGACGCGTTCCAAAGTATAATTTTTCATAGAGGTTATGTTGTTACTGTACGTTAAAAATTTATAATACTTATGTTTTATTAAAATCCTAAACTTTCTCCCTTAGGGGTAAGTTACACTTGTATAATTCATCCACAATGTATGACGTTGACCGACATATATTCTGCATTTTATAAGGAGTAACGGACTTACAATGTCTAAATTAAAATTGACTGACATTAAAAGATATTTTCCTAAAATATACGATATAATTTAATGTATATTGTTTTTTCACCCTAAAAATTATGCATATAATATATAAGATTTATCTTTGTTGAGCTTTATACTATTTATTCTAATTACCTTACCTTCCTTATAGTAGCGCCTTAGGTATGCTTGATAATGAAACCATAATAATAATTTATTATTATCTAATTTTATTTATCTGAACACAAATAGTTTACAAATTATGATTTTCAATATATCGCACACATACTTCGTTATCCATAATAAGGTCATAAACGCATTTATTATTGGTTAATGTTGACTTATGTGTCATTAAGCGACTATAGACAAATTATTTATTATTTGATTAACACATTTTTGTTTAGTGTATATGAACTTATCGATATATAGAGACAAAATTTAACTACTACCCCAGGTATCTATAGTTGTCACAGGATAATAATGTAGTCATGCGGTCTACGAAGGGTCCCAGGTGATCATCAGAACAGACCGCAATTATCTCTGGTACCAATTACATCCGAAACGTGTCCCTAACACGTCTGTTGTTTTATTATTTTGCTTTCTTAAAGGTAAAAAAAGCGGAAGTGTCGAAGGGTATTTTAAATAGTCTATATTATTCCCATTTACATGTCCAACAAACAGATACATTATATAGCTCCGAGATATAAATATTCATAAAAATCTCATTTATTAGTTTTCTTGAGGAGTTCGTTATGAACTGACAATTTCTGTATCCTCACATTTTTACATTGACCGTTATAGCATATACAAAAAGACAAATAGATTGGTAAGTAATTATTTACAATAAAACAATACAAAAAAAGTAACAAAAGAAATACCTATATTAAATATGAATTTTAACCTAATTAACATTTCACTTAGCAGAGATACTCCATTTTTATTACGAGTAAATAGATACAAATGATTATAAATAAACATATTTAACATACCTAGTATTTAAACCTTAAATTAAGTACTTACTTAATATGATGTCTACATTATGGTTTGCATTGAATATATGCTCGCCACTTTTGATTATTGTGAAGAGGTAGAATAAATATTTACTTATTTATTGTGAAAAATATTTCACCTGTATCTAGTGTTATTTTTTTACTTTATTTGACCCCTAGATTAGAAGTTGTATCGTGATATTTGGAAGAAAAGATATACCTTTCTTACTTTTCTGAATGTATATACTAATTTTATATTTTTATATGTATTTAAAATAATTCAATATAGTAGAGATTCCAAATGTTAATTCACGTATTTTAGAAAATTATTTCTCTTAAGACAATAAAGTTAGAACATCATTCATGAAGTCCATACCTAACCTAGTCTATAGATGATGGCTGTAGCGGTTTAGTCCTAAAAGAGGATTGGTCAGGAGGTTAAGAGATCTATTGGGGTAAATGTTGACGGTTATCATATTCCACTTTGAGGTCCATTACTCAGAACACAGGACGGTACGTGAACAGTTTTATGTATTGACGCCTCATAAAGATGCCTGTAAAATTATACTCATGAGTACTCACTAATCCAGACATTTCAAGTCTCCACTCTAAAGCTGTCGAAAGACCAATTTTTACGTACCAGTAATTTATGTTTTACCAATATATCATATTTTCAATCTGTGTAGTTTTTGTTAGTGGTGAAAATATCACAATATCTAATGTTAAGGAATCACCTTTAAAATAATACCTAGTTTTAACATTCTACATTTTGCATTTAAAAAGAAAACTAATTTTCTATATCTTCATATTAGGTCTTACTTTATGTAACAACTTTACTTGTATAATAAAGTAATTCTATACATGTTATTTCCAGAGAATAGTTGAAGTTGAGGATAAATGTCAATTGCTTATGTTTTGAAAAAAATATTCGAATTCAGTTCAAACTTAAATTGTGTAATCTAATGAATATGAAAGCGGGTGCAAACAATACATCCCTCATTCGTTCATCCGCTTATACAAGTATTTTACAGATCAAAGAACAGCCTCAAAAACAATTAATTTATTCTGAATCAGTGAACTCTTTCGAGTGAAGGCTCTCTCTTGGCTTTATAACTGTTAATCACTAAAATCCAACATATAAAAAGAGAAGCTAGAATAATCTACCGACCATTCCTTTTTCGAATGATGAAGCAGAAACCAGTGGAACGGGGACCGCTTTAAAAGATTAACACTTATGCTTCTCATAAACTAATTGTGTTTATTAACTTTTTTTTCTATCTGGACGTTTTCTATGTTTTAATATATGTGTTACATATCGTAGTATATGTAAATTGTTTACTCTTGTTATAGGTAAAATTGTCTTAAATGGCAGTTGAGTATAACTGTTGCATGTGATATTCAAGTGAAACATACATTATTATACATTATATATATATATATATATATATATATATATATATAAATATATATATATATATATGTATATATACATTTTTTATTGCCATAAAATAATAAAATTAAATCTAAACACTTGAAAATAATGTGATCATTAACTTTTTAACTGCTTCTACCTTTTAATCTAATGTTCATAGAGTATGGTAAAAACACAAATTATTTTATTTGTAGTTCTTAAATGTGTTATATATTTTTTTGGATTTATTTGTTTCACAGTTGCTTGGGAAGATAGTTAACAAATGCATTTGCTTTAAAATGTAATTATTCGTGCCATTATTGAGGTACAATTTTTAAATTATTCTGCACCTATATCTTTTTGTAGTAATATTTGAATGTGTATTTATAAAACTTTTTAAGTGTAACACAAATGTATTAAAACGCCAATTTCCTATTTAAAGATTTATGGAAATTAAACTGAATATTACACATCCTATTGCCATTCAATACCAGGATATTGTAACTTTTTAAATATTTCTATTCTTTATTTGCAATATTATTTTTATCTTTTTAGGAACTCAGGTTAACGTTTACTTTCATTCGGCCACAAAAATGTTTATGTATTCTTTCAAATAAATGCCGTAGTAGTTTTGCGTCTCAAAGAAATAATAAAAATTGCATTTATTGTCGACTAACGACGTAGTTTATTGCATCGTTGACGGTTTTAAACATCACTATATTCCAAGAAAGTATTTATATTTTAGACTCTAAATATTCATTTTTATAAGCTCGGGTGGCCAGCAGGTTGGTAAAAACATACATTATTTGGCAATACGAGGAAACGATATATTCGTTTCCAGAAAGTTTGGGCTAGACAAAGGTTGTACTGAACACTAGAACACTCATTCGCCGATGGCTTTGTTTTATAGCGTTAAATTTTTCACAGAGGAGATGTATTACATCGTAGTATTACAAAAATATAAAAGTCATTTGAACCTTATTTAATCTTTATTAATTGAAGTAATTGAATGAACTAATATTGGGAGCTAGTCTCTGCTTAGCTGCATTACTTAGTGGGAACTTAAATTAGAATATAGTCTTATCAATATCATTTTAATGAGCAACAACATGTTTACAAATACATCTCGACAATTATGGTCTACTTATGTATTTTATACTCTAAAACAGCGTATAAACTCGCTAACCAACAACCTGTATATATTGCTTAAATATCTCTTGAAATAATTTTTAATTTACAACATTTGTGTGAATTGGTTTTGGTGTAAATATCTCATCTTTATCTAAACACCTCTAATTGGGAACATCATTTGTATAAAACTCTATCTAGAATAACACTGTTTTCAATAAATCTACCTAAAACCATTATATTTCTATACTTTTTATTTTAGTTTTACTTGTAAATTACCTTAAAGCTAACTATTTATGTAGATTATTTTTCAGATAATTTCTAACATTGTAAATAACTTTATAAAATCTATTTCTAAGTATCACTATCTTACAATCTATAATAATGGTTACCGTTACTTTTAGAATACTATTTATTTGGTCATATCTTAGTTTGAATAAAATATATTTTAATTAGTAATATCTGACCTTATTAACATAAACCTCTCTACTTGTAGTAATTCCTTAAACTTTTTGTAACTAATCTATCTGAGATTATTCCTACATAAAACTTCTAAAGTTAAGTATTTTAAATAGTTTTTATTTTGGAATTTTCCTGACAATTATTATTCGTTTCCGGTAAAGATGTTTCCCATATAAAATATTCTTACTCATTTTATAACTCTTCAGTAACTTTTTTTCTCCTAGTCTTATAGTAATTTCCCCTGAAGATGATTGCTTTGAAATCGATGTGTACATCAGGATATAAACGTTTTAGCTGTTGAAGATGTTTTATTTATAACATAAAAAATTATGATTTAAACTATCGAAATGGATTAGCAATGACAGCGTGTAGCTGATTTATGTAGCAATCACATAATGACATAATTTGGACAGCAGTACTCATCGACCAACCACCTGTTAGACGCAAGGTATTGATATTCATATTGCAAGTTTATCTGAAGACTGGAAAGCTACCGAGAATATTTTTGGCTTTCTGATAATAGAAAAGTGGACTTTTAATTATTATTCTAAAACTCCACCGAATGAACTCTAGAGCCTTCTGTAGCAACCATGACTCTTTTGTCTCGTCGAATTTACAAAAAAAAACGTTTAAGTTTTACATAAATATATTAAGAAAGATACAATGATTAGTCATCTTTATATTTAAAACATTTTAAATGTAAAACTTTAAGCTTTACATTAAACTTTACATATTAAATGTAAACTTTATAATAGACATGTCATATTATTTTTTCTCATGACAAAAGCGGATAAATGATAAGTAAATCTAACATGAAAATGAATAAAAACGTGACTAGGTTATTGTGAGAATATAAGATGTTCCTATTGTGTGCTGCCTACATTCTTTGTGTTGAATAACAAGGGGTGTGTTATTAGGTCAGAATAGGATATAAAACTTAATCAACTTTAATAACGATGGAGAAGTGCCAAAACACAAAACGAACTTTGAAAATGTCATTGCTAATGATCACGAAACTTCCATGAACTAAATATCTCCACGGTAAGGTGTGGCCGCCGAACTTCATTCACAATAGTGGTACTATTTACATAAATTCAAGTACAAATTTAAACTTTACTTAATGTGAAATTTTATTATACAATAATGATTTTCCCTGGGCGAATCGTTAATAGTACGTTGCAAGTGATTTCTCATTTACGCTAAAGCCACTTTTGTTACAGTTTTGGTTTTCTGTGACAAGTTACTGTAACACGTGCGCAAGACTTGTGGTATATTCAAACAACAACGTGGGATGAAACCTCGACCGCTGACCTATTTTTGCTTTCTTGCAACGTCTGTACTTCACTAAGCTTATGAAGTTTTAGTTCGTTATTTTACTGTCTTCCCATCCATAATATATTGTACTATTTTCACACCTATGAGTTAAAAAACGATTTAGTTACCCAACGATAATATATCATTTCGAATGCATTAAACCTCTCGGTAGATCTTTCTCAGGGACGAAAAATATACAGAACTGTATACGATGTTTAAATCAGTTCCCTAATGTTTACGCCATTTTTTTATCGTATACTGTGTATACATTCACTAGTTTATCTCTTTCAACCGGTCTCTTTCTCTCTGTGTAACTACTTACTCTCTCACTAACGGTGTCTGACTAGACTTTTCGGAAGAAAGTTAAAACGTTTCACTAGACAATTTAAAAATAATCCCTTGTGATTGGTTGGGACGTCGGATATAATCTAATTTGTGTCGCAAACATCTGTGTTCATTCTATTCAAACTCTGGATTTTCTTTTCCTTATATATTGCAATCCTATTGTCTTGAAGACTGTTTGGAAGGAAAGTAGTAATAAAGGCCGTCATAAAATAACTGTAAAAAGCAAAAGTTTTGTTAATGGAAGAGTAGTAGTATTGTTGCCCGCACAATAACCAAGCCAATCAATATAAGGGATGCGAATGAGTTGGGTAGTATAGGATATGTGATTCGCCGCTTTTTCTCAAGAAAATACATTAATATTTTGAGCATTTTTACTTTCCAAGAGGTACTCTTTCGATTTTATATAAAAGAACAAGACGAAAGCAAAGCCGTACACAATCTCAAACATACAACAATATATAGGCGCCTCATGTCTCTTTTCATTTTAGCCCAGTTTTATTCAATTCCCTGAGTGTATATATATAAATATATATATATATATATATATATATATATATATATATATATATATATATATATATATCATTAAAGAACTAAGTCAACATACAAATACAAGAATTATACTCTTGTATTTGTATTTTGACTTAGTTCTTTATTATAACATAAGAATACATTGCGATATTTATATATATGTACATGTATATGTATGTATATATATATCACTAAAATATAACATTCAACAAGTTATAACAAGAGTAAAAAATATGCATGCAATACGATATGAAACACATATAATAAAACATGTAGTACGTACAAATTGAAACAAATAATAGTAAACACAATGAGTTTCGGGGGAAAATCATTAACCTTTTAAAGAGGTCGACGTTCCACTTGTTACTACTTCGTCAATCAAAAAGTAATGGCGGTGAATTAAACTAGCTACGTTTTGTTATGAGTTATTTTAGTGAGTAAAAATAAAAAAAACCCAGAGATAGCCGGGATACAGAACGTGTTCACTGATGCAGAATAAATTATTTTTTTTGTTTAACCTGTTCTTTGATATGTAAGATATAAAGAGACGAACGGTTGAGTGATGACAATCGTTCCACATATTATTTTTAAACTGAAATCTAAAACTATTTGAAACATAGACATATAAATTTAATTTCATTCACACCAAAAACACTATAACCTTTAATTCATGATAAATTGGTAAAACAATTTCTATTCTATCTAAAGAGATATCTTTCAGAATAAATAGTTTTGAATTATACGTATATACTTGTTCCTGTGGATCAATCCATTCATTTAGGCTTTTCGATAACGATCACGGTAGGTATTATCAAAGCTATGTTATCACTTTCAGATATAACCTAACTGATAGGCTAAAGACTCAAACTCTAATTGACTCTATATTAGTCTAAATACTATAGACTCTATATTTCTAGTGCATATTACTAATGTTATATTTAATTAATTATAACATGTTATATAATAATTAATTAATACATATAATTAAATTACGCTAAAAGCTTTGAACATTGAAGAAAAACATCCTTTATGAGATGTGTATAGTAATAGGCATACAAGAAAATGGCTAAATAATTCATATTTTTTGTTTCATCCTACCTTCAACTGTCAAATGTAAGTTTGGTGTGATATACTATCGCTACAATGTTAGTGTCTATATATGTAGTGCCGGAATCATAAACAATTTATATAAGCAAACTAAATAACTTAGACCTGTACAAATCATAGTTACTGCATATTCAAAGCAAAATTCGTAGCATTAATAAAACTTAAAGCTAATTGGTTAAAATTATGGTAAACAAATTATTAGTAAGTGGAAAACATTTGAAGCTAATAGGATAAATTTAAACTGGACTAATAGCTTATGCAGAAAATTTAAACTAATCGGGTAGCTATATGTTTAGCAAATAGTAACAATATAACATTTGAATATAATTGTATAACCTTATGCTGAACAAAAAATTAGTAACTGGAAAACATTTGAAGCTAATGGGATAAATTTAAACTGGACTAATAATTTATGTAGAAAATTTAACCTAATCAGGTAGCTATATGTTTAGCAAATAGTAACAATATAACATTTGAATATAACTGTATAACCTTATGCAGAACAAAAAATTAGTAACTGGAAAACATTTGAAGCTAATAGGATAAATTTAAACTGGACTAATAGTTTATGCAGACAATTTAACATAATCGGGTAGCTATATGTTTAGCAAATAGTAACAATATAACATTTGACTATATTTGTATAATCTTATGCTGAACAAAAAATTAGTAACTGGAAAACATTTGAATCTAATAGGATAATTTTAAATTGGACCAATAGTTTATGCAGAAAATTTAACCTAATCGGGTAGCTATATGTTTAGCTAATAGTAACAATATAAGATTTGAATATAATTGTATAACCTTATGCTGAACTAAAAATTAGTAACTGGATACCATTTAATGCTAATTGGGTACAATTAATTCCACCTAAAGTAACAAAATTATAGTTGATAAAATATACTTTATATTTTGGTTAAAAGTAATTAGCAAAAGTTTCATTCGTAGTCAGCATTAAAATCAAGATTCTTTATATATTCTTGTCATATCTAATTTGGGTGTATACAATAACAAAAACGTTATTTAGGTACTAAACAACAAAACATTACGTAATGCCTCTTAGAATATGACTCAGATCTCTTGAAATATTTTGCAATTATATTCTCTCAATAATCCGATTTGACAAAAGCAAAGGCTTTGGAATACACTACATATTTCATAGAGGTCTTTGGTTTTATTACAACATTAGAAATGTATCATGCAATACTGAAATATCATGTGGTAGTACATTAATAGCTGTGGGATTTTCAAATTGTTGTCCTTCGTTGAACGCTGTAAAACTAGATGATATTAACAGATCGACTAGCCTATTAAATCGTTAAACCCTTGTCTATACCCACTAATAATTCATTTTCGCCACTATCAATCTTATTATATGGAAGTGTAGAAGGAATACGTCTTTATACAATTCCTATATAGAATAATTCTAATCCAAAATACAAATATCTACAATAATTTCATCTACCACATCAGAGGCGTTACCATAAAAGAAAACACGCATGATGTCATTGTAAATTCAGTGTCACAATGCCAAATTTGTGAGATATATATTTTATTAAAAAGGATAGAGATAAATTGACATTTTTAACTAGACGATGGCTGATCATTGCATAAAATGAATTTTGTAATCTTAAAGAATTGGAATAAATTGTACAAAACCACTTAAAACTTACTTGCAGTTCAGTTTTCTCTCGGTTTGTAATGAGTTGAAAAAAACATTGCTCAAACTGTACAAAGCATTTGTCAACATTGAAATAATATTCAAAATATCATGTTGGTAATCTGAGCGGTTCGATATTGGTATAGAATAAATAGAGTTACTATCTGTTTTAAATATAAAAACATTGTTTTCAATTTCTTTAAAATAATTTATTACGCGAATACATTTTATTTATGTCGGTATCGCTGATACATATTTTTTATGTCATTATATACAGACATATAGGTATATATATATATACATATATATATATATATATATATATATATATATATATATATATATATATATAGTACGTAAAACATATAACAAATACAAATACGAGTAATATTTTTGAGTCTATTCTAATATCCAACTGAACGTTACTAACTGGATCTAATTCAAGCTAGAGGACTCTACTCGCACAATTACCATAATATATTAAAGCTTAGCGGACGTGTCTCTAGACCTTTGTGGAAAATTCATTTAGAAAATTTAGGCTCAATCTGTTGTTTCAAAAGATTTAAATAATAAGATATTTCTATCTCGATGATGCTTGACCATCGCATCAATAGACATACTCTATAGTTTTACTAATGGAAATAGACTGTACACATCACATAGTTCTTTCTCCCAGTGCACAATGCTAACTGCTTGGCAAGAGATGAGTAGACAGTGCGTAAAAAAAATTGCAATGTAGTAGTCAAAGGTCCCATTCAATGAGGCTGCCCTTGCGTAATCGGAATACTGTGGTAATATCATGGAATAAATATAGTCACTTTCCGTTTTGATTTATTGAAATTTTAATTACTTTGGTAGAAGTGTTGGAAATTTTAGTGCAATATAAAATTAGGTAGTTTTAAAACTTAAAGAGAGAAAATTTATGGATAGTATTTTTTTTTCATACACTAGAAAACATTTCAAGGAGCAAATAAGCTAAATAACTTAAGACACTTGTTAGCTGTTTTTATAGTCTTAACCCAGTAGAGGTCGCGTTAAAAATAAAACGTGAGGGGTCGCACACGGTGGATTCGACCAGGTCATTTTATTAATACGAAAAAAATACTAAACAAGATTTTATTTTAAAAATACAAACATCGTAATTAAGTATAATGTAGTTACTTAAGTTCTATTGATTTTAATTGTGACAACAATGTATTAACTAATTCTAAATAATATTTTAATATTTACCAAATTTTTCTTTTTTGAACAAATACAAGACTTTAGATAAGTTGTCATAACATAAGGACTCTTTTATAAATACTTATGTTTAATAATATATTCTGAAAGAAAACTAATTTCTGAATAGGAAAATGTACTGGATGTTTACAATGTAAAGTAAAAAAACCAATTTTTAATCAAAATGTCATGAAAGTTTAAGTAAATTTATCATAATATTACATTTATTGTGATGAAATGAAAGTGCAAAGATTTATGCTTTTAAACAAGAAGTTACAAACAATATTTCTAAGCACCTGAGGGTTATAGCAATGAAATTCCATACAGTTCCTCATCCGATTGATGCCCTTGGGTGGTGCAGTCTTGAGAAAAGGTACAGTGTGTTCCCTGCAGATGAATCTAACGCAGCTGTTGCACCGAGTTTTTTATTTCCGTAGTTGCATAGACCGCATCGTTCTTAACGTGCATCTTCTGCAATATTTCGCCATTGTGGTTGTAGGCCCAGCTTCTCTTCAATGTTTATTTTCACGGAAAATTTGCCAACATTACCAGGATCTTAAAACCTTTCTTCCTCGCGCCTTTCTTCCCTTTCCACGCTATCTAACACTCTAGTAAATCTTTCTTCCTCTGCTCGATTCATATTGCGTAGTAACGCAATAAATATAACACACAATGCACTAATCGATCAATCAAAAAACATCGAAATTAAAAATTATGTCACACTTTAGCACATGCGAGGGGTACGCACGGTGGTTTCCACACTGGCTTTTGTTTAGGCTGCTACACTAAGACACTCGTTGGTGATAGTGAAAATACAAACACAGCATTTGACATTGGATAAGTCTATTTGAAGGTACTGAGGGAGTGGAAGCTTACTATAATCGGCAGTTCGACATATTAAGAAAATGGTGAAGGCCTGGTGGAAAAGACCGTGACGCGACCTATGCCAGGGTTAAATTTTTGACTACAAAGATTACTTTTAGAAAAATGTATTAGTAATATATATTATTTACAATATCCATGTTTCAGTTGTCGCAACTCGAGTTTTGACCAAGTGTAACTAACTTACGAATTTAAAGAAAATAGTCAAAATTCTCTTTTACTAAACGTTTGCTAATTATTTTCAGTGAAAACGTCGATGTAATCATTAGTAGGATGTAAACGCATATAATTAATCATATCTGATACCGTCCCGGAAATTATATTCTTTATCAAGTGGTATTGAGTTAGATGAACTAACCTTACTCCTGCAATAAATAATAAATACAAATAAAAACAAAGTTATTTGAAACTTTCGAGGGATCCATCCGGTCAAGGCACAGTACAAGCTAGATGTTTTTGATCACACAAAAAGAAAAATAGAAAAAAACTAACGCATGTGTCACTAGTTCAAAATGGAGAAGATATAGCGATCGGGAATAGTACATTTACATAGTTAGGCCGTATAACAGTTGCGTTCATGAAACCTCCACTTTGTCCCTGCAGACTTCAAATCATTGATATGCTAGGATCATATTAATGGGCACACGCAATACAATAGACTTGATCGGGATGTTGGAATTCAATACTCCCTTAACATTACGCTGCGTGGTTAATTTGCATAAGCGTTTCTAGGTTGATAGCGTTGCAACACTGATTTCTCACAGAACGAAGGACAGCATATTTTTTTAGTAACAATCCGTTTCCGTTAGCATAACCAGAGTTGTGATCATACTTTGTATTCATGTAGTGTGTTGTAATTATAGTTTGATGCCAATAGAATGAACTTGGAAATAAAGCAAAATGAAGTTTTTTCAAACAAGAATTTCTAGTTTCAGGATGTCCTGTTCTACATTCTCAAATATATTTAATGAACACTATGCACTGTATCATTATGAATGTAACATTGAACAAAGAATCAATCAATGATATACAATGAAATTTACGACATTTCATTTATTCTTTATAACATATCTATGTATTTTTATTTTAGAAATACTGCCTCTTTGAACAGAGATCTTAGAAATAATTTTTTGGATCTTCTTTCAATACAATAATTGCATAAATATTTTACGACTTTAGAATCCAATTTTATGATAAAAAACTAAATCCTTTCCCAGAGACAATTCTTCCCTAACGGAGTGTCTAGGTTTTCATGTTTATTTCATTGATTAGTTAAAGTCACGGGTGAAATGTTCACACAGTGAGCAAAAGTTTCTCTCCGTCGAGAGTATTTAGTTGTTAAAAGACAAAATTCCAATGCTATTAGTTATTTACATAAAAGTATTAATAATATATGTAACAGACATTTTTAAACAGAGCAATTAAAATATGTTTAAGACGTATTTATTGTCTATTCATAAAAATTCAGTTTTTTTAGTCACGAAAGGTGTGATTTAAGCTTCGTTTAATTACGTTTGATTTTGCAATGTCCGTCTATTACATATAACTGAGAGTTTAAAATGGAATTTATGTGAGTTCAGAATAGAACCACTGTGATTAGAGATCAAGTTAGTGACCCTAATTTGTGCAGGTAAACACTTTAAAATTATAGACTCAATTTTCACTAAGTATCAATTTACTAAACAGGCTTTCGTCAAAGATTTCGTCAGTAATTTCGCATAAGTAGAAACTAGTTTCGAATGGATCGTAAAAGCAGTATTAAAAGACTGTTTAGTATGGTTCAGTTAGTTGCGGAAAGATTGTATACGCCGCGCTAGTTATGGTGTTTGGCTAAGGTTACGTATTAATGCCAATTTGTAGATATTTGCATGAAAAAATCTATTTAAGCTGTATAAACTGTGAAATCAGGAAAATACTCTATACAATTTCGACAATAGACATTTTCTAGAATTATATTATTTAACAATCCCTTAACTTCCATTCCGCATAGTATATTGCTATACGATTTATTCTGATTATTTGTACAAGCGTTGTGGTTTGCTACACTGTCGGCGACGTCCCTTTATGTCAATTATAGGTTTCGTTTTTTAAATTTCATAGCAGGTTCTTGAGATGATGTTTTGTCGGCATTACTGTTCTGTCGGCTTAATTTGTTCTGTTTTTCTTTAGGCATTACTGTAGTAAGTATAATTAAAAGTTAAACCAGACTAGTTTCGTATATCCTTACCTTTGTTATGTTGTGCTTAATTTGAATATTTACAAATAATAACAAAGTTAATTGGAAAACAAATATGAAAGCTTTACTAATATATTAACTTTTAGCCAATTTTGATTTAGCTTTGTTAGTAAATATCGGTTATCTTAGTAATGAAGTCGTGAGATGTTGAAATTTTACGGTAGTTCTTCAATGACTATGTGTTATTATATTTTTCTCTTTCTTTTTTCTTTACAATATATTTATACTTGTTTTGAGGTTTTATTTTTGTATTAAAATACAGCATATTATTTATGGAATTATTTATTTTACAATAATCTTTGTGTGTATTTTCATGAAGTACTTTCCTTTATTTTGTACCCCTGACAATATTAATATGCAAACATGCTAGAAATATACGTATACCGAGTATATTGTTCATGGGTGAAGATACATCTAAATATAGGTTGAGTAAGTGCAAAGTAGATCAGAGCCTATTGGGGCTCTCTCAACATATTGAGAACCTATAACCTTATATTATTTGTAGAAAATCTCTCCATATAGGTGGTAATTAAAAATATGGGGATTTATGTGTGGTATATGAAGAAAATACATTAAAAATATTTTGTGTTACAGAAGCTAGCTTTGTATCAATGCTATAAAATCTTTATTATTTGGTAACGTATAAGTACGATGGCAGGTGTTGTATAGTATTGCAGATTTCTGACGTGATCCCAACGGTTCAAAGAAATAGGATATAAAATGAATAAGGGGTAGAAAAAAATGTAGTCGAATTTTGTAGCAGAGAGAAAGGTTGAGCCTTACTATTGAGGTTTTCCGAAAAAGTAAAGGCTACATGAGAGAATATAATATAAAACCTATTAGCGGCACAAAGCAGGATATAATGCCCACTGCCTATAAACATTGGTTGTACGATATATAAGATCAAACTAAAAAGGCAAATATCATGTTTTCATGAGCAATGCAAGAAATATTTATACTGTATAAAATTAAACTACCTGAATCGTTTTACATATTAAGGATTTTATATTTTAATAAATTACTTTAAACCATTTTTCAAGATTTTTCAGTTTCTGTCTTAATCAGTTAATCCATAGGTAAAAAATATGTGAAATCAAAGTAATTATATAGTAAAGAGACGAGGTAAAAGATTGCGTGCATGAGGGCGTGTCGTGATCTATCTTCCCTGTTGAGGTTGAATGGAATAATCGCATCACTTTCCGGAGAGGATTATTTTTCATATTATTGCATGAAACTACACGTAACTGTTTATTTACATCCTGTTAATACAGAGTTGTGGGCGAGATGTTTAACCAATGTAAGATGTTTTGTGCAATACTCGAACTTCATTAAAGTTGCGTTATTATAGAATTATCCTACTTTCTACAAATAAAGTTTTTATCCCAAAATAAACATTTTTAGTATTACCAATTTTACTTTAATTTCGGAAAAGTTTATACTGCATCACATAAAGGAAAGTAGTTCAATTTATTGCATTGACGTATTTACTAGTAAAATAAAACATTGATACCTATTGATTAAAAATAATTTCTTCCCTAATTATATTTATATTGATGTAAGACTAGAGATACAGGGGTGAGGATCAGAATCACTATCATCTGTTAATTCAAAACTTTCTTTTTCTTGGAATGAACGATATCAATCAGTGCTTTTATATGGTTTAACTCATTTTCCTTCCGATTTTTAAATAAAATTTACGTTTAGAAATAGATAAAATATTTTATATCGTAAATTCGTAAAGGATGAGTAATACCTCCAAAGCTACTAAAAACAATAAAATACAAAATCAACACTTAACTCACTTGTATCGAACGTTAGCCTGTAACGTTGTAATTATGACTCCATTCACACAACTTGTCACACCTGGTGGTCTGAAAACCTAAAAACATTGTGCAACCACCAGTAGCTCTTAATTCCTTTAAATATCACCTGATTCAGCCTATTTTGTGTACTTCATTATTTATAACAGTATACCTACTCTTCTAGTTTTCAATCTTGTAAGTTTTGTTCAAAATAGTATATACATGTTTGCCCATGACATTAGGTCTTCACACTTGACGATATAATCTTCATGTAAAATGTTGCCAATACTCCGAAGCGTTTGAAAACTCCAGACTTTCAGCTAATAATTGATTTATTTACACAGATTTAAAATGTCTAAGAAATGTGTTAGATTTTAAAATTGTATATTGTGTTTTCTGGAACTTATTTTAAACTTATTAAACGAGTCGTACAGTTTAATTTACATTAACTTCTACCATTATATACTGAAGGCAGTAGTAATACAACGATGCATTTTTTGTGTTCCAAAAATTTATTTAATGTTTATTTATTTAAAATTTATTAATAGCATAATTTCTGCGACAGCATATCGTATGTTGAAACCCAAGTACGGATTTTTGGAAATCATCTTTAGGGACGTGTAAGCAACAGCTCAGTTAAATTCGTAGCATTTATTAAGCGACGTCCATATTTTTTCACTACCATAGTTCCGATCTTGAAACAATTTCCCCAAAGACGTTGAGTAGTGATCGTTGTGACTACTGGCCTTGTTAGCTTTGGTATTTTCCATTCAGTGTATTATTATATATATTACGTATGGAATATTTTTCAGATATTGTCATTTTTCGTAGACTACTTGATAGAAAAGTGGTAGTAACAAACAGTATGTTTTTGTGGAGTAATAATTAAAAGAATATAACAAATTAATACAAACCATTGATAAATATGATACATTACTTTAATATATTGATGGAAACTGCAACATTTACCTTTATTAAAACATAATATATTTTATTCGGATGTTTGAATGGTGTTGACATTCTTGTATAATACATATAACAATACTCACACACACACACACACACACACACACACACACACACACACACACCACACACACACAAACACACACACACACACACACACACACACATATATATATATATATATATATATATATTTATTTATTTATTTATTTATTCTTGTTTAATCAAGGTGAGTTAGCGTCAGTACGAAATAGCTGGAATGAATATTATATTTTGGGTAACAGTTTGTCCTTTTCTGTCGAAAAACAGATCATTATTGGTTTTATTTTCGATTTACTTATTCGAGCTTCCTTTGGTGGAAAAGAGCTCGAGATGTCCCACTCCTCACTTTCTGGTCTCTGGATTGTATTAAAAAATCCATGATTCATCAAATATAATGACATTAATGAAGAAATATTGCACATTGGAGATTCTGTCAAGAAGATCAAGACATTTGTATTTTCGATTGTTCTTCTGATTCCGCTTTTTGATTTTGCGTTAGGCACTGCAAAATCACAATTTCACTAATAGCACTCAAAAAATTGTAGCTAATGGAAGGTGCACTGAACTAATGGAGGGCTTGGATACACGATATCCTGTCAGAGATGATAGAGCAGCATTGTCATGTCACCTGCATTGTTGCCAGTCTCATTATTTTTCTAACACACGTCATATATAGGGCAAGGGGGAACTAATAGTACGAAGGGAATAGTTTGTTATATTACCTAATTGAATTATCATTTTCTAAATAATCTATTAAATCTTGTGATTTATTTCTTGAAATATTTGACGTAATATCCAAGTATTTTAAGTACACACGTATTTCCTCTAAAATTCATATTATAAATAAGCTTAGGTTCCTCCTTCAGTTAATGAAATGAAGTAACTCCTCTTTGTTTTTAAAGTTGCTACTTTTTTGAAACATTTAGGCACGCTTTTTCATACTAATAAAACCTTTTTTTTTTCATTCGCTTTATATAGTTTATCTTAACATTTCAAGAAATTGAAAAACGAAGTTTTGCAATAGATTCTTGCAATTTTTATTTTTACTTTATTACTAAAAACTCGGAGGGACCTTATCGGTGTAGAGCTCTTAGCTGTAGCCTTTGTACTCTCTTCCCATCCCTACCACAGGACTAGCTTAGTGGATACCTACCTCTTTGCAGAAATCAAGTACCCACCTGATGCTAGATCTTCTGATATCCTCTGGTATACATACCTGCCAGCCAAACCACTTTCTCCTTGCAGCTCCTAAAGCAGGACACTCACAGAGTACGTGGATTGGGCTTTCCTCTTGGTGCTCGTCGCATCTCTTGCATACAGGGGACCTAGATTTTCCAATTTTGTATTGAAACCCCCTCAGATTCCCATGGCCTGTAACCAGCTCTACAGTAGCTCTGAGTTGATGTCTACTTAAGGAGAGTAGTTCTTTGCCCCACACATCTCCTGAGTAACCCCACAGTACCTTGGATTTGTTACACCCCAAGGTTACATTCCATTCTTCCCTGCACAACCTGTCTATATGTGCCATGATCCTCTTGCGCCCCTCCCGAGGCGGCATGCCCACTGCCCTCAGCAACGGTCCTTGGGTTATACACCCTTGTTTTGCTAAGGCGTCAGCTCTCTCATTCCCTATCCAGCCAGAATGTCCTGGAATCCAGGTTAGGTTGAGTGAATTATGCTTACTCAGCTCTGCTAAAGAAGCCATAGTCTCAGCCACCAACCTAGAGCTGGTACTAGCCTTACCTAAAGCCTTCAGAGCTGCCTGACTGTCCGAGCAAATCCAGATGGTCTTGCCCCTCCTGCCAGACCCTATTATTTCCTCAGCACATAGTTTGATCGCGAGCACCTCCCCCTGGAAGACAGAGTTGTAGTCCTCCAGGCGATGACAAAATCTGTCTTGGTGTCTCGTTCCACTAAATCCTTCTCCCACTCCTTCCTTCATCTTGGACCCATCGGTGAACCAGATTTCACCATGTCTGGGTCTATACTCCGCCCATGCCTCTCTTGCAGGAATAAGGATGTTGTAGTTTCCTTTTTCCCTTTGAAGAGGCAGTATCTTATCCTGAGGTTCTATCCAGAGCTCCTTCAGTGAATCCCCAAATAGCTGTTTATGAAGTTTGCTACTTGTCATCCACTGCCCAGTACAGCTTAGCCGGTATGCAGTTTTCATTGCCTCCATCCTAATTTGAAGACTCAAGGATGGAAAACCCAACATATCCCTCATGGCCGCACATGGTGTGCTTCTCCTTGTAGCAGTTATGCCTCTAAGGAAGAGCCCCTGCGCGCGGTCCAGCATTCTTTTACTTGTTATTTTCTGTGCCCTGTCCCACCAGACGATAGAGGCAAAGACCAACCTCGGCACAACAATGGCGGAATAAATCCAGTTCATTTGACGTGGACCCAAACCCCATCTCGTGCCTATTGCTCCTCTGCATTGCCAGAACGTAGCTATGGCTTTTTTGCACTTATCCTCCAAATGCTCACGCCAGAGTAGTTTCCTATCCAGAATAACTCCCAGATATTTAGCACTCTCAACGTAGCTTATTTTAGTATTACCAACTTCCATCATCTCCAGCGATTTAGTTTTATATCGCCTAGTGAAGATGAGTGCCACAGATTTCTCTCCTTGAATGCATAGTGCATTCTCCCTGCACCATACTTCTGTTACCATAAGTGCCTCTTGAAGCAGGTTTTTGAGGACCTCTTCAAATGGTCCCCTAACAAGGATAGCTATGTCATCCGCATATCCTACCACCTTGACACCCATTCCACTGAGTGTCCTTAGTAGGCCGTCCACGACAAGGCTCCACAGCAAAGGGGATAACACTCCACCCTGCGGGCAGCCCTCCGAGACCATCCCATTTATCGTGCACCCCATCCATAACTGGATGCAGTGCTTATCCGGTTTTCCAAGGAACTCATAATCCAATTTATAATTCCATCAGAAATCCCATGATCCATAGCTGCTCTCTTGATGGCCAGTCTAGAGGTACTATTAAAAGCCCCCTCCACATCAAGAAAAGCCCCAATACATATCCCCTTGTTGTTGATCTGACCCTTAATAAAGTCTACGACCGACAACAGCGCAGTCTCCACTGACCTACCGGTTCGGTAGGCGTGTTGGTCCTGATGAAGCGGATACTGCTTCAAAGGTCCCTCCTTCAAATAGTAGTCCACCAGCCTTGCCAATGTCTTTAACAAGAAAGATGTGAGGCTGATAGGTCTGAAGTCCTTTACCTCTGTGTAACCTTTCCTCCCTGGTTTGGGGATAAAGATAACCTTCGTTTTGAGCCACTGCCCAGGCGTGTAACCCAAGGCAACACAGCCTCTGAGTAATCCTGTCAGTGGCCCTATTATTTCCTCCAAGCAATTTTGTAGTAGTGCTGGAGTAATGTTATCTAATCCAGGCGCTTTAAAAGGCACAAAAGACAGAATTGCCTCTCTCACCTTTTGCGCTGAGATCACCTGCCCAGCAATATTCCAGTCTGCCCTTAGCCCAGTATGTCGGAGGTTTTGAGCACCGTCCCCCACCGGTCTAATATCGGGAAAACTGTTCCTCATAAGCAGACGCAGTGTTTCCTCCGGGGTGTCAGTAAAGCTACCATCAGTCTTCTTGACAAACTTAAGCTCTCCCCTCGGTCCACCTGCTAACACCTTAAACAGTCTAGCAGTGTCACTCAGTGTGCTTGTCTCTGAGCACCACTTTTCCCAAGAAGCACGTTTAACCTCTTTAATAAGATTTTTATAGAGACCCTGGCTGTCTTTATATGCCTGCCAGGTCTCCGCCGTTTTCTTCTTCTTTGCCCTATTAAAGAGCCTTCTAGTCTCTTTCCGTCTTGCCTCTAACTCGCTGTTCCACTTGAGCTTACCACGCCCAGTGTTTATCCGCGAGAGAGGGCAATTTTCCTCAAACGACGTGGAAATTGCAGTCCTGATGTAGGCCTCAGTATTTTCCAGTTCGTTTGATGTACCATATTTACCACGGAAGTCAGACATCCGCCTCCTCACCGAGGACTTAAAACCTTCCCAGTTTGTCCTTCTCGGGTTCCTAAACCACACCACATGGGAAACCACTCCCCTCATTGTAGCAGTGATGATTCGGTGATCAGACATGGAGGGCTCATCCGAAACCTGCCAGTCATGCACCCACCTTACCATTTGTCTATTACAGAAGGTGATATCTAGAACCTCCCTTCTGTTTGAAGTGACAAATGTTGGCTCGGCACCTGTGTTTAAAACCACGAGGTTTTCTTCAATCAAGAAGGCTAGGAGCTCCTCGCCTCGCTCATTTGTGTCTGTGCTGCCCCACACCTCATTATGAGCATTGGCATCACAGCCCACTAAAATTCCTATATTCCTCTCCCTGCAGTACCGAACTAACTTACGTAATTCTGCAGGGGGCGATTCTCTATTGTGGGCGCAGTAAGTGGAGGCCACAATGAACTCCCTGCTCCCACTTACCTCGCCCTTGCCTCGAATTCTAACCACCGCAAGGTCTTTAGTTGAGAATTCTTGAATCAGCGTGGCTTCTAGTCCTCTGACTATCACACATGCTCTGTGCCCCTCATGTTCCCCACTTGCGTAGGTTCGCCCAGCTGCAGTCAGACCCCTTATACGGTTCCTGACCAGCCACGGTTCTTGCACCAGCGCAAGCGCTGGTAATGTGTGCCTCACATTTAAGCACCTGGTTAGGACCACCGAGGCGCTTTTACTGTGATGCAAGTTGATTTGCAGGATCATTGCTCGAGGGTCAGCCATCTCCAACTGACCCCTATGCCTTCTCCTGATTCTCTCTCTCGCCCTTCTCTTCCAGGTCCTTAGAGTTCCACTTAAAAGTGACCTCTGCAGTCCCCAGGAAGGCTTTCCCATCACTTGCCTTTAATAATCTGGCCGATGCCTCATCCAATCCTAGGCAGAGGAGGCTTGCAGGTCCCCGCTCAATGCACTGTAGGATCTTCCACTTCGAAGTGTCAATTTCTGGGTTTTGCATCCCGATGAACTTGACCAGCTGAGTGGCCTCCCTTTTTGGTGGTGGTACTAGCACCGTCACTTTCACCCTTTTGATCAGTTCATCAGGCAGTACTAGCCTTGCCTGAGTCCCGTCCTCGAGCTTAACTGACGGTACCACTTCTCTCAGCCATTTTACCGATTCCTCCTCAGCACAAATAAATGCTGCGACACCATCCCTTAGGTGAGTGTATCTGAACCGCGGAACAAAACCTCCACTAGGAGTGTCCAGAATCCGGTCCATGACGGTGCCCTTAAGGTGGTCGAACGCCGCCATCTCCATCCTCACGCCTACACTATCCCCAAAGGTCACAAGAACCCTCGGAAGGTTGGCGGAGATCGCCGAGAAAGACGGCCCTCCCGACCAAGCAGGCCTAGACCTCTTGACCTCCGACTCTGGAGTAGGATTAGAAGTACTCCTTTCCTTCCTTTTCCTTTCTCTCTTTTGTCATACTAAAGTCCTACCTGATCCACTGGCTTCCGGGACGACAGGGCGGGTTCTAGCCCCAGCCTCCGTCAAACCCTTCCGCTGCCCGGATCGGTGTTTCCTCAAAGGGGGTGTGGGTGGTTCTCTGCCCTCCGCCTCCGCCTTCTTTGCTTCCTCATGGTAGGAAAGCCAGAGTGCTTTCCTCCTTTATGCACCACTCATTCTTCCTGTTGCCTTCGCAGCTGGATTTCCATCTGTCTCTACGGGGGCCGAAGCCACCTCCATTGGAACAGATTTGTCGGTAGGTTCTAAGCCCTGACCAGTTAAATTTATTTTTTTCTCTGCCATGTGTGTTCCCACGAGCAGCTAGGGAAATAAAGGTCCGCCGCCGCAGAGCCCCGCTTACGGCGGTAAGGCGACTTAAGTACTCAGGGGTGGCGCCAGGTGCCCCTGAGGCTCCGTTAAAGACCCTCCTTACCCTGAGGGCCACGAATCTACATCGGCACGGATCGCATAACACCTTCAGATCGGGGGTGTAAGTGCCCATCCAGACCACCAACCTGGATGAGGGGTGCTTCTTGGTTGCCGCCCGCAAGGGAAGGGCAGGGCGAGAGCCGGGCAGATAACAACCCTTCAGGTGCTAGGACTGGCCCCTTATTTTTGAGCCGCCTTCATGCACTCACACAAATGCCTGGACTTCCCGTTTATAGGGAGCCACATACGTACAGCTCCGCTCCACCCGTCCCCCACGCCCGGATTAAGCCTCTCCACCACGTCAAGGTCATGCAGCCCATAGGAGAGTTCTTGCAATTAGATCAGGATAAAATTTATAATAGTCAAGTTTGGAACCGATTACCAAACAAATGAAGGTTTAATTACTGTTTTTATTACATAATATATACTTTGGCATTTTTATTCTCATTATTACCAACAATATATATTTCGAGTGACGCTTACAAACCCTAAATAAAATATAACGATATAAACGACGTATTTATTTTACAATATTTAAATATGTTTGATTATTTAACCGTGTAAAAAGGAATTCAAATTTCCTTAATGAAATTTTAAAGGTTAGATTCAATATTTTTGTCTCCACTGCATAACATTGCATCGATACTACGAATGAATGAGAGCACATAATTTAGTTTTAAAATTGAAAACGTTCTGCTGTAGGAGAGTGTCTTAGAATTCCCTCCCTTTTAAAAAATATACATCATATCAGGTGTAGGTGATGCAATTTATTTCAAACATATTTTACAAATTCTTAATATTTGGTACGGAACCGTAATTCTGCCTCCTTTATGAATAACGGTATTTGTATGGTCTTCATAGCTTACGCTTTTGTAGGTTTTACGGTTATTTAATATAACGACGTACAGTAAAGAAACTAATACTGTTATAGTCAATTCATTATGATCCTACATACCTCAACTTTGAATGATTAAAATTATTTTATTATTTCTATTGTACTATTATAACAGGAGAGATCAAATTTCTGTTATATTTCGGAAGATTTCAAAAAACCCCCATATAAACATTTGACAAAAAAATATTGAAAAATTGATCAAACCCACTACAACTATATATTTAAAATATTTTTAAAACTTTCAAATTATCTCTAATTAGAATAAAAACCAATTTTTGATCCTTATATTCTTATTTTTAGAGATCATATGAGTTCATGTTAGTTTTGAACGTCCTTGGTTACTTAATCTTACCAATTCTATTTTTCCCTGCAGATAGAACTATAAAACTTTAAAAAAATGGATTTTTGTAATGTATATCTGCCTTGTTATCAGTCAGAGCAGGTTTTATCCTAAATGGTTACGAAGTCATGAAATATATCTATATCTCTATTAAACCTGATCATACGACTCAAATAATGTTACAGCTTCTGCTTTGAAACTCTGTATTTCTTCACAAATTATAAAATTTTAAAAAAATGGTTTATGGTTACGGAGTTTTGAGTATACCTCATTCTTTATCTAGTACGTTGCAGCTACACTTACAGTTTCTCTTGCTTACATCAGATTAAAGATCCTTGTCTGGTAATTACTAATTATCTCAATATAGCAATTTATTGGCTACTCTTATATATATATATATATATATATATATATATATATATTAAAAAGAGTTCACTGAGAAATGAACGGAACATATATTCAAGCTGAATGTATTTTTTATGGTCTAGAAGTCCACAACAAAATGTATCCAAATATCCATTTTAAGAAATTCTTTTGAGATTAACTGTCCTGTTTAGTCTAATAGACCTCTAATGGTATTACATTCTATTAACTTGTAAGTTTGCAAGAAAATAAGACGTCTACGTAGTGGGTTATTAGAAAGTGAACTAGATTATTGTATATTTAACTAATCGTAAAATATTAACCAAGACAAAAGTAAAACAATGTTTCCCCAATCACAAGTTCTAAATTATAAACTATAAACGATAACAAATACTAATCAGTCAAAGAGTATTTGCAGCGTCTGTCACCACAATGGCTGAAGGTAGAAATATGGGAACAGGGGCTTTAGTACGGTCTGGATGTAGGAAGGGTATTGCAAGGCATGCCGTTTGTCTGGCACGGAGGGTATGAAAATAAAAGTGAATTGAATTTTCTTACATTCATAGGTTTCTAGCAACGATTTGTCTTGAATTGAGCGTCGTTGCTCCTTTAATAAATTAAAAGAAGTAAATTATATGCGTACAATATATCTCTTAAGGCGTTCGTCCGCTATTTATTTTCATATAAAAAAGCTCACTAAATGAACTAGCTCTTTCTGCATCAGTGGGTTATTTCTGGTTGTAGATCTCACTTGGACAATATATAGTTTATGAAAAAAAATACAACACAACGAAATACATTATCCCATGTACTTCCCCCTTACGAATGAGCAAGTCATACAAGAGATCTTTGTGAATATATCATCTTATATACATTATGTTTAAATAAAAAATACAATGCCTTCTTGAGTGTATATTAAATAAAAACCTAACCTAACAATCTTAATATAACTCTTTCCATACGAGTCCCATAAAGCATGTAGTTATCCAAAATGAATAAATGCTCTGGTTCATTCTGATCTAGATTTTAAATATATGAGGGGTCAAACGCTTCAGGAGATGTACTGCCCGATGTCGCAATCGTGTTCATTCTACTTGTATTACACACACTGTTGAACTGAAAATGATAAAGAAAAGTATTTCACAAACCACTTCATTAATTTTCAACTGTGTATTTGTCCATCAAAACTCCACAGCTACTAAACTTCCACTAGATCCTTCGGCATTGTATTATATATTTTTAATATTTTAGGAAAACCGAAAACCTATATGGAAAATACAGTATATTGTAGAACTTTTACTATTGTCTAAGAGGAATTTTGAGAGAAAATACTTACACAATATTTCAAGACATCTGAATTAATTGCAATTAGACACTACTTAATGCGTTGTTATTCAGTGTTCAAATTATATTTGTTTTGTTGTGAACACTTTTAAAACTTGAAATTATGAGAATGATTTATTAGTTTATTACAATTTATTTATTTTGAAATGTTAAATCAAAGATTTTTCGTCTTTTTTTTTACATGAGATACAATATGGCACCCATTATAGAATAAATATTAATACTTGAAAAAGATATATATATAAAAATTGTTTCCAGAACAAACATAACGGATTGAAAAAAACAATGTAGTATTGCATGTTACAATTCCTAAACGTTTTAGGTCGTATTGTTATTTTACTAATTATTCTTATAAAGTCAGGATATGAATTCCATGTATCTTATTAGAAAAATTAGGTGTGATATAAATTAATAGAGAATCATGATTTAAATAATGACGCAGAATGAAACTTTTGTTAATGAATTATCAGGAAAATATCAAATATATTACAACATTACAATATTGTTACTTTTGGTTGAGCTAAATGTTTCCCAGTTAGCCTTAAATATTATCCTGTTACTATTTATTTGTTCAGCATATACGTAGTTCACCAATTAGCTTTAAATATTAATCGGTTACTATTTGTGCAGCATAAAGCTAAACAATTAGTATTAAATTATCGCGTCAATGATTTGTGAAGCCTAATGTTCCCCAATTAACTATAAATGTTATCCAGTTACTATTTATGTATTCGGGATAAAGTTACCCAATAAGCTTTTAATGTTATTCGGTTACTATTTCTGCAACATAAAGGAGTCAAATTGTATTTAAATATTCTGTACCTACTCAAATGACATTAACATTTTCTTGTATATTTATTAATATACACATCTCTTAAAAGATATTAAATTTTATCTGCAACGATTTAAGCTTTTACCAAAAATAAGTTTTAGTATTAGTAATATAGACTAGAAATCTAGAGTCTATAGTATATAGACTAATATAGATTGTATAGAGTCAGTACAAAGTAAGTCTATAGCCTATCAGTTAGGCTATATCTCAAAATGATAACATTTAGACAATACTTACTGTGATCTATATCGTAATGCTTAAATCAATGTACAGATAAAATATTTAATTTATGAAGAAGTTCATGTAGGCTATACAAATGTACATGCAAACTCTTTATTCTAAAAGAATTCTCTTTAGATGAAATATATCTGTATTCACAATTTATCGTGAATTGAACGTTTCGGTGTTTCTAGGGTGAATGAAAAACCAACTTACGAACCATAGGCTTTGAAGGTGGGATATTATTAACACACCGATAGTACATTCTGTGCTCGAGAATAGCTATAGGGTTTTGAAATACATTTTTTTTGCAGAACATAGTAATTCTATAAATGTTATTTCCATAAAATATTTAAAGGTGAGGATAAATTTCAAATGCGTATGTTTGAACAAAATTTCCATTTCAGTTCAAACTCAGTTTGTGTGTTGTAATGAATAAGAAAGCGGGCACAAACAATACATCCCTCACTCGTCCGCCTATATTTTACAGAAAAAAATTAATTTATTCTGGATCAGTGAACTCTTTCATGGTCCAGGCGTTCTTTTTACTTTATACTTTTTAATCACTAAAATCCCACACATATAAAAGGGAGCTAAATAATCTACCGACCATTCCTTTTTCGAATGATGAAGCAGTAACAAGTGAAGCAGAGACCTCTTTAAAAGTTTAACAACGCGTATGATTTCCTCATTGTGTTTATAAATTATTTTTTTTCAATTTGTACGTATTCTATGTTTTATTTTATGTTTCATATCGTATTATATACAAATTATTTACTCTTTTTATTAGTAAAATTGTCAAAAATGCCATTTGAGTATAACTATTATGTTTAAGTGAAACATATGCAATATATATATATATATATATATATATATATATATATATATTTCTTTGTATGCCTATACATGTTTGTATGTAATATAATAATAAAATAAAATCATAAGAGTCTAAAATAATGTGACCCATTAACACGATAATTAAAGGAGATAATTAAAAAATGTATTTCATTTAAAATTGAGTTATTTGGAGCTTTATTAGAAGTACAATTTTTAAATTACTATGCACCTATATATTTACGTAATTTTCGTTACATGTGTTTTATACTACTTTCTACGTGTAACACTAATATATTATAATGCTATTTTCCTAAATGTATAGAATTATTGATATTGTATTTAATATAACTTATCTTAATATCACACACCAACACAATATCGTAATTTGTTAAATAATTCTATTACTTATTTGCAATAAGGTTTTATTCTTTTAATTTCAGGAGCTAAGCTTCACGTTTATATGATTTAGGGGAAAAACATTTGTATTTCTTCTTTCAAATGAATGGTGAAGTAATTTTTCATCTCAAAAGAAAATACATACAGCATTTATTGTCGACTCTAGACGTGGTTTATTGCAACGATGACAGTTTTATACATGACGATATTCAAAGACAGTATGTATATATTTGACTCAAAATAATCATTTTTGTAGGCTCGGGTGTCCAGCAGGTTGGTAAAAACATACATTATTTGGTACTACGTAGAGACGAACACAGACCCAAGACGTTTGGGTTAGATAGTAGTATTGTTCACTAGACAACTCATTCTCCGATTGCGTTGTTGTATAGCGTTATATTTATCACAGAGTAGACGTATTACATCGTCGTGTTACAAAAAAAAAAAAAAAATCCTTTTAACTTATCTTTAATTGTTGAAGAACTACTATTAGAAGTTAAACTTTGTTTAACTGTATTACTTACAGGGTACCTAAATTAGAATATAGTTTTATCAATATAGTTTGATTAATATCATTTTAATAGGCAGCAACATGTTTACAAGTACATCTCGGCCACAAGTGTAAACAACAACCGATATATATATATATATATATATATATATATATATATATATATATATATATTGCCTAAATATTTATTATAATAATTTTTATTTCATAACATTTCTCTAAACGTTTTCTGGTGTAAATATCTCAACTATATCTAAACACTGAACATATTAATATCAAACTCTATTTAAAATACCCCTGTTTTCAATACATCTACCTAACACCATAATATTTCTATATTTTTATTACGTGTTTGACTTATAAATAGTCTTGGAGCTACCCTCTTCATGTGACGTATTTTTCGGAAAGTTTTAAATTTTATCAATAACCCGTTATTCTCTATTTATAAGTATCAATAAATTAAAGTTTTTAATACAGGTTACCGTTACTTTTACAAAACTAGTTATTGGGCGAGATCTTAGATTTATTAAAATATATTCTATAAGTAAAAAGCGACACTATTAACATAATCATCCCTGCCTATAGTAATACCTTAAATTTTTGTAACTAACATATCTCGGGAAAGTTGAGAATTTTCAACAGTCCTCATTTTTGAATTTTCCTGACAATTATTATTCGTCTCACCTAAAGAAATAATCCCACTTGAAATAATCGTACTCATTTTATTACTCTTCAGCAACGTTTCGTCTGCTAGTCTTGTAGTAACTTCTCCTGTAGATGATTGCTTTGAAATCGAAATGCACGTCAGGAGACAAACAAAACTTTTTCGTTGTTAAAGATATTTTATTTATAACATAAGTGATTATGATTTGAACTATCGAAATATATTAGCAATGACAGCTTGTAGCTGATTTATGTAGCATGATGTATTCACAGAAATAATGTGGCCAGCAGTACTCATCAACCAACCACCTATTAGGCCCAAGGTATTGATACTAGTAGTCCAAATTTATCTGAAGACTAGAAAGCCACGGAAATTATCTTTGGTTTTCTAATTATTAAAAATTGGATATTTAGTTATTGTTATAAACCACCTAATGGACTCTAGAGCCTTCTGTAGCAACCTTGACTATTTTATCCCGTTAAATTTACAAAAATAATGTATTTAAGTTTTATTTAAAATTATTCAAAAAGATACAATGATTAGTCATTTAGATTTTTAAAACTTTTTAAATGCACAACTTTTAGCACTTATCCACCAAATTTATTAGCAATGTCATAATATTATATCTCATGACAATAGCGGATAAAATATGTAAATCTAACACGAAAATAAATAAAAACCTCACTATGTTATTGTTAGTATAGGCCAGTAAGAGGTTCCTAATGGATGCTGCCTACAAAGTTTGTGCAGACTAACAACGAGTGCGTAAAAAGGTCAGAAGAGGATATCAAATTTAATCAACTGTAATAACAATGGAGAAGTGCCAAAACTCAAAACGAACTTTGAAAATGTCGCTGCTAATGATCGCGAAACTTCCATGAACTAAATAACTCCACGGGAAGGTGTGCCCGCCGCACTTGAACAAGGTATTTTTCTTTCACAATAGAATGACATTTCGGTTTACATACATTAAAGTAGGAATTTAAACTTTACTTTATTAAAATTTTTATTATATAATATACTGAAGTTTTAGTTCATTATTTTACTGGTTTGCCATTAATATGTTGTACTCTTTTCAAAAATTTGAATTACAAAAAAAAATAGTTATCCAATAATCATTTATCCCTTTCATTGAACAATACTTCTAGGTAGATATTTCAGACGACGAAAAAATATACGAAATTTGATTCGATTTTTAAATTAGTTCCCTAATGTTTTCAGTTCTTTGTTTTATTGTATAATGTCTATTACATTCATTATTATATCACTTTAAAATTGTCTTTCCCCTAGCTCTTTATCTCAGTTTCCCTATATACTCTCTCACTTACGTTATCTGACTAGGCGTTTAGGAAGGAGCTTAAAATGTTTCATCAGACAATCTCAAAATAATCCCTTGTTCTAGGGTCGGATATAGTCTAATTTGTGAACAAACATCTGTGTTTACATACAATAAAGTAGGAATTTAAACTTTACTTTATTAAAATTTTTATTATAAAATATACTGAAGTTTTAGTTCATTATTTTACTGGTTTGCCATTAATATGTTGTACTCTTTTCAAAAATTTGAATTACAAAAAAAAAATAGTTATCCAATAATCATTTATCCCTTTCATTGAACAATACTTCTAGGTAGATATTTCAGACGACGAAAAAATATACGAAATTTGATTCGATTTTTAAATTAGTTCCCTAATGTTTTCAGTTCTTTGTTTTATTGTATAATGTCTATTACATTCATTATTATATCACTTTCAAATTGTCTTTCCCCTAGCTCTTTATCTCAGTTTCCCTATATACTCTCTCACTTACGTTATCTGACTAGGCGTTTAGGAAGGAGCTTAAAATGTTTCATCAGACAATCTCAAAATAATCCCTTGTGCTAGGGTCGGATATAGTCTAATTTGTGAACAAACATCTGTGTTCATTCTGTTCAAACTTTGATTTTCGTTGGCTTTTGTATTACAATCCTATTGTCTATAAGACTGTTTGGAAGGAAAGCTGTAATAAAGGCCGTCATAAAATAGCTGTAAAAAGAAAAAGTTTTGTTAATGGAAGAGTGGTAGTATTGTTGTCCGCACAATAACCCAGACCTTCAATAAAAGGGATCCGATTGAGTTAGTTAGTAACGGAAATCTGATTCGCCGCATTTCATCTAAAACATACAGTAATTCTTTGGGCGTTTTTATTTTCCAAGAAATATTGCTTCCTTTGTATATAGAAGAACAAGGTAAAAGCTATTCCGTAGAACATCCCAAATATATAACGAAAATCAAACAGAAAAGCATTATTGTTGAGTAATAAAACTTTTTCTCGTATAACATAGAACTAGAAATATACTGTGAAGAAGTGCTATGTAACCAGAATAGAGACGTCCGTATGAAACGGAGTTAAATCTGTAGTTATATTAAATATAAGTATGGTTAATTTATTTGCATCTCTAAGATTTTAATTAATAATGAAAATAAATCTAGGCTTGTATATCTATTTAGTTGAAGCATACAAATGTATTTAACCATTTCTCAACGATAAAGTTCACAAAATTCAATTTGAATAAAAACAAAAACGCGACTACTCTAAATTTCAAATTATAATATGTAAGTTGCTGAAACATTTTGGTTACAATTCAGCATGTTGTAAAAATCGCCCTAGTTTAAAAGAAATTTTTTCTTTCATGTTCCATAGTAGAATAGACGCCATGGTAAAATATAAACCAAAGAAAGGCCTCTTCTGTATTTATAAGAGTTTGCGATTCAAAACCATGCTCTGTTGCCTTGAGAAAATGCGTTTCTTCTATATTCCTGTAGCTACGCTGGACGCAGGATCGCCATAGGCTTGCAAACGAATGTTTCTATAAAACCTTTGATGATTTAATTTTCTAGATTTAATAACAACGGGAAACTGTGTTATAAGTAGCTTTGTTCTATTTATTGTATTATTCCCCAAAATTTAACTATGTTATAAGAGAAAACTCTTGTAAATTTTATTTAAGCAAAGCCATGTAAGTTCAAGAGATTGCAAATTTATGTTTCAAATTTAATTTCTTGATATATTTCTACAGATACAAATCACTAAATATACAATACCCGCATGCATTAACGATTTTCATAACGATTTCTAAAATACGTTTTGTTGTTTAATTCATGTTCATAAAATTACAAAAGCAAAATTTTTGAAGTTTAATATTTTAAACAGATTTAAAAGTAAACCTTTCTTTGATTACACAACCGAGAAATTTAATGTAACCTCTCTTCATTAGACCGATTTGGACGGATGGATAATTCTGTCTAACGCGAACCGTAATGTACAAATGCTCCGGAAAACATGTAACACATTTTATATGGTGTTACATATTAAAAAAGGAAATTTCAGAAAACGAACGAGAATGTATTCAAAAATGTAACTATAATAGAACTAGATCAAACAAATTGTTATTTGTTAGAAATAAATCAAACCTCTGGTTGGTAGTGGCATCTGTTGGAATAGTTTGGAACTAAAATTAAAGTTATATGCGCACATCGATGCGCGGTAGCTAGGACACTTGCTTTGCTTCCGATATTTAACCCTCTCTTAATAAAGATGTAAGGGAAGAAACATGTTTCTTAGTGCGAGGAGCGAAGAAATGTTTTATTTTCTATTTTTTAAAGTAACAGATAAGTTAATTTTTGAAATCGGGATGTAGATGGCAACTGTCGTCTCCAAAAGGGAGGAAATGTTTTATTTTAAACGTTTAATGTAACAGTCATTTTTTTAACCTCTTGTAATCAGAATATAGAAGACAGCGCGTCGCCAAGAACGAAGATGGAACGCTGAGTTGCTGAAGCCTTTTTCAAAGCATGACCGAGAGAATCTTAAGGGTTTTTTCCAATAGAAGGATGCAAGGTACACCTTGTTAAAACAGCTAAGTGAATAAATTCAAACTTTGGTGGACTATCACAAAATGTAATAGCTTAAACAGTTTAGTACAATTTAATAAACTTTAAATTTGTAATACGTACACAAATGTTATGTTTGCATTATTTGGTGCATTTGTTTTCAGTTTAAATTTTAAGAATTAACTATGAAAAGAGCAAGCAAGCAAACTCAAAAACAGAGTCATTTCAGCCATTGATTTGTTAATATATATATTTCCTCATAAGTAAATTGTTAAATGTTCACAAATCAGTAACTAACGCAATGTTTCATAAATATGTATTTTGGTTTGTAACTTTATAATTTTATTGGCTAAATAAAATATGTTTAATTAGTTTTAATTGAAGATTAAGAGATCAATTATTTAACGAGCACACAAATCCCATACATCTTAATTTATTAAGCCTTTAAATAATAATTTAATAAGACTTTGCAGGCCATCTTCTAAACATGTAACTATAAACTGCAATATTTACAACCAGCTTTAATTCATAAGAATTAAAGCTACCAAAAAATAATTTACAGTTACAAACAATTGATACGGTGAGTCTTATCAAGGTAGTTAAGGCTCTTAAAATAAATTCAAGCACTCGCCTATTTTCAAAAAGCCTATGGTGGATTATCAATTAAAATATATTTTCCAATAATGTGTATATGGGAATATTGCGGATAACTTTTTTTCATTAAAAAAGGATGTAGCAAAGATACTCAAACAATTTGGCGTAATATAATGAAGCTAAACCAATGATATGGGATATCCTCCTGCATCCTGGTTCGTGTAAATACAAAGTTATTTTATAGAGATAAGGAAAAATCCTGACTTGTTTTTAAATTAGAACTATAAATTACTCTTGAAACGAATATAGAGTATTCGATCATTTTAAGGCCATCTCAAAAAATAATGGTCGCTTTTGACCATCTAGAATAAAATAAATCGAGACAATTTAGCAGCAATAAGGGCACACCCCCTACATGATGCTGTTTAACTTCAAAGAACATATCTTTAACAGAAATTGTCAGAATAATTGAAGTAAAAATATGATATTAGTACCATAATAGTACTTCAGAACCAATAAGATTAGAATATAAAAAAACATTGTCGGTTGTAGAAATTAACAAGTTGGCACAAAACATTATATTTTAAGACCTATATAACGTAGGCATGATCCTGACTGACAATGCACTCAGTGAACCCGGAAGAGGTTTTCAATTGGCTGAAACTAGTTAACATTCTATTATGTAGAACAATCAATATCTATATAGATGTGGTCTTTAAGTAAGATATATTGCCATTACAGTGAAAGGTGTCAGGAATGCTAGGCAATAATAATAAAAATATGGTCACAAAAATAACTTTTTCAAGCTGTCTAGAGGATTAAGTAACCCTCGCGTTTCAACGAGAATACAGACTCACTTACACCTGGGTTTCTATGAGCCACATACTATGCCTTAGTCTAAAACGTTTTTAAAAAAATTGTGCATTTAGGTATTTGTACTATTATGTTTGGATTATAAATCTTTTTTACTAGTAATAGAGCACCAAAACGGCGTCAATATGTCGATACTCATTGAGTTATAAATTTAAGGCTAGCAGGCTAAAATAGGCAATATACTTTCACAAACTTTCACAATATACTATCAGTCGTTTCATTTAATGTTTCAACTAATTTCTAGTGAACAATTTGATAATAAGGTTTAAAGGGACTCTACAGTGTTATAATAGTTGAATGTGTAAGACTGGAAGGTCAATGAAAAACCGCAAATGTTTATTAATAAACTTCTATAATCAAATCATAAAATAATCGAATCTAATTTCATAGAAACCTATTACACAATTATATTACGGGAAAATGAATAAATGTTGGGAAAAAACAAATTATTTGAGTAAATTCAAAGCAATCAGCAGCAAAAAAAATGGATCCGGTTACACGACTTGGCCGACAACCTCGTTATAATTTTTTGGAGGGTCGTTGGCGTGAGGGATTTCTTTTTCTGCACTGCTCTATAAATGGCGTACCTTCTTATGTCCCTATTCTAAATGCTTGTACATCCTTAGATTGAAGAGCGACAGGCATATGACTGAAATAAACCCATAAAATCACCACAGTGAATACTCATAGTGTAGGGCTAATTTTTTTTTTATAAATTGTTATAAGAATATGGAACTAAATACTGTATTAAATAAAATACAAGAGAAATGGAAACTCAGTTTTAAACCAGTTTTCAGCCTGTTAAAAATAAAAGATAAATGTTTAAATTTCATAAAGATATTTATTAATTATGCACTTGCATATGAGAAACTGTACATTATAAACGTAGTTAGAAATGAAGGGGTAACATTTAAAGCATACATTCCAGCTATGGTCCTTCCATTTTCAAAGTACATGAATTTGATAAACTGAATCTTATTAGCATCTAATGTAAATGATGCGTTGTAAATAATGCATTGATTTTCATTTGAGCGATGGGTTTTATAAGTTTTCAAACTTTCAAAGATTAAATAGAAGGGTTTTTTATGCAGCCATATATTTATTCATACATTTTAACACAACCGTTTAGTTTTGCAACACCTGCGTTTTCTTTTCTTCCAATATTACATATATTCCATGTATTATAAGTATTTACCTCTTATAAATCGATAGAAATATAAAATTATTTTAAGGACTAGTAGATGTACTTTTGGGAAATAAATGAAATTAATTGATCTTCTTTCCACAGCACGTCCATGTGTAATCACCTTCATTTAATAAGGATACCTGGATAAACATTCTTTTCGAAATCAAGCATTTTTAAATATTTTCACATAGCAACAAAATACAGTTGTAATATTTGGGAGGGAATATATTTATGGGAGGATAAATAATTTTTAATAATAAATCATTCACTTTAGAAGAATACGTTATTTTCTTTTTTATGATTCGTTTCCAATTCATAAAGAAAAAATAAGTGTTATAAAAATAAGTGACTATAGCATATTTATATATAGACGATTGTCTTATTCTTAATGAAACAAATATCGTTAAAGTGTTTACAACATAGACAACTTTTAACGTGTGACTCTCTAAAACATTAACGCAAATTCTATTTTACACAAACTTTATAATAAAAATTATTAGAATTAAAAAAACATAATATCTTTAATAATATCTTAAAAGACTTTTCACGGTTTCATTTGTACTTATTTTACAAAAATTATTCTACTAAAAAATATTTGCAATGCTGTTTATTATACATTATCATTAATGTTATACATTATCACCGTCATTTAGACGGTGTTTGCACCGTCTGTCCTAGATACAACCTTTAAAAACTATTTTGGCGTTATGTAATGAAGTTCATGTTATACGCAAATTGTCATTTAAAAACCTCTGCATGTTTAAAAAATTTAAACACAAAAGGTTATGTTTGCGTAGGAAACACCTCATTATACTCAAACAAAATAAAACTGTTTGTTGTGCTGCGACAAAGCGGCGTTGCAGGCAGTTTTACAAACCACAGACCTTTTAAAATGTAAATTCATGCTCTGCAACGAATTATAAGGGATGTTATATTTATATACGTTGACCATATATTTAAAATGTGTAAATATCAACGTTTTTTGAGTTGCCAACATAGGTGTTTCATACAAGCATACTAAGTAACTACGGCATATATATTATATTTAGTCGCTTCCTTGGCGTTTGTTGATATCTGACGTTATAAAAGCAAACCCTCATTCCTTATGTATTATATATATTTTGAAAATTCGAAGTCTTTCCGCTGTCAATATCGAGAATTTGATTTTGTCTCCTGAAAATAAAACTTGTACACTTTCTAACGTAGAATAGTCATGAAACGCTAAATCTCAATTATCACCACACCAAAACCCTATTTCGTCAAGCAGGTTTCAGAAACTAGGTTTCACCATCACCAGTCACAAAAATTAGTCACAAACTGTAACTTAATAGTGAAACCTGATTAAAATGAGACTATTATCGCCAAAGTGAAGATTATGGATACTTTCAAAAATCGTATTCGTAACGTAACAACAAAGCTGTTTTTTTCTAAGTTAACAGAATATATTTTCAGATGGTGACTTCAGTTTTTTTTTATTTTTCCCGGATAAGCACAGTGGTCAGTATTGAAACAATAAACTCAGCCCCTCTTCTCAAACTTTCTCCGATAAGCTACTTCATCAATTCCATGAAACCCAGAAACTACGTTATTGGAAAAAAAGTATTTTCTGGGGCAATGAAGGGTACGATTCTAATTCCTTATTTCTTACCATTCCCGTTTAAGATAATGTATGAGGTAATACACGTTAGTTACATTTTGCTGGTACACATGTTAAATATTAGTAAAAAAAAAAAACAGGGAGTGGAAAACAAATGTTCCCAAACATATTATCTTTCGTGTATGTTAGTATTTTATATCAAGGAACTCTTTGCGTTGTCTAGTTAGAAAAGGGAATAAGAAAGTAAACGTGGTTTAGGAAAACATTTGAAAAAGCAATAAGTAACTGAATTTATGCAATAATCGAAAGATAAACTATGGAAAGAGATAAACAATTGTGCGAGGTATTTACTCAGCACATTTAATTTGACTTGTTTAATATTATTTGAAATAAGTATACGAGTGAAAAATATTGGGAACATCCGTAGAGTCATTCACCTGTAATCTATTGTTTTTGTATCTCAGATTTTTAAAAGCTTCAAAAGCCTCATTTATAAATCCTCAAGTACGTAATGTATGTTGTTACATTTAACAATAATTTATAACATTTAATTTAATAATTTTTAAAAATAACATTATATAATTGTTTATATTCTGTTAATGTATATAGGATATATTAAGGTTGCAATATCACACATAACTTTACAGTATAAGACATGGCTATAGCCTCATTGTAAAATGACGAATGATATTGTAATCAATAGCGCCTTATTCCACACTCAAAACGGTTAACTAGAAGTCGTACGTTGGTTTAAAAGTGTTTAAGAAAGTCAAATCGAGCAAATAGCTTTATATTGAGATAAGGAAATCCGTTACTCTTGAACCAAGAAGGGCAGTTTTGGAGACTGGTTAGACAACTTCAGCTATTGTAAATAATGAAAGAACCAAGATAGTCTAGGATGTGATTTACCTAGTTATGTAATTTTATTATGACTAGCCGATAAATATAAAATTAAAATATTTAATTTTAAAGAAACCTTGATAGCCCGCAATGCAAATTACCACACTTTAGTGAACTTAGACGACTCGGAGATATTAAAAGGTAGGTCAAACCTTCAACTCACAATAATGTGTGAATATAACACGCCATTTTTACATATGGTAAAACCCACTCACACCAGACCTCCCGAACTCTAACATAAATGGCTTCGTAGCGAGGCTATTATCTAGAATGAAAAATCCTAGAACGCCCCATCAAGACTTCGCAGGGTAAAAAAATAATGTAAAGACAATTTGTCAATATCATAAAAATAAATTAAATATAAAAATAATGTAAAACAAAAAAAAAACAGTGATGTTCACTACAGTTGTGAAGGAAATGATTGTGATAAATTAACGTAATTCTTTCATTACAGTACTTTATTTTATACCAGTTTCGCGTTACTTAGCAATTAAATATTCAAGTTTTCACTTTTATCAATCGTTATTCAACTTAGTTACTACACAGCTGTTAATCGGTTTGGTCATTATTACACTTTTGTTATTACATTGCATAAATATTTTGAGCAGTATAGATCTAATTTATAGTTTTACTATCTTGTGTATAACAATTAGGTAATGTTTTACAAAATTGTACACGTGTGATATTATTATTGCTGGCCCACAGATGATATTTCATTTTTCGAACACTTAAAAAAAAGTTTAAATATGTCTTTTGTATTTGTGTAACACTACGATATAATACGTCTACTCTGTGATAAATGTAACGCTATACAACAATGAAATAGGTGACTGAGTTGTCTATTGTGCAGTCCAATTACTATGTAACCCTAACTCTCTGGACCTGTGCTCGTTTCTTCGTAGCGCCCAATAGTTTATTTTTTTCCAACCTGCTAGTCACTCATTTAAAATCGCGATCTTTAAAACCGTCGCATAAAAGTTGCATTAAGTGACGTCGATAGTCGACTATAATTGCAATATGTATTTATCTTTCATTCGTTCGTCTGCAGCATTCGTTCGAAAGAATACATACAAATGTTTGTGACAGAATGAATATAAACGTGAACCCGAGTTCCTAAAATTAAAATTTTAGAATAGTGTTGGAAATAAGCACGTGAAGTATTTAAAAAAATAACACTAACCTAATATGTAATGGTGCTTAGATGAGTAATATTCATTAAAATTACAAGGATTCTATCAATTTATGAAAATGGCGATATACTATATTTATTTGTAGCAATATGAACGTTTTTTTTTTTATACAGAAGAAATTATTATTACAAGAATATTTATGTAGACCCCTACGAATAAATATAAAGTTGTTGCTCAATATTGCTACGCATAAACAACTTTTACACCGAATGCATTTGGTTATTATTTTTCTAAGCAACTGTGAATTAACTAAATCCAAAAAATGTAACCCAGTACGAACTACTAATAAAAAAACTAGTACAATATATATTATATTATAATTTATATATTAGTACAATAAAAAATGCCAATAATGGCTAACAATTATATATATATATATATATATATATATATATATATATATATATACATATATATAAATATCCCAATATGTATTCCTGTGTTTTAATAAAGAACTATGTCAAAATACAAATACAAGAATTATTATTCTTGTATTTGTATTTTGACTTAGTTCTTATATATATATATATATATATATATATATATATATATATATATATATATATATATATATGTTTATGTATGTATGTATGTATGTATACATTTCAATAAAATATAACATTAAACAGTTATACCTAACTGACAATGAGATAATGTTAGCCATAACAATAGTAAAAAAATTACATATAATGAAACACATATAATAAAACTTAAAAAACGTAAAAATTGTTAAAATAATGAATATACAAAATGAGTTTAAGGGGAACAGCATACTCGTTTTCCTTTAAATAGAACCTTTTAATGATGTCTCCGTTCCACTTGCAACTCTTCGTCATTCGAAAAAGGAATGGCTGGTGGATTACATTAGCTACGTTTTGTTAAGAGGGATTTATTGAGTAAGAATTATAAAAACCAGAGAGAGCCAGGACCCAAAAAATGTTCTATGATCCAAAATGAATAATTTTTTCGTTCAGCCTGTTCTTTGATCTATAAAATATAAACGGACGAACGCTTTCATATTCATTAGATTGCAAAAATTAAATTTGAATAGGAATTGAAAATACTTCAAACATAGGCATTTAAATTTAATTTCATTCACCCAAGCAAGGACATAACGATCAATTCACGATCAATTGTTGATACAAAACTTTTTTATCTAACATGAATTCTTTCAGAATAAAGAGTTATGATGTATATGTTATTATATGTTCGTCTCCTTAGAAAAAGATTTGGATCTATACAATGGTTTAAGCTTATAGATATCGATCACGGTAAGTATTATCAAGTCTATTTTAGCACTTTGAGATATATCCTAACTGATAGGCTATATACTCACTTACTACTATATAGTGACTCTATAAACTCTAATAAGTCTATAGACTCTATATTTCTAGTGTTTATTACTAATGCTAAAAATTTTACTCGGTACAAGCTTAGAACAATGGAGTTAAAAATTAAAATCCTTCAAGACATGTCCATAGTAATAAACATACAACAAATTAATAATAATATTTTTATTATATGGTCATCCAACTTTCGACATTCGTCAGACGTGGTTGTGATGTACTATCGTTACAATGTGTATATCTTTATATGTAGTTCAAGATTCATACACAGTATATATAAGCTAAATAGGTAATAAAGAGATTTACAAATAGTAGATACAAAACATTTAAACATAACTGGGTTGCTTTATGCTGAACAAATTGTAACCGAGTAACATTTAAAGCCCTTTATGGAAACGTTATGCTGATTAAATAAATACGAGTAGTAGCTGGATAATATTTAAAGCTAATTTTGCCAATTTGGAAATTTATTCTGAATAAATAAATAGTAGCTGGAGAACATTTACAGCCAATTTGCTAACTTTAACTTCACCAATAATTGATGAAATAATTTATATTTAATTGGGTAGCTTAATGCTGGACAAATATTATCCGAATAACATTTAAAGATAATTGGTAAACTTTATTCTTAACAAATCAATAGTAACTAGATAATATCTATAGCTAAATGGGTAATATTTAGCTCCACCAAAATTAACTATAGTTATTGTAATATATTTAAAATTTTCGAGATACCTCATAACAAATGTCTTAATCACCGTCAATATTTAAATCGAGATGTTTTCATATTCTTATCATATCTAATTTTCGAATAAAATACATTGAATTCCTATCCTGAATATATAAGTATTATTGGTAAATTTACAGAAATGAAATAATAATTTTATGAATTTATCAGATAATATACTACATAGTTTTCTTTTGAAATCTGTTATTTATGTCCTGAAAACTATTTATTTAAAATTATATATCTCAATTTTAATTCTATAATGCGTGCCATATTGCTTCTCATATAAAAATAGGACAAAAACAATGAATGATATGGGAGCTTACATTTATTTTAAACAAAATAAATGCTAATTAACGAATATAACATTTGTGTTCTCCAAATATCAATGTATCAGAATTTATACAATAACAAAGACTTATTTGAGTACCATATAACAATACATTACGTATTGTCTCTTTGTAAATAATTCAGATGTCTAGAAATATTATGTTAATATTTTCTCTTAATAATTCGCATTTTCAAAAAAAAACTTCGGAATAAACTGTAATCCATATAGGTTTTGGGTTTTATTACAATTTTAGAAACATATCATACAATGCAGAAGGATCAAGTAGATTTAAAGTAGTAGTTGTGGATCTTTTAAAAAGTTTTACTTCTTTTACAGCTGTAAAACTTCAAAATATTAACATGTTCTGCTTCTTTAATAAAAGAATTGAGTTAGTGTTGTACAAATAATTGTTAAAACTTGATTCCTATTAAAATTCTTTAGTTCAGTATGACAATAGGTAAACTATATTACATGGTTTTAACAATCATGTGTTTATTTATACATCCAATGTTGTATTTCAACGCAATCTATATAATCTATTTTTATTGACAAATACAATGCTGAGTTCTTTATTAGGTAAACGTTTGGCATTTATTACTCGTGAAACAAGTAACTCATAAATAACGATGTTTCCATAAGTATATATATATATATATATATATATATATATATATATATATATATATATATATATATATATATATATTTACATATATATATTACTTTTTAAATAACCATAATTTCATAGGATTGCTTTATTTTATGTATATGTTCGCCGAAAACCATCGTTTTTTAATTAGCCTGTTACCTATTTTGTGTTTATTAGTATGATATATTTAATGCTGTTTTTTCAACCTATTTTTGTTGTACCAAATTTATTTGATTTTGTTTTAAATTACTTAACCCTATGAGGGTGTTTTAGGCAATTTACTTGTGGGATACTGGTTTTCGTAAGTTAGCATGCGTACTACTATTGCCTCTTGAACCACTAGCACTGCTTTACCCGAGTCCGTGTCCAAATTGATCTCTCAATTTCTAGGATGTTTAAATCGTTAGAGTTTTAGTTGTAGTAAGTTAACAACAAATCTGTGACTCATTTTACAAAATGGTTTTCATATTATTTGATTGAGTAATAAGACTGGGCCTATGTATGCATTATTACATTTTAAAGCCTTAGTACTTAAGGTTTACGTAAGGGGCTAAACAGTATCACGAAAAGTATCGCGGTAATAAACAAACTCCTACCGGCCTTTGTTATACTAGACTTTGGATACTATACATTTAATTTCACAGACAGAGTTGATAACGTTATGGAATATCTCATTACCATCTATTTTAATATATAAAAATCTAACGGTGTGTGTGTGTGTGTGTGTGTGTGTGTGTGTGTGTTTTACTCAATTACGTAAACATTACTTTATCCATTGACCTAAGATTTCACATGGACATTTTTAGGGTTACTGGTTAACACATAGGCTAATATTTATTTAAAAATTCCATCGGGGCACAGCCTCATGAGCCTTGAAAACCCTCTTAACATTTAATTTATTATACTCCTTTTCATACTTAACTTGACCTATTCAGTTGATAATCACCTGTAACAGTCATTTTTAAACAGCTGATAGTAACAGATTGTTATTCATCTTTCTTGGTAAGTTTACTTTACAAATGTTATGTTACAGGTAGAATTTTTTCCTTCCCGTGGTTTTCAAGACAGTTATCAGTAAGTTTATAGTTTGATATATTTATTGGGGACTAATCTTTACTAATTAATAAGATCTAATGGTGTTTGTCTGTGTGAGTGCATAGCTTAATCACATAAAAACTATTGTACCAATTTTTTTGAAATTTGGTATTTATTTCCCCTGCCTACTTGTTCGATTTTATGGAAACAAGGTATACAGGGAGCCGAAAAAACTCATCAGAAATACAAACAAAATTATTTGAACTCTCGCCCACGCTCAAAAAGTTTACAGTTTGGAAAAATGTAAACCCCACCCCCCCCCCCCCCATAAACGTGGTGCTTATTTATATTTCTGGTAAAAATGCTCATTAACCACCCCCAAATATAGTGCGTATAAAATAAATCAAAAACATGCCCAGAAGCTATATTGACAATTATTGTTTGTTATTGCCACGGAAGGATAGTTTTATTTACCAATGAGTTATCCAGGCGGGATAGATTTTGTTGTAATTTTTAACGTTTAACCAAATATTCATATTTAAGAATAGAGAACATGTGACGATGTATTACTCCGGGAAGTAGACGTTTAATTAAGTATACAATTACAGTCAAATATCCTGAATGGACACTTTACTGGTATATTTTAATATAGGTATATATTATTCTATAAAATTACAACCAAATCTGTCGTAAGTGGATACTTGATAGGTACGCCCATATTAAAGTTTATATCTAAGTAGTACGGAGCGCCGTAGATACGCAGACGTATTACTTCTTAATGCTCTACAATGAACTCATTACCAAACTTTAACTTAACAAAAATTTTATATAATTCCCTGACAGAGAGTTTTCATTATTATTATTATTTTATTTTATTTATTTATTTTTGTTATCTCTGATGACTTTCTGCGTCTCCCGATATAATTTTTCCTTTATCGAACGCGTGAGATTGGGAAATGACATTTACATTCTTAGGGTCACTGGTTTCCACATATGCTCATTTTTATTTAGAAATTCCGTCAGGGCACCTCCCCACTGATTTGACTTAACGGTAGTTTTATATTTATAGTTTGATATATTTATTGGGATTTAAATACATAAGTTAAATTAACCCAAATACAAATACAAATTTAATCATTACAAATATTCGACCGTAAGAAGGACGGGTACTTTCCTAGTTTTTAATAGCAACCTACGTCCTTTAGGACATCAGCCAATTGCTCTACTCAAAGAACCAATAACTTTGTACTAGTTTACATCTAATTTACTTATATAATCTATTATTTAAATCGTCAATATCTTGATAATTCTTATTGCTGGTATTTTAATAGTTTCTGTTTTGTTATGTATCTTTTTAGGATTATTATTTATACATAGTAAATTGTCTAAAAATTTAAAGAAAATCCATTGTACTATAAAACTATTCGATTTGGTAACGGTATTTTTCCTTATTTGGATTATAAACATTAGAAAGTTATTTCAGTGGATGTTTATATTGCAATCCGCACAAGGGGTGGGAGTACAGACAACGCATTGTGCACTCTACAATATATTTCTGGGATCTGCGACTGCGACCCGTTTGTTAAACCTAAGCATTCCTATTGTTTAAGGCTTCTCTAGGAGCGTGTAAACGACAGCTGAGTTAAATGCGTGTCATCAAGTATGTGAAAGCAGAACCTCTCCACCGTCATTGTCCAGATTTATTTACCTGATACTGAAAAGACAGTTTTGTGAGCAAGTAAAAAATGCCTGTAGTGGAAAAATGTCCGTAACGGGTAGCTTCTTAGTGGTTTAATTTGGTTTAATATAAACCTAAAACTATTTTACAATGCATTGCACAAAACTAAAATGTTATAATTTGAAACTATTTCATACGTAGTTAGCATTGTTAGACAATATATTTTGTAATGAGAAATATTTTATCATATTAATAATTTTATTACAAATTCCTCATAATAAATAAGAGTTAGAAATCCATCATGTATTTATTTTTATATTTAGGAGATAGATAGATATATTTATATATCAATGGAGCTCCTAATCTAAACATATTCATATCAATATGTAGGTACACCTGCCTAAAGCAGCTTTTACTGAGTTTTTTTAATAAGGACCGCAGTCATAGAACATGATATTTCCAATAGAGGCAATGTATAATCAAATATCAAGTAGGGCTGATTTAGTTCAATTTAAATATAGTTTCACTTGAATAGTCATGAAATTGTAATTTATGTAAGAAAGACGGAAAAACATGAGGGGTAAAACGGATTAAGAGAATTAATAAAATACAGTAGTGGTTACCAACAAGCATTTTTTCTTTTAGATTCTATGTAATTTTATGAATGTCTATGAATTAGTGTACAAATTAAAAGATGTGTTTATTTAAAAACGTTTTAAAATTTATTTGAAGTTGTTATTTCATTCGACATTTTATATAAATATATATAAAATCACTTATTTAATTTGCAAAATGTTGAACGTCATAAGCAAGTAATATTATAAAAGCATTCTTTAGCAGTAGATATTATGATATTTTCGCCACTTAAAAAAAACTAATGAGACCGGTTTAAATAGTGATATAATGCCAAAACATCATTTCGTGATACGTAAACATTGTTCCTTCGACAATATCAGAGCGGAAACTTAAAATCTCATGATTTATGAGTATTACTGTATATATAAGATTGTTTTAATATTACATATGATTACTGTTTAATAGGCATCTTTGTGGGGCACATTAAATAAATGTATAGATACTATCCAATCTTTAAAATGGACGTCGATGCGGATTAAATAACTCTCAACTTTTACCTCAAGCAATTTCTCTTGTTAACTCCTGGCCAATTCTCTATCTGGACTAAACCGCTACAGCCTTCACATATGGACTAGCTTAGATATGGACGTCATGGATGACGTTTTCATGATTGTCTTAGAACAACACTTGTCTAAAGTACGTATAATAACCTTTGTGCCCCCTAATATATTGTGTTACTTAAAATACACATTATAAAAAAATATTAAAATATATATTTAGGTTATTCAAAGATTTATAAAATTTCTTGCACATATCACGATACAACTTGTATGGATCAAATGAAATTCAAAATTATCACTAGGTACAAGGTTAATATTTGTTCATATTTAATATGTACATATTTATTGAACCTCGTCACAATAATAAAAATTGTCACTAGGTACAAGGTTAATATTTGTTCATATTTATTATGTACATATTTATTCAACATCGTCACAATAATAAAAATTATCACTAGGTGCAAGGTTAATATTTGTTCATATTAATTATATACATATTTATTCAACCTCGTCACAATAATAAAAATTGTCACTAGGTACAAGGTTAACATTTGTTCATATTTATTATGTACATATTTATTCAACATCGTCACAATAATAAAAATTGTCACTAGGTACAAGGTTAATATTTGTTCATATTTATTATGTACATATTTATTCAATATCGTCACAATAATAAAAATTATCACTAGGTGCAAGGTTAATATTTGTTCATATTTATTATGTACATATTTATTCAACATCGTCACAATAATAAAAATTATCACTAGGTGCAAGGTTAATATTTGTTCATATTTATTATGTACATATTTATTCAACATCGTCACAATAATAAAAATTGTCACTAGGTACAAGGTGAATATTTGTTCATATTTATTATGTACATATTTATTCAACATCGTCAGAATAATAAAAATTGTCACTAGGTACAAGGTGAATATTTGTTCATATTTATTATGTACATATTTATTCAACATCGTCACAATAATAAAAATTATCACTAGGTGCAAGGTTAATATTTGTTCATATTTATTATATACATATTTATTCAACATCGTCACAATTATAAAAATTGTCACTAGGTACAAGGTTAATATTTGTTCATATTTAATATATTAATAAAGAAACCTCGCCACAATAATAAAAAGTGTCGAGCATATAGCCAATGCAAATCATAATGTAGACAATGCTATAGTATACCTAATTCACTATAATATTCAATAAATTTTTAATTTAAGGTTTAAATACTAGGTATTTTAAATGTGTTTATAGTCATTTGGGTATTTTTGTAATAATTTTAGTACTTTTAAAGACGTTTCACTTTTAATTATTATGTAAATTATGTTGAAGTGTATAATTATTATAGGTATATATATATATATATATATATATATATATATATATATATATATATATATACATATATATATATATATATATATATATATATATCGGAGCTGTTAAAAGTATCTGCTTGTTGGATATGTAAATGAGAAAAATAATGTATATAAATTATTTCAAAATGCCCTTTGATAATACCCCTTACTCAATTAAGAAGGAAATATGTTGAAACAACAGACGTGTACGGGACACGTTTCAGATGTAATTGGTAGCAGAGGTAATTGCGGTGTGCTCAAGGGAACAACTAGGACCTGTCGTAGACCGCATCACTACCTTACTATCTTGTGGCGGTTGCAGATAACTGGGCCAGTAATTACATTTTTTTCTCTATATATCGATAGGGTCAAATTGAAGAGAAAAAAATAAGATTAGGAAATAATAAAGAAAGTGTTCCTAGTTGCTTAATGAAACATATGTCATAATTAACCATTAACAAATGCATGTATAGCCTCTTTACGGATAACGAAGTATGTGTTCTGAGACGGGCAAAAACCGTCTCAAAATTTACAGATTTTACAAAATAAGACAAGCCTGTCACGCTATCAGAAAAAGTGAACAAAGCCGGGCCAAAGTGCTAGTTTTGGTTAACGAAACGAAAGAGTGGGGACCTCGTTTTATGAGAAAGTAAGTGGAGACGTAATTCAGCGCTAGGATAAGACCGTCTTTTCCTTCTGGACATCCTGAACCATTGACTGCCAGATGCCGTTTCAAGGCTAAGCCTTAATACATAGCCAAATAAGGAAGGGGAGATGGTCAACTCTTCAACCGCCGCCATTCAAAATATATTATCTAAATGTAACTAAACAGTATTAAAGACGGCATTCACATCGTTCATTTGCGTCCGCTGGAACTTTCGAGACTCCATGGAACCCACCTTTGGGTGAAGAGGAGCGAGGTGCAGTGGGGATTTTTGAGGAAAGTAAACATTTTAATAACAAAATTACTATTTATTTAAATACAAATTTCAAAAATAAAAATACAGATTGCGATACATATAAAATTATTATGAAATTGATTTTTCGTTAGAAAAAAAAAACACATAAGCAAAAGACTTTTTATTGGAAAAGTATCTAAATAATGAAGATTAAATAAAAATTATTCTAATTTAAATTACTAATATCAAGAATAAAGTGTATCAAACTGTTACAAGGTCAAATTTAACAAGTTAAGACATAGAAAGTACAATGTCATTAATAAAATGATATATTTAAATTCAAAAAGAAATTTGAATCAGAATTTCAATAAATAAAATTAAAATAAAAACACTTTACCTTGGTTAATAAGATTTATTTTATGTTGTCCATTAAAATTACATCATACAACCATTTGATTTAAACTAGTACTTACTTCTAAGAATAAAATAATGGAGCTATCATGTTATTATAAATATGTCTCATGCTCTGTTTAAAGATGTGAATTTTATAAATGTGTGTTAAGAGAATAATTTATGTACTTTAATCAAAACAACAAGAACATTTGAGAATCATTATAGGCTATTTAACTTTATCATGCTAAAATGCTTTAAAACAGTTCTCTTTATAAACTGCTTGCGTTAAGAGAAAATAAAATTGTCAATAGTAAATTTTAATATAGTATTGCTTACATTTCAATTTAATTACCAATCAAGTTAAAACTACAAGATTTTTAAAATTATTATTAATAACCTGTGCTAAATCTGTAATAAGATTTCTAGAATTATAAAAGCAAATACTTCAAATCAAGTTAGAAAAAAGAACTTGAATAAATATGTATGCATTAGCATACATTTCGATTCATATTTTAATTGAAAAAATCATTATTAATGAGCTTGAAATCTATCGAAATGAGACACAGCATTATCTAAGGAATTAGTTGTGGGAACCCGTTTCAAATATTGGATTATTTATTAGAAGATTGCGAATGTTATTAAAAACAACGAACATCATATACTTACTACACCAAGCATGTGATTTTATGTTGAAACGTCTAATTCATTATTTCATGCGAGACATTTCACTATGTTCTGACTTCCTCAGTAATATTTTAACCGTCTGTATTTCTACAACTATTAACAGGAAATCTACTTTATAAATCACTCAATTTCTGTTATGCTGAGATTTCCCCCGAACTATATTACATCACTTTGATACTAATGGTTATTGACCTGTTTTCTAATGTTTAATGCACCAAATACATTATAAAAAATACAATGCTTTTTTAAATTTGTTATATTCTTTAGCATGATTATTTTTTTAATATTATTTCGTTTTTACTGCATTTCAAGAACAAATATATGTTAGTCAAATGTTTTTGTGAAAGTAGAAAACCATTCATTGTTTCCATGGGACAGATTTAAAAAAAAAAAAATTGGGCAAACATTTTCCATCTAGATTACGAGTAATTTATTTAGTTATATATGCCCTTCATATATTGCTTTTAAATCCCTACCTTACAATTAAATGTCATACTCTCGTTTAACAACATATATACACTGTACGGGAGTAGCAGTTCCATTGTCGGAATATTGGAAATGTTTTCTTGTAAATTGGTTATGTATAGTTGGAACGAAAGTAGATTACATATATCATTATCTTATAAATATATTTTGTAGATTTTACTATAAAGCTATCACATAACGTAGAAGAATAAATGTTCTCGAGTTTAAATGTTAAAATCTTATATACACTCAAAGAGACATTTCTTTTTTATTAAACACATTCTATAGGGTATAATACGTTTAGAGCAAAGATCTCTTGTATGATGTCCTCATTCATAAGAGGAAAATACATGGGATTATGTATTTCGTTTTGTTGTAAGCAATTGTTTTATTAAACATGATATTGTAAACGTAAAAACTATAACCCGAAATAATCCACTGATTCAGATGAGTTATTGCTTTTGGAGAGCTTTTTTATGTAAAAAAATATCAGATGAACGCCTCAAGAGATATAGTGTACTCATATTTCATATCTTTTTTTTTTAACTATGAAGATTACCAACGATGCTCAATTAGAGATAAATTGTTATTAGAAACACAAGGGATTTAAATTCATTATACTTCTATATCGTCGCTTCCAGACAAACGTCATGCCTTGGAGATATCCCTCCTACATTCAGACTTCACCGAAACCCCTGTTGTCATTTTTCAGGCTTCATTCATTGTGGTGACTGACGCTGCAAAACAACGGGGGCACCCAAACCCCCTCATGCTCGTACTGACTTTTATTTGCTATTAATTAAAATTTATAAATTAGTAGCTTAAGAGATTTTTTTTGGAAACATTTACTTTTTCCTAGTTAATATTTTACTATTGGTTATATATGAAATAATCTAGTTCACTTCAATAAAGCAATATGTAGACGTCTTATATTCCGGAAAACTATCAAGCTAAAGGGATATTATATCGTTAGGAGTCTATTAAACTACACAGGATAGTTAACATTTTATTGAAGTCTTCTACACCTTAGAGAATGCATTCAACTTGAATATATTTTGTGGAATAATATTTTAGTTCTCAATGAACTCTGTTGGAAATATATATAAAAGTAGCCAATAAATAGCTATAGTAAGATAATTAGTAACGACCAGATGAGTATCTTCAATCTGATGTAACAAGGAGGACAGTAAGAGTATATGCATAAAAGTGAGGTATACTCAAAATCAAGTGACCATAAAGAATTACAAAATCCCAAATATGTTTTGACAATTTTAAATTCGTGAAGAAATAAAGAGCATCATAGTAGAAGCTGCAACATTACTTGTGTCTTATGATCAGGGTTACTAAAGATATAGATATACTTTATGACTCCGTAACCATTAAAAATAGGGCCTGCCCTGGTCGTCCAGGGGAAAATAAATTCGGTAAGATTAAATAGCCAAGGACGTTCAAAATAACAATGAACTCATATTATCTCTGATGTCCAGATTATTACGATCAAGAATTTGTAAAATGTGTATATTCTAAATATTGAATAGAGGTATTTTGATGTTTAAAAAATACTTTTTATACACCTAAGTTAAATTATGTAACTAAACTTAGTAGCATGGATTATTGAATACCACCAAAATGTAACAGGATCTTTCTGTCTGACGTTATAATAGTGCAATACAAATAATAAAAGCAATGTATTTATTAAACGTTGAAACATCAGAAGGAAATGGCTATTACTTGTATTAATTTCTTTATTTACATCGTTATATTAAAACAATAAATTCTACAAACGTGTAAGTAAAGATGATCATACAAACATTGTTATTCATATAGAAAGGTTTTATTCACAATTGTAAAATCGTATGAATATATTTTAAAAATAAATGGCAGTGTCTGGACGTGACTTGATGTGTAATTTATAAAGGGAGAGAAGTCTGAAACACTCAAATTTTCAATTTTAATAGGCAAACATTTGCTTTCATTCATTCAGAGAATCTATACAAAGTTGGGCAGTGGGGTGTAAAATAATAAAACCTAACCCCCAGGTTTTCAATATTCGAAATCATTTCTACATGATGAAACATTCAAACATACTGAAATATTGTAAAATAAATACGCAATTTAAATCGTTATCCTTTAGGTAGGGTTTTGTAAGAGTTATTCGAAATATATAATAATAGAATATATGAAAATGAAAATTCCAAAGTATATTTTATGTAATAAAAACAGTAATTAAACATTTTGTTAGTTAATGAGTTCCAAATGTAACTATTATCAATATTATTCTGATCTAATTGCAAAACCCTTAAAAAATTACGTTTTTCAAGTTCTAGAAATGAAAAGATATATAATGAAAACTATATAAAGTGAATTATAAAAAAATATGTTCTTATTATGCAAAAAGCTTTTAATGTCGTTTTATTAAAATTGGCATTTTTTAAGATAAATATGAGTTATAACATATCTCTAGATGTATGATAAACCTAAACTTAATTATAATTTAAAATCAAAAGGAAATATAAGTATAATAAAATACTTGAAAATTACTTGAAAATAAATATTTAAAGATCTATTGGTATAGTACACGATTCAAAAGATTTTAAATAAAATTATATCTCATTTAGATAAAATACCAGCTCTGTTCAATCCTTACTGGTAGTTCACACTCTCCCTATGTACTAGCTGTGGTAAAAATGTAATGAGAATGGCAACACTACAAGTGACCTGGCAATGCTGCTCTATTGTCCTTCACAGAGCAACGTGTATTGGTTCCCTCCATTAGCTCAGTGAGAGTGTTTTATTATCACGAGTGAGTGCGAGTGAGTGTCTCTCCCATAACAACATAATTTTTTTGAGTGATATTAGTGACGTTGTGTTTTGAAAGGACCTAACGCAAAGTAAAAAAAGCGGAATTCGACACAGTTGACAAGAAGAGAAATGAAAAAAGTGTCTTGATCTTCTTGACAGAATCGAGAATGAACAAATTTTCTTCATTCATGTCTTTATAGGTGATGAATCATGGATTTTTAAATACAATCCAGTGGCAAAGTGCATATCCAGGAGTTGCATATCCAGAGCTCTGCTCGACCAAAGGGAACTTGAATGAGCAAATTCAAATTCAAATGAATACTGATTTGATTTTACGACAGAATGCGACAAACTGTTAACCAAGTTATTTCATAAATACCTTCTTGAAATGGCCAGGTGAAGGGTGATTAACGTTAGATCAGAGTTGAAGACAAATGCTCTATTTTGACAACGCCCCATGCTACACTGTCCTTATGCGTCACCGAATGTTTGACCCTAAAAGGCATTCCTGTGGTTCCCACAGCCCTCACCCTCGTTCACCTGACGTCAGTTCTTTCGTTTTTCCTAAGTTGAAAATTTTTTTCTATAGAACCTCACCTATTTTTTCTAGGACACATCCAAAAGTGTGAAGCCATCATGATGAAGAAGATCTCCAGCGCAACTAACATCACCGGTAATAACGTCTGCATCGGTTTGTAGCTAGATAATTTTATGAATAATATTTGAATACTAAATACTATTAAATTACATTTGTTGTATGTTGATCTAAGTAAGAATGGCGTTTATTATCTTACCATCACTTGTTTTTATTAACTAGTGTGGAAGATTCATGCGAATAATTACGATTTGATCATTAAAATAAATTTCCGTATCGTGTAGATCCTTCAGACGTATTTAATTTATTAAGAAAAAAATCAAGTCAAGTTCAGCCATACAAGGTGAGTCGAATGGAAATTGTTGAATACATAGCAGGCAAGGAAAGGCAGTTAAGCTGTTGAGTGCAGGTAATTCTTCTGATCGGACGTCCCTCCAAAGACGCCAGCAAAATACTACTTAAAAGTAACCTTATTCAAAAACGACCACGACACAAAGTAAATATGTTTAATCTTTTAAATTTATATATATATATATATATATATATATATATATATATATATATATATATATATATATATATATATATATATATATTACAAGTACGCCCACGACTCACAGTCCGAGTGGGACTATTTGAGAATTTTTTTTGAAGGGGCATTTTAAATTTAATTTTTTTAAATTACATAGCTAATTAACCCACTTTCGACGTTTTATAACAAACTGTTTATTCATTGTACAGTAAACAATTCTTTGTTCAAACAAAAGGGATATCACTTATCTTCTGACAAAAAGTGTCTGTGCGATTTTTCGATTTTTCATTAGTAATGAAGAACGAAAGAAACTAAAACAATTATAACAAAGGAAATATACAGGTAGAAACTGTAATATTCAAGCGTTAGGCAAATAAACAAATACGGCACTTTAGATTATCTATAATCACACATATGAAACACTCTCCACAACTATCTGACGTTTAAATAGTGACTTCTAAAAATAACATACAAATAGTTTCTAACCCCAAAAAACAGAGGTTGCTGTAACGAAAACATTCATGATGAAATGTTTACTATCCAATTTATTCATACTCTACCTTATAATATCACTGAATTAATAAAAAAATGTTCTTCCGTAAAAGAAGTTATACAAATTATGTAATATTATACAAGTGAATTAAAAACGGAAATCTACTTTATTCCCTCTATGACAATATCGTAATACCACAACTACGCGAACAGGGTCTCTTAATGGCATTTCAATGTTATTCCATGCAATACAGTATATACCTGCGCACTCTTAAATCAAACAATGTGAAGCACACACAAAAATTGTCTACACCGTGTATTTCAATTTGTAAACTTGTATTCAGTTGAACAAATAAAATAATATTGGAAAAAAAACAATAAGTTCAAAAGAGCTTTGTGTATTTAGTATATTTCTATACAATTTTTAAAAAATGGTTAGTATGTAAACGTCTTCAAAACTGCCTGTGAGAATAGTCCCCCAATCGAAAATTACGTAAAGGATTGCTTTAAAATGAACAAATTACTTTATTGTGAATATAGTTTTATTTTTATTGTCTTCGGTTTTTTGTTGATTCCACCTTTGCGTGAGCTACTAGTAATCACTTACACTTTTAAATGTTTTAAAATTGCCTATAGTAGCACTTACTTTGCTTGTTGAGGACGGCTGTTTCGGGAGATGTGTCCCTTTGTCAACTCAGACCGTAACTGATCTCAAGGTTTACGTAGGTTAGGGTGGGGGTGGGATATTTTGGGGGTGTGGGTGTATTTTGTGTGTATTAGGAGTTGTGATATCAAAATGTGCGTGTGGGTTGTAGTGTAATTGTGTATTGAGTATGTGTGTAGGGTGTAGTTTGAAGTGCCTATATATATTTTAAATTGTTCGGTTGTGTAGCGTTGGTTATTTCTGTGTTGTTTATGAAGAATTTGTAGGTTAGATTTTATCTCTATGTAGTCATGTTTTGTGGAGCTGAGATTATCGGCGAGGTTTGATTGCTAGTTATTGTTTTTTAGTGCTTATATATGTTCTTGGTAACGTGTGTAGAATGACCTCCCTGTCTGGCCTATGTACGTAAAAACTGGGGTATATACTGCAAGTTAGTTTGTAAACTTCAGTGGTGTTGTAAATGTCGTTGATTTTGATGTTTGGTTTAAATTGTTTGTTGAGAGTGTTGTGTGTGGAGTGAGCTATTATGTAGTTGTATTTTCGTAATGTTTTGGTTAGATTGTGGGTTTTAGATGACAAGTATGGTATTGATAAGTATTTTATGGAATTGTCATCTTGTGTGTTTGTATTTGGGTTATTAGGTTTATTTTTTAGGCGGTTGTATAATTTGTCAATAATTGTGGGGTTGTATCCGTTTGTTTGTGCTATATATTTTATGGTGTTTACTCCTGATAGTGTTCATCTTTGTCTAGTGGTGTTTTAAGGAGGCGATATATCATGGTGTTGTAAGCAGCTAGTTTATGTTGGTGTGGGTGGTTTGAGGAACTGTGAATGGTCGTATTAGTACTGGTGGGTTTTCGGTATATGTTGAATTTATGTGTTAGTTTGTCTGTTCGTTTAATTGTGAGGTCTAAGAAGTTGAGGGAGTTTAGTTATTCTGTTTCGATGGTGTATGTTAGTTTAGGGTTTATGGAATTTAGGTGTTTTTAGAAATATGTGAATTCTGCGTTGTGGCCTCTATATAATGTTATAATGTCGTCTACATATCTGTACCAGTAAATTATGTTATCTCAGTATTTGTTGTTGTGTAAAAAGTGGTTTTGTTCAATATGATGTATAAATATTTCTGCTAAGATGGGGGAGCCCATAGGTAGTCCATCTTTCTGATTGTAGAATGTGTTATTGTAGGTGAATTAATTTTGAGATGTGATTAATCTTGTGAGATCGATGATTTCGTCAATGTTTGTATGTGGTGTATTTGTGTCCATTAGCATGTTTTAGAGGATGTTAATGGTTTCTGGAAAGGGGATGTTTGTATATAGATTTGATATATCAAAAGAGACTAAGGTGGAATTGTGAGGGCTATTTACGTTTTTTATTTTGTCTATTAGATTTAGTCTATTTTTTATGCTACAATGATTATTAAATTTTATATGGTTTCGGATAGTTTTGTTGAGGAAATTGGCTAGAAGAAGAAAAGGGGCGCTTGTATGGTTGATAAATGGACGTATTGGGATGTTTGTTTTGTGAAGTTTGGGCAGGGCGTTTAGTTTAGGGGCTATTGGCTTTATTTGTTTTAGGTGCTTTTTGGTGTGGTGTGGGATTTAAGTTTTGTTTTGTTAATTGTTTCTTTGATTTGAGCGTTGTATTTTGTTGTTGCGTCTTCTTTTAGTGTAATGATGTTGTTATTTTTGATGTAGTTGTGTACTTTTTTGTTGAGGTCGCTATTGTTAATAATTACCGTTATGTTGCCTTTGTTAGCTTTGGCAATGGTTAAATTTTGTTTTTTTAATTTGTTTTTGATGGATTTGACTACTTTTATTTCTTTGGTGTTTGTTTTGGGGGGTCTAATTAGGGTTATTTTTTTGTTATATTTAATGTCTGATTGCATCTTGTTGTTCCAACGGTGTGTTGTGTTGGATTGTATTTTCAAATATTAGGCTTTTGGTGAAATTTTGTTGGTTGTATTTAGGTGTGATGTTATGTTTTAAGCCTTTGTCCAATAGGTTTAATTGAAAATGTTGTGTTGGTGAGGTTTATAGTTCTGGGGTGAAAAACGTGTTTTGTGTTAATAACCTGTTTTGGGTGTTGTGCGTTTTTGAGGTTATGTACTTTTTTGTTATGTGTTAATTTTATTTTATTTTTTGTGTCTGTAATTAGTGTATTGGTGAAGTTTACTACTTCTTGCAGTTCGATGTAGTGTAGTTCCATTGTAAGCTGTTGGTACAAGTTATAAGCGATTTTGTTTGTTTGAATCGTTTTTTTGTTTGTATAAATGTTTTATAGTGTTTTTTATGTAGAGTGTTTGAGCTTGGTGAGTGGTTTTTAAAGCAGTTGGGTTCTTATTTTTGTTTTTAATGTGTATTTTGGCGTAATTGGGTGTGATTTTATGTTTTAGGCACTGTATGTTGAAAGAAATATGAAGGGAAAGCTTTGTTACCTTGAGATGTACGTTACGGTATCGATGATTGGTTAATGCTCGGCTTGCAATATTAACATTTGTTGATTCCTGCTTCACGTGAGCTACATCTTCGTCGTGCAAGAACTACATAGGGCAGACAGGGAGGTCATTTTACACACGTTACCAAGAACATATAAAATCACTAATCTTGATCCATTGAGTCTACCTAATACTGTATTCAATTAGAATTTGGTTAAACTGTTATTAGGTTGAAAATAATTAAACATTTTAAATTCAAAAGAAAACTTTACCTTTCAAGTTTCTTTTACTATTTGAATTTGTATATTTGTTACGTTTATACCATTTATTTTCAATACCTTGATACTTCAGTATGCTACTATAATATCTATTGTTATCTATGAAAATAGTAAACAAACCGCCTTCTGGATTTATTTGCCATTTATTGTGCCAAATCTAAACATATACGATTCTAGAAAATCATTTCTTGCTAGAAAACAGGAAGACAATTTATACAGCATATTACCGAGAAGCTGCTCTTACTGCTGAGTGACAGCTATTACAGAATAGCATATCACAGTAGCTTTTTAAACATAGTCAATAATTATCAACTCCTTTATAATCAAGACTGAATAAAATTATTTGTTATTGTAAAAACAAATAATCGCTATTTCATCGGCCTACATATTTTCTTATTTAGATATTTCAAACTGGTTTTCTTTCCTTGTTCAGTCTCTTCAGAAAGGCTGCCACTTGTCCGTGTTCGACTGTTTCACGTGATTAGGTCTTGTTTATTTCATGAGGGGTATACGCGTCACAGATATATTCCGATGATATAAACTAAATTGCACTTGTTTCTGTCTCACCTCTATGTTTAAATATATTAGCTGACGAAAACTTCTAGAGTTCATTGTTTTATTTCAAAAAATAAAAGACATTCAAAATAACAAAATTTTAAAAACATTTCATAATTGTGTTTCCTAAACTTAAGATTTTTTGGTAATAAAAATAAAAAATATAAAATTATACAATAATAAAAATAGAGTAATACAATTTATTTCTGTATATTCGTTTCGAGTTAGAGCCAATGTAAGCAAATCCTTATATTAAAATTTTATATATGTGAATAATTACGAGTCTTAATTGAAAATACATTGAAAAATCAGATAATTTATTTTTATTATTAACCGGAAAGTAAGAGTTTTCGAAAAAAAACCTTGTTGATATTTTGGTAATATATCGTACGTCTCTAAATAAAGTTTGAACATAAACTATTATTCCTTTACATATATACCAAATGTTTAGAAATTCTATTAGCTTAGGCAATATAAATAATTTTTATAACTACTAATTTATTTTTTTATTGTCATATAAAGGCGGTTGAACCCTATGAAATTCAAACATAGGCGTTTTTGACTGGTATGAACCAGATTCCTAATAAGTATCATTGGAACCAAAGGCTTTATTGAACAACCTCGTATGAAAGACCAGTAACTTGGAATTTTAGTTAAACTATTAAATACTAACAACCCATCGACCAGCTTTTCTTAACTAGAAGAGCCTATGTGATACACAATGAAGAATAAATTTTAAAAAAATATATACATACGGAATAGGTCAGCAGCGGCGATAAATAACTAAGAAACACAAATGATATTTGCAATAATGATAGTTATATACATATAAGAAATGCAGTCAATTTAAAGAATTTTCAGTGTGACAGCAATATAAAAAGATATCCTACCAATAACACTGCACAACAAAAAAATATTTTTTGAATGTTTCCTACACTAAATTAGTCAATTTCTACTAATTTTGGGGTGATAAAAACGAAAATAACAATGAAAAAATTTTATTAGCTTTGGTTTTTGAGATACACAGTACTTAATCTTAAAGAGTAGTTATACTATACGTGAAAAGTGAAAGTACATAAAACAATATTGTTATGTTTCTTTTACAATATTTCAAGTACAAAATTGATTAAAAAAACATTATTCTTAGTGTTTTGACAAATAAAAGAAGTTTGTACCACCAAATTTCAATTAAGTCAATCCGATTCATTGTAAGATCGCTGTCGTTTAGCTTGTCTTTTATAAAACACTTCTGGAGCATCCCTACACACAGACCAGCAGTAGTCTGCAAGCATTGCTTCATTCCAACGGCCCTGATATCTCTGTTCCATTAAGGCAATGTCTTGATGGAATCTTTCTCCATGTTCGTCACTCACAGCTCCACAGTTTTGTGGAAAGAAATTAAGATGAGAGTGAAGAAAATGAATTTTTAAGGACATGTTGCATCCAAGTTGGTGGTAAGCTTGAAGAAGCTCTTTAACCAATGCTGTGAAGTTATCATCTCTTTTGTTACCTAAAAACCCATGTACAACTCCCTTAAAGGCTTCCCAGGCTCTTTTTTCATTTCCTGTTATAATCATGTCAAAAGCAGGATCATTTACGATTTCACGGATTTGAGGCCCAATAAAGATGCCTTCCTTGACTTTAGCATCACTTAACCTGGGAAACTTTGCTCTCTAGTACTTAAAAGCTTGTCCTTCCTGGTCCATGGCCTTCACAAAGTTTTTCATTAGTCCCAACTTAATATGTAATGGGGGTAAGAGAACATCCTTAGGATCTACAAGAGGCTCGTAAACTACATTTTTCTCATTAAGGTTTAGGTCTCGTGTAGGCCAGTTCACTTTTTTATAGTGAGATTTTCTATCCCGACTGTCCCACAGACATAAAAAACAACAGTACTTGGTGAACCCTAATTGCATTCCTAGGAGTATAGCAATGACTTTCAGATCACCACAGATTTGCCACTTGTGTTGTTCATAATTGATTGATTGGAGAAGTGTTTTCATATTTATATAAGTTTCCTTCATGTGTACTGCATGACCTATAGGAATAGAAGGTAGCTGATTTCCATTATGCAGAAGTACAGCTTTTAAGCTTAGTTTTGAAGAGTCTATAAACAGTCTCCATTCAGATGGAGTGTGAACCAATTTGAAGCAGTCCATCAAACCATTAACATCAGAACAAACTACGAGGTTTTCTTTTTTCTCAAAAAAAGGAAGCAAATCTTTTTGACGCTGTCTGTACTGAGATATTTTCACATCATGTTTTAGAAGATTCCACTGTTGTAGTCTTGACCCTAAAAGCTCAGCCTTTACCTTAGACAAGCCAAGATCTCTTATAAGGTCACTCAACTCTGCTTGACTAATTTTGTGCGGATCACTAGATCTATCGCTTACCTGAAAATCAGGGTCATAAGATGTTGAAGGATGGGTTGCTCCTTCTAAACAGTCTTCATCACCTTCCTCTAAAATTTCATAGTTTTGGGGTGGAGAAGGGACTGGCAAAGTGTCTGAGTGTGGTACAGGCCGAAGAGCAGATGGGAGATTAGGGTATTTAACCGCTCCTCTTTTCTTCATAGATAAACCTTGCTTAATGGGAGGAGTTAAGCAGAAATAACAGTCGTCTGTATGATTGGTAGGCTCACGCCAAACCATAGGTACTGCAAAAACCATTGCCCGGTTTTTATTTTTCAGCCACTCTCGCAATATGACGGAACAAGAATTGCAACAAATATGAGGAGCCCATGATTTATCTTGGTCCCCAACTTTCACACCAAAATAATGTTCATAGGCAGTCTTAACGATAGGTGTCATTTTACGTTTCTGAGCCAAAAATGTTATTTCACCACATATATAGCAAAAGCTATCGACAGAATTCACACACTTTCGAGGCATTTCAGATCAGCACTAAAATTAATTTAAAAATCAACTTCACACAATAATTTCAATAGCAACCACGTGCGTACAACTGACAAACTCACATAGGTTATGTTTACTACTTATGAACAGCTGAAGAGAGGGAAATTATGTAAACAAACCTGTGTACCAACTGTTGGTAATGAAATATTTCATTTGTTGAAAACTCAATATATATATATCTGAAATACGAGCTAATATATAATTTTTATGGTCATTTTCGGTTTTAACACGTGGAAATACATTAAAATCAGCTAATTTCAACCTCGAAACAAAAACTTTGTTGTGCAGTGTAATCGATAAATTAATTAAGGCTAATAGAGATTTTACTGTCCCAGATAGAAGATGTACGGGGCATTAGAGCAACACGCACAGGATTTGTATATCTGAAATAAACATATTCTCTGTCAATGCAATGAGTTCTCTGTCTACTAGCTACAGAGTTCCTAATTAGCAACGAATACAATTGTAGTATATTTATTCATTTTTATTGAGAGATATAATAAAATGTAAAAATTATAACAACCACATACCTGTACTTTTCTATTTGTCAAAACCGTTTAAATGACAAAGTAATCTTCAGAGTGAGTATTGATGACACCGAAGTAGCTGTCCTCAGTCAAACTAAAAGTAAGCGCTATATCAAGCTAATGTCCATGTATAATGTAAGTAGATGAGCACTAGGAACTCACTCTCGTTAAAAATATAACCACCATAACCTTTAGTTGAATATTTAGATTGAAAAGTGGCTAATATCTAATCTTTTGTTTATGATGACGTTAGGATAATGGTAACGTTACATATACGAGTATACCCTTTTGTTAAACTATTTTCCCCCCATTAAAACTGGTCTTATTAGAACAACCATTAACTTACCTTGCATTTACCTAACCTAACCTTTTTTTATGATGACGTTAGCATTACTATTGTTTACATCAACTGGACTCTTAAAGTCAAGTCTAAACATGGTATAATAATAACTTAAGGGTTTTATTCCAGTTTAATTTATAACGAATGGTATCCCTAGTACACTAATATACAGTAATACAGTCCATCTTTTGAAAAAAAAGTACTAACGCCATTAAGCATAGGTTTCCATTACAATCCAGCTTTTCCGTGCTTACAAAACTTTGCTCATTATAGGACACTGAATGGGAACAAAGGCGTACACTCAGATCCGCTTTCGCAGGTCTCTTGATATCCATTTAATTGAGCTGTTGTTTACACGCTCTTAAATAAAAGCTTTAGAATAACGGAGGACTTAGGTTCAGCAAACGGGATGCTTTCGCAGATCCGAAAAATATATTGCATGAAATTCAATACATCGTCTGCAAAACTACCTCTTTTGCAGTTTCCAACGTAAGTACACAGTCAAAATATCTTTGTTTTGTAAAAACAAAATCAAATTACAAACTGTGACTCTGCATGTTATTACTATTAATTGATTTTTACCTGTTTATTCAAGTGTTTTTTTTTGCAGAAACGCTTGTAATTTTATTGTAGATTTTAAAAATAAATGTTTATAGTAATGTTAATAGTAAACTATTAAAGGATTTGTGCTTTAAATTATAAAGAATTTATTTAAATGAACATTATAGTAAAAAAAATGACGTACACAACTGTAAATACTTTAATTCACAAAAGAAAATCACTAACAGTGAATTTCTTCTTTTATTTTAAAATTCTATAATATTTTAAAAAAAGTTGTTTTCATTATGACTTTTTTTAGTATTGTTTACTTGGAAAAAAAATCTTGAGTCCAGTAGAGTCGACTACATTAAGTAGCTATTAACTTATAATACACACAATTGAGTCCCTTTAGCACCGAATAACTTCTATGTGCTTTGCACCTCCCCCCCCCCACTTACCTAGAGTATTCATGCAGAAAGAACTCACCGAAAATGTTATTAAAGAGTTTTGTAAATCCTCACGGTCAGTAATATGTCGAAAATATTAAGATATGGATTCTTAAAAAGTCTTGAAAAAAATCCAATAAAAATCAGAATGAGAATAATGAATAATATAAATTTGTTAAATTAAGAAGATATATATATATATATATATATATATATATATATATATATACATATAATATATTGGCAAAGAACTATGAAATCATCACTAAGGTAAAATGAAGTATTGATGACCTGACAAACCACGTATCCAAAACTATTCACATAATTTAACTTTGATCTATTTACACTTTAATAGAAAATGAATAAGAATATATAATTGTTTATCAAGAAGTGCGTAATTAAAAGTAAACATTTTTACAACAAAATTACGTAATATGTTGCTACCAAATAGAAAATGACGGGAAGTAGGCAAAAATAATTTGCCCTATGTTGTGATTAATAAAGTAGGGAAAGGAAATGTATTGGAGTAAAACACCTTTTATTATTTGAAGATCCCTCTATTCCTTATTTTAAACTCTTCATAATCTTTTAACTGTTTCATAGCACAAAGTGTACAAAGTATGTACTACACTTTGGCAGAGGTAATGTGAAATTTTAATTTTGATTTTCGATTCTATAACAAAATATCCAGCTTCAAACACTGGTACCAATTCACCTTGTACCTCTTTTTCGTAAAGAATAACATTATACCTTTTTTGTTAGGAAGCTAGCTTATAAACTGTATTACATACTATGTAATAATAATTTACAGTAACTGTTTGAAACGATAAAAAGGTTTGTTAATAAATTAGTTTTGCTCTTAAAGTGTTATTAGTATGTCACTTGAATCTTATAATGAAGCCTATACTTATAACTGAAAGTGACTGTACTTGCTCCAATCCAAGCTAATAAGTACTCTGATTACGCACGAACAGCCTCTCTGAATGGAATTTCAATGGTGGCCCATTCATAGCGATGTTTGCCTACACACTCTATTCAAATCACGATATCAAACTGAACTTAATGCAAGTTTAATGTAGGGAAGTGATTTTAGATGTATTTGAAGTTGTAAATAAATCTATTTTAAAAAAAGAAGCTTCGTCCCTATGTTGTTAAAGTACGTATATATATTTAATTCATACAAAATAAAATATATCAAGTTTTGTATTTTGTGTTAGTGTTAGTAAATTTGAACAGTTTTCATCTGGATATTGCAATGTGATAATTTTGATAATTCTACACCTCAAATCGCGTTTTATTTATATCTGTTTCCAGGTAAAACAGAATCGGATTTTTCCGGTAGACACAAATATTTTAAACGGAAGCTAATCACAATCCTTCAGTAGAGTTATTCATGAAGATGGTACTTTTCTTATAGGTGAAGACGGATTACAGTACTCTTAATAAGGTCTTAACTTGGCATAGTTTTTACCAAAAACAATGGATTGAACATATAATGGTAGCACAGTTAGTGCTGAGGGAAAATAATTAGGGATAGTAGATAAAAGAATAATAAAAAAGGGGGAAGTCGATATTAGGATCTCTTAGCCATCTTTCTAGTGAGAACGAGAATTTAATATACTGTATATGGAATTGTGATTTGTTTACTGGTTGTTTCCGAGTTCCTTCTTCTTGTTATGGAATGAGTTCACTGGTCGGAGATGAAGTGTTGCTAATGGCGAGCATGTATATGAGTCTTGGTATTTGGTTTTCAGCACATTTGTAACCTACCAATGATGCTAACTATATTAGTAAAAGGTAATTAAAAAATGTTTGATCATCATAATTTGTAAGTAATGAGCTATAAAAGAAATAAGGTCCTTGGGGACAGACTAGTCTTATAAATCACCCACTGATCCAGATTGAATTAATTCTTCTGTTTATCTTTCTGATCTAGAATATATTACCGGACTCTTCCAGAGATATATTGGTTGCGCTCACCTTTATGTATTCGGTTTGCATTGCACATAACAAGTTTGAAATGAAAATGAAAACATTGTTTTATTATATACTCATTACATTTTACTTAAGGTATGTGTTAAAATCACTAGAAAAAACCCAGCGGTATGTTCTATTCCCTGTGCTACTAATAAAACAATAATTTTATATTTACGGGCTATGTCGTTTACCTAGTTGTATTATGTTCCAATTATATAATAGCAATACACTTAGTTGTGAAAAATTATTTGTAAGGTTTTTTCTACTGACATATTTCAATAAAAAAATGAACATATTTTTCAATAAAATGATTAATAGGCTACTTTCTCACATAAATAGGAAAATAGTAATTGTTCAAGACAACAATCTAGTTCTATGTAACTTTTCAATTTTCTTCCACTAACAAAAAAAGGAAGGAAAAAAATTACCTCGTCGTGTTTTCTAAACACTAGAATGTTCAATCATACTTGTTAGTTTAGGCAGAACACTACACTCTTTAAAGTTACAACTGTTATTCCACCATCTTCACACTATATTCAGTAAGTAAATACATCACTGACTTTATTGAGCCAAAGTGAATGATCTTTCTCTGAGTTGGTCATGTATATTAGACAGGATATAATATATAAGTTCGTAACATTGCGGCTTACTATGTTAGATTAGGAAGTATCAGAAAAGGACAATTCACATTCTATCTAACTGTGTCTAATACAGCAACTGCAATTAAAATAATACTCTGAAAGCATTGAATATGTTCCAATACTTTATAAACACCAAGTAGGACTACGACAGAAAGAAACATTTGTAACTTTTAAAGATGGGTTAAAACTACGTCAATGAGGAGGAAGAAATTTAGGAAATTGCTCCAACCTAGGTAAAACGATATGGAAATTTAAAACATAATAATAAATAAATCTTTTATTGGTTATTTATTATTTATCATTGTTACAAATGTAGGTAAAATATGTAGGACAAGTGTCAATGTTCCCTGTGATCGTAGCTCTTTTGGGAAAAGTGGCAGGTCATGGCTAATGTGATTCTTGGAGCCGGTTATTTCATGACACTATTATACTATGATATCGTAATTATGAGAAAATACGAAGTATTAATCAGATTTAAATGCTCGATATACGGTGAAAATGGTATAGAATTCCAGTGCAAACTGAATACGCTAAGGATATATAATCGAAAAACCGTTAATAACTATCTTGCAACTATTACGGGTGAGGAATCTTTGAGACGACATGAAAATCCCTCTTAAACACGGGTATCAATACGGAGTTGCAAAATCGGTGGAATCTACAATTTGGTGGTTAAATGGGAACTACCATTGAACAACTACAATTCTTCAAATAAAATTGGTTGAGAAATAATAATTCACATACTTATTCACATAGTAATTCACATGTTGACACATATTCCATGCTTGTAAACACGTATCCTAGTTATAAAAATAGTTAATGTTTTTATATTACACATAAATAAAGATGTATTTTTATAATTACCTTTTATAAAAATTGTTTTCAATTTAAAGTAGTAAATATGTTCTACATAGTGGTGAACTGTTTCTTTCTTTCGATTTCATTATTCAAAAGTAAAACTATTATTTCATTCGGCACAAAAAACAAAACTCTAAAACTTTTATAGTACTCTAAAACTTGCAAAAAGGTATTCAGTAATTTATTTACACAACGTGATAATGATATTTAGAAATGGTTTCATTAGATATCAGGTACCAATTTTCATTGCAACAATAAAAAATACAAAAAACCTTTTCTTTACACAGATCAACACTATAACAATGTTTTTCTATGAAACGGTAGTCTACGTGTAGTTTTAACTAATATATAGCTAAAGTAAAAAGAGCGACAAAACTAGGTCAGAAAACCCAACAAATTAGTTGTTTAAACAAAATAAAGGTAAAAAGGTAATACAATTTTTATGATTAAACCTATACTATTTTAAATTATAACTTCATACGTATATGATTTTGAAAGTGCTTTTTTATTTCTATTTCACTTTGACATTTTAAACAATTATAAACTTTCTACGGATTAAAAACATAATGCAAAATCTGCCAGGTTTTCAAAAAGAAAAATGAAATGAGAAACTCATTTTCACTATTGTATGAAGTAACAGATAAATATATACATATAATACATTTGTCATAAATGCCTGTAAAAACAATTTGTTGAATGGCTTTGAAAGAGCAATATCAAAAAGTGGCAGGTCATAGCTAATGTGATTCTTGGAGCCGGTTATTTCATGACACTATTATACTATGATATCGTAATTATGAGAAAATACGAAAGATGCAATATTGTTTATTGACATGTGAAACTATACAAATATATCTTCCTCCTGGGTTGCTATAGGGATAATTAGAGTATTTTATACATAATGGAACACTCAAACTAGCTGAAATATTGGAAAATAAAAACATATTGTTAGTAGCGAGCTTGAGGGTTAAAATGGAGTTGAAGTATATAAAGTATGAAGTGATGGGACCATTATTTTTATAATAACTTGTGCATCAGGAAAATATAAATTTCTACTGCCAAAATTAGTTGGGTTTATTTTAAATATGTCTTCATAAAAAAACAACATAGTATAAGGGGCTTAAGATGTTTCCTGTCGAGTACTATTTAAGATAAATTACATGAAACAAATAATGAGAACTGTTTTTATCTTAGCTGAAAATGGAGCTAATATTTTACAAACTTTTAAATATTATGAAATGTCACTGTTATCAGCAAGAAATAAATTTGTTCATAGATTGGAAAAAAACCTATGTTAAGTTTATATTAAACACATGAAACTCAAGTAATACTTTATCATAAGGTAGTACAAAATATGTTCTATATATTTAATGAAAATAAAAATTTAATTCTAAAAATGATATCGTTATTGTGTAGTTTATAGTGTCGTCCGAAGTAGAGCAATTTCAGAAACATCCTGCGACTAATGTACTTTCTCTCTTTCATCCTCGAACAGTGAAATGTTTATCCCTAGTGACCAAATAAATTATTGCATAAATAATAACTGTCATTTTAAAATTATTTAAAAATAACAAACAACAGCAGATTTCATATTTTCCTAAAGTTTATTATTAACATTGACCTTGGACAAAAGTTTCGGGAAATTGCAATTTATATAGCAACTGACTTCCTAATTTAAATTAAAAATAAGTGCTCCTTTGAATATGAAAGATTTTATTATTAGATAAATGAGTGTTTATAGTGTTTATTATTGCATAGATGACTACGAAAACTACTATGAAAAATTTGTAACAAAATTAGAGTTATAGAGAGACTTGTTTCTAGTTTGCTAGTTTCTCTCTCTTTCTCTCTCTCTCTCTCTCTTTCTCTCTCTATATCTCTCTCTCTCTCTCTCTCTCGAAAGAGAGAGAGAGAGAGAGAGATAACAAAAAACATATAATACAAGTAAAATTCATTAAGTTAGAAAAATGGTTTGTAAAATAATTTAACTTGTGAGATCGTAGTACACGGTCGCTACAAAACAAAGAGTAGTCTATTTTTATTCTTTCTGCCTAAAACTGTTACAGCAAGCTCCTGTAAGTCATGAATAAGAACATACGTCAACAAGTTTTATTGTAGGTAAACCAAGCCGTGACACGACCACGTGTGAGGCGTTTTACTTGGTAATCGAGGGACCAAGCAGTTTTATGGTAATGTATCTCTAAAAATGCAGAAAAATGATGTGAAACAGCGAACCAGGCGAGCCATAAGAATTAACATCAATAAGTTTAAATTTATTCTAAATTTAAAGTCAACCCTTCAGAGTAAATAAATTTTATAAACATTTAATAGTTTTTCAAGCAATTTATTAAAATTACACAATAAAGAAAATCAAAACCAAAATATAATACAAATAAACCTAATAAACAAATTGAAACAAAAACTATTCAAAAATGAAATACTGTAATTGCTACAAAAGAGGACAAAATCAACTCTACAGTAATCAGATCAAAACAGAATATAACAAAAAAAACCGAAGAATTCATAAAATCCAACAAATGCATGGAATTAAACAAAATACTAATTTAAATTAGAAAATAATTATACTATAAATACTCAATTAAGTTAACCGACTGACTAAAACAATAAACATAACAAAAAAACAATACCTTTATATCATCATTTATTGTAACATAACAATAAACGAAACCATACAAATAATAAAAAACAAACTAACTGATTTTAAAACCTACCTTTAATACACAAACCAATTTACAAAATTCCTAAAGACCATTCTAAACCAAAAGTATTTTATATTTAATAATAGGATATATATATATATATATATATATATATATATATATATATATATATATATAAGTTACGTGTTATATTAAGCATGAAAGGTTTTTAAGAAATGATTTTATTTTTACAAACCTTTGTTGAATTTAATAAACAATTAATTTGGAAAACTGTTACATAAGTTATACTTAATAAAACAATTTAAATACAACTGATGTACATACAGTTGGAGCGGAAAACGTCTGTGCGATACAGAGGCGACTTACACACTGCCGGGGCTCTGTTCTCACCACCTATATAATACAAAAGCTGCGTAAGCAGGAATTTTCCTAGCACGCATTTAATTATGAAATGTTCACATAAAATGTTTATATGACTCCTCCATCCCTAAAGAAAACTTCGGCGGTTGGCGAAGTTTCGGCATCGGTTGAAGTCCTCTTCTTCTTCTTGATGAGGGCGAAGTATATAAGCTGCTGAATAGGCCTCCGTAAAGGGCAATTTTCGGCATCGGTTGAAGTCCTCTTCACTGGAGAAGGTCACCAGGCGAAGGTTGATTTCCAAGATCCAGTTAAATTGGTTGTCTGCGATTTCCAACGCAGTAACCTCGCAGATTGTAGGCGTTATTGTTTTTTGATGATGGGCATTTTACAGCCTAGTTTTCTGTTCATTGTAATTCAACTGAGATAAAGTATTTGGAATTGATTAATACAGTTTATAATGAGTCTTTTCTATCATAGGATAGAAACAAACTGATTATAACATATACAATTGTTATCAGAATCTAATTTTTTTGTTCTACAAAATTTACATTGATTACAATAAACGTTTTATATAATTTTTCATAATGTTTACCATCATTTACATTCAAATTGCTTGTTATAGATTTGATAAAGGATTCTAGTCAGTTTATAAGAATTCTTTTTGTTTTGTTATCTCTTTAAGAGTATAGTTTCTAATTTTCTTCAATTACAATTTTTTTGTGATTAACATATTTCAAATAATTAACAATATTTATTACCATAATTAGTTACGTATCATTTAATAAATTACAAAAGTTTGTAACACACACAATTAATAAACAATGTTGTTTAAAAGTTTAATAAAGTTTCTTGCATAGAATTAGTGGACAAAGGTGTGGTAGGGATTTTAATTTGATTGTGTTGAATATGAACAAGAAGGATTTTGGTCATTAATTACATTTTTTTCTTCTTAGGCCTTTTAATTTTCGTTAAATGTATTTTGTCTTTTGTGTTATGATGTCTAGGCTTTATTTTTCCAGTTTTTCTTTCTTTATCTATCGAAGCTATTTCTTCCTCGCTATATCTGTTTTTCGTTTTGCTTTGCTTCTGAACTGACTTTATATAAACTTCAGATGGTATTTCTGGAAGTGGTTCTTTGTTTATATTCCTTTTTTCTAAAAAGTTTTCTTTAATTTTTTCATTATTATTCCTAATGTTTTCATAAAGTATTTTTGTTTTTTTCTTTATAGTTTAAAACGTAGTCATTTACAATTGGTTTTTCTAAATCTATATCTAATAAAGTGTTTGAATTTATGTGTCCAAATAAGACTTCGCACGGCGTTAATTTTGTGACTGAATGTATGCTATGGTTGTAAGCTATTATAGCATATTTAACTTTCCTAATTATACTGTCTTTTTTAAATTCGATTTTATTATTAACAGCCTTATGTGTTATATTAAAGTGGAATGAAATCTTTCACATAATCAGTTTGATTGGGGGTTTTGTGTGCTGATAAAGTGAATTTTGATTTTATGCAAGTCTAATATCTCCTTTACAATTCTGTTATTAAACTCCGTTCCATTGTCTGAGATAATAACTTTTGGTAAGCAGAAATGCGTGAAGTAATCTAATAACTTGTCTGCAATCTCTGTAGCTTGAGAGCTTCCCAGGCGATAAACTTGAGCATATCTCGTGAAACTGTCGACAATGCTGATAAAGGCATTCTTCTCCAAAGAGGTTGTGTCAACGTGAATTATTTGAAATGGTCTAGCAGCTGTTGGTGTCAAGTTCATTTCTAGCTTTAAGGGAATTCTGTCGTATTTAGTTCTTTGACATATGTCACACTGATTTATGAAATTTTGGATTAGTGATTTTAAATTAGGCCAATAATATCTTCGCTTAATTTGTTCGTATGTTTCCTGTATCCCACGGTGATTGGTTTTGCTAACATGATAACTACTTATCGTTTCTAAGGTATCTTCTTCCGAAGTTAGGTCTAAGAGTTTGTTATTACACTTAACTAAATTTAGTTCAGCTTGTTTGACATTTTTGGCTATGCATGATGCAAATTTCTCATAAAAATCGTCTTCAAAATATAGATTATATTTTATTTTGGGTACCAAATATGATTTTACAAAATTAACTATGTCTTCTTTAAAATTATTTTCAGATAGTTCGACTCTTAAAAGAATTTTTGAAGTTCCAAATAGCTTTATAATATTTACTTTCTTCGGCTCATATTTTACCTATGATAAAAATATTTGATTTTTTCCAAAGTTTAAGGGCTCGTCGGAAATTGGTATTTCAATTTGGGTGTTCCCTTCAAAATTGGAGTGAATAGTCTGACTGTCGCTTTCTTCATTAACCTCTAAGTTGGCGTTATCTGTAGCGTCGAGTTGTACGACCATAGATTCGTTATCTCTATCGTTTAGTTCCGGGAAGTAACGTTGCAGTAACCCAGCTGGATATAACTCAAGGTCTGGTTCTACAGTGTGTTGGGTGTTCCTTGACCTTTTATCAGTATCGTTCAATTGTATTCTAGACAATGCGTCTGCATTTTGGTTTAGTTTGTCTTTTTTGTATCTTATGTCATAATCATATTCTTCTAATTTTAATCTCCATCTTAAAAGTTAGCAATTTGGTTCTTTAACTGAAAATAACTATTGTAAAGGTTTATGTTCTGTATAAATTTTAAATTTTCTCCCAAATAAATAAGGCCTGAAATGTTTTGTAGCCCATACGATTGCTAATAATTCCTTTTCAATCGCGGAGTAATTAGTTTCGCTGTCGTTTAAAGTTCTGCTGGCATACGCTATAGGAAGGTCTTTTCCATTTTTGTCCTGGCTTAAAATTGCTCCTAGTGCATAATTACTAGCGTCTGTCGTTAGAGTAAACTCCTTTTCAAAATCTGGGTATTGTAGAAGGGGCTCATTAGTCAATGTATTTTTACATGTTTCAAAACATTCAATAAAGTCTGGATTTTCTATGTTTATTTTTGCATTTTTCTTTAAACAGTTAGTAAACGGTTTTGTTATTTTGGCGAAGTTTTTAATAAATTTTCTATAATAGCCTAATAGTCTTAAAAATCCTTTAATTTGTTTGGTGGTTTTAGGTATTGGATAGTCTTAGATTGCCAAAATCTTTGTTGGGTTGGGTTTTACGCCCTCCGGTGTCAAAACATGTCTTAGATATGCTACTTCTTTTCTTAAAAATTCTGTTTTATCCAGCTGTACTTTAAAGTTGGCTCTGCGTAATCTGTCGAATACTTCTTTAAGTCTTTGTATATGTTCTTGGAGGCTAGTGGAATAAATTATAATGTCGTCTAGATATACTAAACATGTTTTATTTTGAATGCCTCTCAGAATATTATTCATAATTCTTTGAAATGTAGGGGGGCTATTCTTTAGTCCAAAGGGCATTCTTAAAAATTCGTAGTGTCCCGTTTCTGTTGAAAACGCTGTTTTTTCTATGCTATTTTTATCCATTTCTACTTGGTGAAATCCTGAGGCTAAATCTAAAGTTGTAAAATACTGAGATCGTCCTAATTTATCTAATATGTCGGTAATGTTTGGCAAGGGAAATTTATCGTCAATTGGTTTTTGTTTAATCCTCTAATATGTATTACTAATCGAAATTTTTTTTGCCAGAAGCGTCTTGTTTTTTTGGGTACAATCCAGACAGGAGAGTTCCATGGAGAATATAAAGGTCTGATAATTTTTTGTTTAAGCATGTCTTCAGTTTGCTTATTAATTTCGTTCTTGTAGATTTCTGGGTATCTGTAATACCTAGAGTATACGGGAATTTCGTCAGTAGTCCTAATAACATGTTTTATCTGATTGGTAATGGTTAAATTGGTTCCATCTATATGAAATAAATCAGCATATTCTTTTAATAAATTTGTTACGGCGGATTTTTCTTCTAAGTTCATATGTTCCATCCTAAATTTTGATAAATCGAAATGTTTACTTCCTGATTTGGTTGTTTATAATCGAACATATTGAAATTAGTGTTCCTTTGAATTGCATCAGGTTTGAAAATATTATATTCCTCTAAAGATTTTACCTCTAATGGTTCACTTATTGTTAATTTTACATTTTCTTCCGTATTGTTTATAATAGGGCAATAGGCTTCACCCTTATACACTGAAACTATACACTACGGAAATTGTAATCCGTTCACTTGTTTGTGTGGTAAAATACCTTCTCCATTATGAATATTTTGTATTTTTAATTTAACTGTTTGGCTAGTGCGGGCATGTATAACATAACTAAATTGTTCCTGCTTTATTGACGTGCTGTCCGTTTTATTACAACTTCCTTTTTCAGTGTTAAAATATTGAATAGGGATATCCTCATCACAAAGTATTAATTTATTATTTATAAAGTCTAAGATTATTCCTAAATCCTTTATATTGTCTAGCCCGAGTAATAGGTCGAAATTCTAATGAAAGTCAAATAAATAAAATTTAATTGCTTTTTTAGACAACAGAGGTATGGTGCAGCAAAAATTTTCTTTTGAAGTGCCGTGTGCGGTGATTACTTCAAACGGCTCCTTTTTTATGCTTGTTTTAAAATTTTTCCAGCCTAAAGATTTTCGCATAAATGATCTAGTACTGCCTGTGTCATTTAATATTCTAGATTTGGTGTCTGTGTCGTATATAAATGGTAGCTCGTTATTTTCGCTTTGTAGATTCATTATTGAAAATCGATTCCGAGGCTTGTATGTCCTAAAAAATCGTGCTGATCGATTTTAACGGTCTCTTCTTCGTAGTTGTCTGGTTAATTTTGGGATTCTTCGAAGTACTCTTCTTACCCGAGATCTTCTTCAAAAGCGAATGATTCTTGTCCATTAGTCTGGTACATAGTGTAATCGTCTTTTTCGGCTCCTTGTCTGGTCTTTTGATACAAATTCGTTTGTCTAGAAGGCCTGTCTGTCTGTCTAGTGGAAATACTCATAGGGGTAGGTTGATAACCCGTATTTCGCTGAGGATACTGAGGTTTAGTAGTGTCGTTGTTTGGTTGTCCCCTTTGAGGCTGACCGTGATTAGCAAAAGTTGGTGGTCTATAGGAAGGATTTGGGTGGTGATAAGGTTGTTTAGGTATTTGGTGGTATTTAAATTCAGTATGTATTGGTCTTCTTACGTTATGAGTTTGGCTTTTCTGAAAGACTGGTTGTTTGCTTGGCTGAGTAAACATTTTATTATTCTTAAATTGAAAGTCGTTTGTGAGCATATTAAGTGCTTCACTAAGAGTGTTAGGGTTCTTGGTACGCGTTAGTGACCCGATGGGTTCATGCAAACCCCTAAGGAGAACTCTTAAAGCTTGTTTCTGAACGTATTCTATTAAAACGTCTTTAGCCATCTGCCTTTGAGGCTCTTTATTCATAAAAAATTAAATTTGTAAATTTAGTAACTTTTGAAATTTCTCATAGAATTCAAATGGTGATTCGTTACTTTCCTGTTTTAATTCTGACATCTCTAAGTTTAATATGAAACAATTTCTTTTGTCTGAATAACTAATTAATAATACTTTTCTAATTTCGTGCCAATTGTAAGAGTTAGAGTTTACGACCATTTCTAGTGCTTGGCATTTTAATTTAGAAAGAATAGAGGAGAACAGATATTCATTTTAAAAATCCTCTGGATTTTCGTTTACTTAAAACTTATTTACTACCTTATTGCATATTGAAATAAATCTGTGGAGCATATTGGGCTCTCCACTATACTCGGGAATCGTATCAAGATATTCCTTCTTTAATATTGGCGTGGCCATTATTTAATATTATTTTTCTTTAAAATATTAAAATTAAAAATCAATTATATAAAATTAAAAGTATTTACTCTACTTTTCTTAATTCTATTTCTTACGATCTACTTACAAGTGGATCCAAAATACTTTGCTCATATGAACAATTTTCACTTTTCACTTTTCACTTACACGATATTCACTCGTGCTCTTAATAGATATGCGCTCTATTAAGTTGTTTTAGATATTCACTCTACTAAAGTTTTCTTCATGTCGCTATAGATATGCGCTCTGTAATGAATCGAGTTTTTGCAGTATCTCGGTTAACGATTGAAATCGATAAAATTATGTTCATTAACTTTCCCGAGAAGTCCTACCGACTGCGCCAGTTACGTGTTATATTAAGCACGAAAGGTTTTTAAAAAAAGATTTTATTTTTACAAACCTTTGTTTAATTTAATAAACAATTAATTTGGAAAACTGTTACATAAATTATACTTAAAAAAACAATTCAAATACAACTGATGTACATACAGTTGGAGCGGAAAACGTCTGTGCGATACAGAGGCGACTTACACACTGTCGGGGCTCTGTTCTCACCACCTATATAATACAAAAGCTGCGTAAGCAGGAATTTTCCTAGCACGCATTTAATTATGAAATGTTCACATAAAATGTTCATATAACTTATATATATATATATATATATATATATATATATATATATATATATATATATATATATATATATATATTAACAAATAGATGGCCTAGTAATGGGATCACCCTTCTCTCCAAAATCTTGACGAAACATTCTAACAAATCATAGAAACACACGATCCCAACGATCATTGGATACGATATGTTGACGATGGCTTATACATCTCACAAAATATAGCATTAGATAATAATGTCATCCTAAATGAAATCAACAATTTTCACCCTAACATAAAATTCACCATGACAGAAGAAATAAACAATTAATTATACTATCTAGACCTACCAATAACCAGAAATACAAGGAACATTAAATCTCAGTGTTTATGAGACCCACACAAACCGTTATTACAATACCAAACTATTCTAACCATCCCCTACAGCATAAAATGCCTGGTTTCAAACTCACTGTTATACATAATGCTAAATATACCTTTAAAAAATGAAGAAAAAGCTAAAGAAAAAAATTAAATATTAAATAGCCCTAAAAATGGATACAATAAAAACAACTAGATAAATTACAATTTAAAATTTTAAATAAATTGAAACAACCTAAAGTCGAATCAATCAACAACAAAAGGGGCCACATTCACCTACACAGGATACAACATAAACGGAACCACTAAAATTTAAAAAAATCATAATAATAATAGCATAGCCTTAAAAAACAGCAACATAGTCAATAAAATAAACTAACCGGAAAAAATATGTCCCATACTTAATAACGGAATATACAAAATCTAATGCCCACACTATAATAAATTATACATAGGCCAAGCAAAAATGGAATAAAAAGACAGATATCAAGAACACTTCTTAGCATAAACAAAATCTCACATTTACAACTCAAACCAAGCTACACATGCTATAAAAGAAAATACACACTCCCCACATTAAAAAAAATACACCTAATAAAATACTTAGAAAAAAGCCTCAAAATGACAATCTGGGAACCACCACAAATTTATAAATATGAAAATAATATCATAAATAAAGTAATACAATTAAAATTAAAAAAACGATAAACTATTCAACCTAATATTCAAATTTAACCCCAAAACAAACTTAAAAGACTCCCACAGGGAGTTCCCATAGGGAACAATAAGGGTACACCACGTGAAACGGAAATTTCATAACCTGGCAGTCTACTACAAACCTCCCGGTCAGTTGATGCTCGACAATGAAGAAACCATTAATCTTTGAAAGTTAACTTGCACAAATACGAAGCAAGATTCCTGTTTAAGTACATATAGTGAAAGTGATGTATATAAATATATATATATATATATATATATATATATATATATATATATATATATATATATATATATATATATATATAAAGAACGAAAGTCAATATACAAATAAAAGAATTATAATAGAATTTTGTATATGACTTTCGTGTATTCTTGTATATGAATTCTTGTATTTGTATATTGACTTTCGTTCTTTATTAATACACAAGAAAACATATTGCGATATTTATATATATATATATATATATATATATATATATAGTGATAATATAGTACTTTTTACAATATTTTTAAAACCATATTTGTTAAATTCAAATTAATTACCTTGTAGATCAAATTAGACCACACAAAAATGATTACCATACGCAATTTGAAATAAGTGTAATGAATACGATCATGTACATTTATAATTAGATTGTAGATTGTACTGGATTGAAAATAAAACAATTCAACTAGATTGAAATAGAAGCAATGACGGTGGTCTGCATCCGTTTTCACAAACTTGGTGACACCATTAAACTTAACAGTTTCATCTACGCAGATAAGACATTTCTTAAGCGTAAAGAAGTACTTTGGTACACAATGAAACATCCTTTAAAATACTCCACGGAACATATTGTCAGCATAGACGCGCTCTTCACCACCTTACAGTATAAATATTCAAGAGAGAAAAATATTGTTAGTAATAAAAACAAAACAATAGACAGTCTCTAAATATATTAGTCTTTTTGTGGAATTATATATCCTTAGAATATGTAAAACTTTATTGATAGAATATACAACAAATCATCTACAATTTTCTACACGAACATAACGAAAATTTAATTCTCAAGCTGATAACAGTCTTGAAGGTGTATATTTTTTTATTAATAATTCGACTTCAAAATTTAGTTTTTACAGGTGTATTTTTATTTAGAAATGCGGTAGTTTTTTTTATTGTCTAGTTTTATCAAAAAATTGGCCTATTTTCATAATTATATCTTCAGACAATAATAGGCGTGGTTTATCTTATTAGGTAGAATGACTACTAACCTAAAGGACCTAGATTTTGTCCCGGGTTAGTAAAACGATTTTTGTTTTTGTAGCTCCCATTGCCTGTGAACTTTTACAGCTCCCTATTCCTGTATGCTTTCCACACCCCCTATACCGTTCACTCTGTGACGTTGTCAACAAGTATCTATAATGTGGTAAAGAATGCTTAAAGGCTATTCTATTCACATTACTATACTTGCAAACCCGTAGCAGCTAATCGGTTTCTCCTAATCATGTTATTACAATTAACAAGTTTAGTTAATAAATAAGATTTGAAAATTACCGAAAAAAGTAAGAAAACTAATTGAGTAATCCTTAGTGCTGATAATTGTGTAGTAAATTGAACACGGGATTTTAAAGAAGCAATGACTAGGAGTAGGCATACGCTAACAAATAATTAAAAATTAAAGACAAAAGATATTGAATAAAGGGAATAGAAAATTCAGACAATTACACTTTTGAAATAATATCTATGCTCTTTATCGCGAAATGCAATTAATATTATAGCAACATATCTAAAAACCATAAATTTTATCTTCAAAAAAAATATACAATATCAAGAGCACAGTGGTACAATATATTACAAAAATATAGGTGACAAAATGCCAAAACCACAAAAATAATCAAAACAACTATAATAAATTACCTAGGATTAAATCCTTTAGGTAACTAATCCGTAGGATTTAATCTTAGGTAACCTATTTTAATTATATTTTGATTAATTTTTGTGGTTTTGGGGTTTTTCACCTATATTTTTCAATAAAAATGCAATTGTTAAAAAAATCAAAATATATTTATCTTTTTACTAAAAAATGAAACTCTTGAGAAAGTACACGGCGATCATAACCAAATCTATAAAATAAAATTACGACAAATATTTTAAAAAAAACTAAAAATAAACATATACTATGACCTGCAGGCTGTGCTTTGCAAGCAAGGCATGTGAATTATTATGAAAAGGATTTATCTTGGGAAAATCGCTTTAGAATTGATACTTTATGAAGCGCAAATAAAATGAAGGTTCTTAATTTCAATGTCGGCTATGGTGATGAATCTGGTAAAAAAATCTGCATTAAATATGATAATTTACGCAAAATCTTTGTCTACATAAAAATAACCTGCAGTTAGAAAACCCTAATATATTAGTCGAGATCTTATATTACCAGAAAATTACAAGGAGTTTCTTTTTACAGACAATTGTGTTTAGCGAAATATTCGCAGTCGCAAGGATTTGTTATTACTGTATGCAACTATTCACTGTAACAGGGGGTTACTGTTTCTATTCTGTAACTCACGGTGTATTTATCTATATTTGATATTAGTATTAAGGACTTTGTGTAAACTAACAGATAAAGACGTAGCGAGTGATATATTCACTATGTGCCGTTAGTACCAAGTTCTAATTTATCTTCAAAAGTGAAGCTTGATCAGGACCTTTCCCAGTGCAAGTACACTGCTATTCCGTTTGTTTACCGCTTAATTACGTCTCATCCTACAAACTGTTATTCTTTTATAAACCCTAATATGCCTGAATGATTAGGGGGAGGGGGGCTTTGACCTGGATGGATTATTAACAATATGTAGATATATGAACTAATTACTGATACTGGTGCTTTATGGTTAACAATATGATTACCTTAAATGTTTCCTTTAATCTTTTAGGAAAAAATTATACATTGCTCAATTTGGAGTCAAACTATTCCTGAGCATAAAGATAATTAAAATGTACATTCTAATGACATCCATTAGGCTTCGCAACGTTGCTAGTCCATTTATATTTCACTTGTGTTGATAGTTATGCGCGTCCTCACTATGCTTATTATAAAATTTTTCCTTGGCTAAAGTTTCTAAATATTCCAAACCTCTTTTAGATAACATAACGCACATTGATTATTCTTTCTTCCTTCAACACATCACTTCAAATAAGACAAAATGTATGACTACTACGAATCTATTTCCTAATCATGAAAAAAAATATTTTTGCTCATAGTTTCTCCTCAATATAGCACTATAGCGGATTTGTAACCTAAAACATTTAAAATCCTCCCGCAAATCAGTAACAGCAAGTTACTAATAAAGAGACACGTGTGGCAACATTCAGAGAGATGCCAAATATCACACATCTGATATGTTTCAATTACTCCAGAACAGGGAAGATTGATCACTACACATTGAAATTCACGGCCTATTTGTCTTCTTCGTTTCCCACTAATGGCCATTATTTACGTAAATGGCTAGTCTCAGTGGAGTAATTGTTCAAGGAAAAAACTATATATATTGAGAAATAATATGAGTAAATTTATGGTTATTTTATAAAACTAAATATATATGGACATATATTTTTTTAATACAATGTCCATAAATCTATTTTAAAAAGAAATTTGTTTAGAATTACTCATAAAAGGTGCATACATTTGTTACTAATTTCCTTTAGACATTTTCTAATTCAATCCATAACTTCCGGTCCCTTCGTGATCTATTTACTTCGACCTTTTTTGAAATATTTTAATGTAACCTTTTTACTTAACTTCGTGTATTACAATAGCAAAAATGCTCTCTGCCGTTTTTCACCAATCTGTTATACATATCTATTCTAGTTCCTCCTCTTCTAATGTAACAATCTGACTTAAGGTCCAACAGAAGGTATTCTAATTCAATGTTTCTCTTATAAAAGAGAATTTATAGGTTCGTATTTTAAAAATGTCATCTGAGTTTGTCTGTGCATATACTACTCTGTTGTAGTTTCAACCTGTAAGTCATTTATCCTGTGTAAGACTTAAAGTGAGGAATGGATTAAGGGTATCATTAGGATTTGAGCATTGTGCCTCTGGTGGAGGATATAGGGGTGATCAAGGCATAAATGTTACGGATACACATATCAGAAATTATTCGGCCTAATAGTGTTTTTTCCGATTACAATACAGATTGATACTGGTAAAACAGATGTTAATATCTTACCTGAAATATAACAGAATCTGTTAGAAGTAAACAGAGGGGTGTGTTACCCAAAAGTCTGTAATTGTTTACTATGAGATGTAAAACAAAAATTTAAAATATTTTCCACAGGGTGCATAGCTATTAGGAATATCTTTATATAACGGGGAAGAAAAGCAGAATACACAAATATTATCTACACAATATTATCTACACAATACCATATTTGCCTTTTAATAATATAAAACTAGTGTTCCTCTCTTAACTATCAATATTTGAAACGATTGTAGGTGTTTTTTTTAGATATTCGTATATAGTATTGAGATAATATAAAGAGTGTACAATATTAAAATATAAATCTAATATATTTTTCGGAAACAATACTGTTGTGTTTGAAATAAGATTTTTGATTGTCTCATTTTAACTCGCTAAAAATTAATATGGGAATCTACCATTTAATGAAATAGTTCTATATTTTCACAAATAAACTATGTAACTTGACTATATTAAGATATAAATAATACCAAATAAAGATCACAGTGAACTATTTTCTTGTGTACTAATTTTGAAGTTTAAAGTGCAACTTCAGTCTGATATTTCTTGTCCGGAAACTCTAGTAATATTTTAGTAATCATTAATGTTTTTCAAATATAAACAGACTCAATAAAATGTTAACAGTTAAAAATAGGTAAAGTATATAATTTAAGAACGAAATTTAAATTTATGTCTCTAAAACCTTTTGAACCCATTCATAAACCATTTTAAAAATATAAGCTAATATATTACCAACATTTTACAATCGGTTCTGTCTGAAAGTTGTAAATGTTCAATAAACATAAGGAAAAGATAAAGGAAGATTGTATTCATGCAAATTGAAACAAAATTAAAAATCTATAAATATGTCCAACATTTCAACTTCTCAAAATAATCAATAATAATCCAAAGTTGTTAAAGGCAATAAAACAAACTGTTTTTATAAAATTCATTATACATAATGCATCGTCTCTACAATAAACCGTTTCCTAATGTATAGTACCAAAACCTATGCAAAACACAGGTGCACAACTAATCATTCGTACAGTGAGACGAATAGTCAAAACTAGAGATATTTGTTATGAAACTATTTAGTTTTCTTTATTTCCAATTTCACTCGATCGCATCAATCTAAAATTAAAACACCGTCTGTGAATACAATGAGGAAAAAAACATTTTTTTTGCTTTCGGTAACACTGGATTATTGTAAATAAAATAATTTTGTCCATTACTCTACGACAAATCAGAGTTGCTACGTTACCAATCGCGAACTTATTATGCAAATGGAACACACAGAGTAGTGATAAGGGAGTATTTGATTTTTACATATTGATCAAAACTCTTTTATTTAGTATTTTGAATTGTATTTCTGTGGTGACAAATGCTATGAAAAGTTTGTCTGCGCTATATTTTATCAACTCATGCTAAACCGATAGCAAACTGAACTGCAAGTATGTTTTAAGTGTTTTTTTTACACTTTATTCCAATCATATAAGATAAAAAAAGGTGACTTAAACAATGATCAGCCTTCGACCAGTTAAAAATGTCAACTTATTTCCATCTTTATAATAAAACATATATATCACAACTTTTAGTAATATTGGGGGAATTTTGTATCTATTCAATTATATGAATAAATGTGACCTATGCGAAACCATATTCATACTTGTGAACCTTTATCAGGTTTCAATTATTTTCCAAGTATGGAGCTTTGAATTTATGTCTGGCAGTCAAAACGTTTAGATGGGAATTACATCAAGCTGACGATTTTTAGACAAAAAGAGTATGTATGCATTATTGCTAAGTGATCCCGTAGGTAAAATAGTTAAATATTTCATACTTTAATAAAAGTGAACTTTAGAAACGGCTCAGAAAAAACATAGATGATAATGTAACACTCTTAAATAATTAGGTGTTACATATAAATTCGTTTACATATTTAATTTTTATTTTATAATTAGATCGGCCCAATATAAAAGAAAATTTTTGTTTTCTGGGTGAACACTTGTTAATCTATCGTAAGCACTAAGGAACCCCTAGCGGGCAAAAGTGTAAAATATCGTACGATGTTGGTAAGTTAAGGACGTTAACCAGAACATGTCATATGACGTAAGCATGGGGTAATACCCGCGAACCAATCAAAAATTTATATAAGAACAAATAAGGGTGTTGGTTGTATGAGAACTAAGCTTCGCGCGTCCATCCGACTGCCCACTTCACTAAAAGTCTCTGGACGAGACGCACGTAATGGTAATTTCGGAAATGATTTAGAAAATTTGCAAGCTTTCGATAATTAAAATTTAAGATATCAATGCCGGTACCAATTTATTAATGCAACTTACAGAAGAAGTCTCAACCTTTTTTTTATGAGTTCCAAATAGTAAAAGTTCCTACTTTGTTTGTTTAAGTGCGCTTATTGCAAGATCGATGTGCAGTGGTAAATAAAATATGTTATAGTGTTATACAAGTGGTGAGCAGAGCCAGGTACGTTTTAGAGTATTATGAAGAAAATGTATTTTAATTTTAACTATCTTAAATTCAACATCAAGTAAGTATTAGGACGTACGCTTATGCCTCCCATTCAACAGTGTCAAAACGGGCAGGGGGTGTATCTTGAAAGCCTTTGCGAGCCTCTCGAGATTCCTATTTTGACATTGTCAGCCGTAAGTCTAGTCTCCCCAAAGGTAAAATTAGTTCAAAGTGCAGCACAGGTCAAGTGTCATAAGGATATAGAGTAGCTGACATAGACCATTAACGTCCAATACATGTTCTGCTGTTACCTTATTCCCTTCTTTATGCTGTGCTAGAATGATTGCAGTAATACTATTTTAATAATATAGGCACAATATATTAGGCCACTGTGTATCCGCATCAAAGTATCTATAAATGGAAACAATACTTATCTAGTACATAAACATTATTCTTTAAAATCAGTTTAAAATAGTAGTTTCATAAACGTATTTTATTATTAAATATAAAATGAATTACATTATAAAAAAACAATTTATAGTGTTTTAAAAGGTTTATGGCCTACCTTCAGTTATACTTTTTATAACAGAAGTCCATCTTTCTGTCCTTTTGTGCTGCAAAGTGATTTATAACACGTTCATTAAAATGTGGTGTGTACAGTAATTGCTTTTCTACAGCACATGGCAAGTGCACTAAGCCTGTCTCCTTTCATCGTTGATTTCGTAAATGTTTTTTTTCTTTTTAATGTTGAAAAGCATCTTTCACTCTCTGCAGTGGTCATAGGAATTGTGCATATAATTTGAAGTAGTTTCACACATTCAGGGAGCACATCTTTTAAATTGTTTTCATATATAAATCTAAGCAGTCTTAATGAGCCAGAAGCGTGAGAGAAGTCATTTCTGCTATATATTACAGTCAACTCTTATTTTAGTTCTATTTTGTTCAATTGATACGCATTTACTGCTATTTGTATTTCATTTCCCGGAAATTTTACGTTGAACTCAGGAAATAAACTTGGTTGGAACAATTTTGCTACAGATAAGTGTTCCAAGAAAGTAAAACGATCGTCAACCCCAGTCATGATAACATCACACAATTCTTTTGCCACTATATGTTTTCTGTCCTAAATTCTGCCACGTATAGCTATAGGTCCAGAACTAGATAGATCTTTATTTTCAGTTTCATCAAGTTCTCTTGAACTGGACAGGTCAAGATTAGGAGAGTTTCATATCTTTTGGATTGCAGACTTGAATTCCTCTATATAGTAAAATACCTCTATGCAGTTAATAGTTTTATTTTGTAGCTCACTGAACAAAATATCACAATGTGGCATAATTTTATGGAAAAACGACCTTGAAGTCCACCACCTCAATATTTTATAGCCATATTCTAATTTAGGTAGGTAAAAATCAGCATGTATAGTAAGCTATTGTGAAAAAAAATTGAGCTAGCATATGCAGTAAGTCATGAGGAACACGAAAAAATTTTCTAAACTTAGTGCAAGCACCGCAAAACGGAGCATGCAAACGCCTATCTTCTACATCAGCATGCAGCCTATAGGTATAATTTTTGAGTGCGTAAAATCGATAAATTAACGAAAATCATATATTGTCTTTATTTATCTAAGTCATTTCGTATTTAGTTTAAATGCCAATTCTATCTTAACAAGAAGGACTAATTTCTAATTATAAGTTAATATATCAATTAGCCTGTTCGTAATGTGAGGTTATGTTGATGTTATAATATTTTAATGGAACATTGAAAGAGTAATTATTATTTCCGAAATTTCAAATAATTTTCCCTTGTTTAGTATGTATTTGTAATTCACATATGTGAAAATGAAGAAAAATTGAAGCTGTAGACTATTTTGTAAACTATTACTTAATGTACTAACACGTGTTTTAAAATTTGAAATGAATTGTTAATAAACTATGAACATCTATTTCACCCACTTACAATAGTAAATTACATTCAATTTATCTGCTTAACGAGCACTCCGAACTCTAACACCAGAACTTCCGAAAAGAAACATATACACTTATACAATTTGATTTGTTTACTTTGAGTCAAACGCACAAACATTTATTTGTGAGAACATTACAAATAATCCTACAATGCTGCTTCCTAAATCAGCCGGAATTGTAGGTGCAGCACTGATTAGTTATTTCTCAGCGCATGCGCATGACGATGGGACTCCATCCCAGGCCGCCCGTAACACGCGCGTTGAGGGACGTCACCGTACGGTTTTAGCTATTTCGCCTTATTCCATGCACACTCAATACACTAGTATGGGGCTCTGCTGTGAGCCCCGCGCGGAGATTGCGGCTAATTTCGTCGATTTCTAAGCACTTCTTAACCTACATTAAGACTAATGAATATTAATTAAAAATTAATTTTTGTAATTGGAAGGCTGCGCCCTAGAGCCCTTTCGGACAAACCGCCACTTACTTAACCACCTTCAAGTATTTCCCAAGAATAAACGTCGGTATAAATGTCTGGTAGTCAAGACGTTTAGATGAGAATTAGATAACGGTGAAGGTTTTTAGTCAGTCATTATTGCTCAGAATTCCCATATTTAAAAAGTTGAATATTTTTTTGCTTTAATAGAACCTAACTTTAGAAATATCTCAGGAACCTCATTAATGATATTATGTTTCAGCTGTGTGAGCATAGGAAAATATTACAGTTGGAAGTAGACTTTGTTCTGTATAAGGCCTGACTGGGACAATTTTCTGTCAAAAAGAATGGCTTACCTACAGTGGTAGCAAAATTTCCAATGAGGTCCTAAATATAAATACATAGAAAATGACAAAAGAGGAATAAAATTAGAGAACTTTCAAAAGGCCATCCTCACAGTATTGTAAACAGCTGTCCTTTATGTCAGAGAGTAGATAATTTATCTGTTGGTTACAAATACCATCACAAATATAACCTTAAGCTAAATAGCTGACTCCCGAATCTTTCGTCATGCCCAAAACAACAGGCATTACGGTATACCCCTTAGTATCAGTATGAAAGAGCTAAAAAGTTCTTCATAAAAGACTAGACTTGTGATCTAATTGACACTGACTCAACACGATTTAGAAATACCGCTTTTCCCGCATTCCTAGAGACACATAGAAGCTGCCTATAAAGATCTAGTCACTTTTGAAAACCTGAGAAAGATTGGGAATATCATATAAGATGAATGATTTGCTAAACCTTAATAGCTACTTGAACTCATTTAAATCATCCTATGATTAGATATTGGAATGAGCATCACTCATATGAAGCATCGTAATATGACTTTATGTGAGTTATTGTCTCTTGTATGTTACATGCATGATTTAACCATAATCATATTTACAGAACACTGCAGATAACGGTTGCCTGGTTGTGCAATATAGAATAATGGTCTCTAGAACCACGTAAATGGGCTGTATAACGTTACGATGTAGTGTTCTAGACCATTTTGCAAATTATTTTCTTACTTTATCTTTTCTTTTTAGTGTATGAAACACGAGATTGGAAATAGAAAATTTTACTGATATTCGTAGAATACAAGAACCTAGATATGTGATAAGAAAGCACAACCTACTTTTCACTATCACCTCTAAACACAATTGTAAAATATAAGCCTACTTTTTAGAGTTATTTTATAGGAAATATCTGAGCTTAAGTATAGCCTATATTTGCCTGAAAAGCTATCAATAAATTTATAGAAAAAAAATTGGTTTTTGTTAACTCGTTGATAGTTTTTTATATGTACTTTAAACATTTTAAGACAACTATTTCATTTAAACAACAGTGGGTATTATACAAATGTTTAAAATATTACTTTAGTATGAGACGTGTGTTATTCCTGACATAGGGAATGGCTGACAATTGTTTTTATAAATATAACTTGGAACTAATAAAAATTTACCTGCTCTATATAACTTAATAATGCATTATAAGGATTGAACTTTTAAGTTTACTTTGACATTAAACAGTATTATTTGTACTTCTTCACAATAAATTCTTTGCAAAACAAGATACTGTATATTATCATGCTCAAACGAATTTAAAAAGTACAAAAGAACGAAATAAAACAAACTTCACCTTGACACCAAAAAGGGGATGTTGCGAACCAATAAAGGGTTGGTTTTTGCGTTAAAATGCAAATTTACCCTCTTTAAGCATTGGTTACAGATACGTTCACACGTTACGCTAGGACTTTCCAAGGGTGGTTTAACACAATGAAGATGTATTTGCTTCCATAATGTAACAGACTTGAAATACAGTTTCATATTTCTGTGTTTCTATTTCTTCTTTGACCTATTTCACTAGTTAAAATTATATTGTATCAAGAATTGCTATTTGATTCTTTTGTTATTAAAAACGATAAAAATAAACAAAAAATACCTTGTAAATTAAAATATTTTTGTTAATTTACCAGAACAAATTTTTTGTATTCAAATAAATGTTTGAACTTAAATGAAAAATATATTTTAAAAGGTTAAAAAAAATTAATCGTTAAAAACAATGAATTAAGGTAAAGTTCTCTCCTTGTTGAGAGAGCTATCGTCCTTTTTCTCCATTTTTTTTTTAGAAAATAGCAATTAACCGAATGAAAATACTTTTAAAATATAATGAAGAGGTTAGGAATTGTTACTAACTCCGTGTTTATAAAACAATGTAAACAATGGTGTTGAAATGGAAAAAATAATCATTTTCAAAATTTTTTATGAAAACTCACCTCTTTTATGAAGTGGTTTCTCACTTTGAACCATCACCTACAGTCTGCGATCTCATTTTTCATTTCGTTATGTATCACACTGTCCCTTTTATGTTTACACCCCAAACACGTAGACTGCATCCGAAAATATCCCTGCTTTAGAAAATGCCTAGTAAAATATAATAAAGCGGTCTGCTGTTGGCTTACCATTAGGTTTCATAAGTTTCCTTTTCCGAAATTGCTTACCTTTGGACCTTACTTCTGTACAACCTTATTCTAGGTGTGAATTTTATTCCTAATTTTTCTATTTTAATTAAATATGTAATGTAAAATAACTACATTACAGATTAAAAACTTAAGACTTATTGGTCATTAGACCAATTCAAAACAGAATAATTGGTCATTAGGATTTTGTTACTACGAAACTTTATGTGTTACCTGTCGCTTATACCAGACCATTAAAGTATTGCTCAATAAATAAATTATCGAGTATAAGTACATGACCTTTATTTTATTTTTTTATAAATAATACCGAAACTGCTCATCCATATAAAAGTAAATTCCGTCTGTGAAAACTCGAAAGCAAACAATGTCATCATAAAACTGGAGTTTTAGGTGTGATTGTGTAGAGATCTTACCGATGTCAAATACCAAAATCATTTTAAGTTTGTGTTCAGTTTTTTTAGAACCATTACATATTTTAAAACAGCTCATATATTATTTATATTAACATAAAACTTTACTATTAAATTACCTTTTCACCTTTTCTCTTTAATCATCACTAATCCCAAAGCTCTTCAATGTATTATAGCTTAAATATATGTATATAGTAAATTAGCTTTATTTTCGTGAAGCTTCGTGGTTTGCGTTTGTTAAAATATAGGTATGTACATTAAAGCTGCAAATTTGTGCAAAAAACTACAATTGAACAGAATACACTTGAATATTAGATTGACCTTATGCATTCAGGTACAGGCACAATACTTGCAGTTAATATACCAGTAAATGAATTAGTACAATGTTTCATGAAAAAAAGTAATAAAATAGCTAATAATTTTAGAACGTCTAAACCCTACATCGTTTTAATAATTGAAAATATAGAAATAACTTACATAAACACAAAAATATGAGTTTTTAAAAACAAAAAGGAAATTAGGTTAACAGATGTTATGTTTAAGACTTAAAAAGTTGTAAAAACATTTTTTTCAATTGAGGTCAGATATATACTTGTAGCATACATTTAGTTTAGCAACCTAATGCTATTATCCTACTTATATAATAGTGAAGGATAGAATTGTCCTAAAAATGTCAGGTAAATTGAAAGATACTGACTAATTTCGTCGACAGCGATTGTCTTTGTTAAAAAATAATGTTGTTACATCTCCTTCCTAATAGCTTCAGAAGTGACTTTTATAAAAATAAAGCCTAAGCTACTAGATACATAAGGCTGAAATAGAAGAATCTGTAGTGTGAAATCTATTTCGTAACTTCATGTGCTTAAAGAAAATCATTGCTAATAGTAGATTACTTACTATTATAGTAGGTTTCCTTACTAGAGGAACCTGAACCCTGATAAAAATATATTTGTAGTGCCCCAAAAGTGTTGCTTCGAAAATGTCCAATACGATCTCGTTTTATATGATTTCTCGGAGATCATTGGTGATCTAAAGACCTAAAAATCAGCACCTGGCACTTATAATAGCCAGATCATAGATTAGGTTAAGGGATTAGTGACCAAGATATGCTTTATTTGCTCTGCAATTGTTTGAAATTGGAAAGCTACATTGACTCGTTATGAAATTACTACATTTTCAGTTTTAGTGAAATTGACCGAGTAGGCTTTATAATAATCAAGCCACTTATAAAGCACTTTCGGATTACATTAACCAAAGTACAATACCTTATAGGAATAATTTTCATGTGTTGAAGAGCATTGACTTAATTCATGATTCAAAGGTCTTGAATTTTGTTTACAGTAGCCAGTCATGACTAATTAGAAAAAAAACTACATTTCACCTCATCCGTTCTCGTAATCCGTCCAATGTTTTCTCACATGAGATAAAAGATTGTTGGTCCTAGTTAAATATTTATAGCGGTTGGCAGGAAGTATTAAACATTTATATGAGTCGTATAAAATTATTTAATTCAGAACTAAATATTAAATAGAATCATAATGGTTCAAATATCGAATCTAGAATTTAGATTTGTCAAACTCTGTAGCAAAAACGATTTGTCATCCTTCGGATACGAAATATTCTACTTCCTAAAGTTTTATTGCTGTAAAGTATAACGTGCAAAAGTTGCATACTTTTCCGAATGTAGCTTCCCCAAAGGCTTGGAGTCAACTCCATTACACAAAACTTACTCTTTTACAAAGTAAACTGTGCAAACAATTTATAATTTATAAGAGTAATTTACGGTTTTCATTATAAAAAATTAAAATCATTTTTGAAATTGCTCTTACGTAACCAGTACAATTATCTTATATATACACCTAATAGTAGCAACGTATTTCTGAATTAAAACCAAATTTAATTTGATTAAAAGAGTTGTAAATATTATATATTTAGCCTGTAGTAGCACATATATATGTTGAGGACACCCTTTTCGGGAGATGTGTTCCAGTGTCAACTCAGTCTGTGACTTAGGCAAGTTATAAAATACTAAAAAGTATTTTAAATAAAGCTAGGTCACATGAAGAGTATTCAACAATTACGAATTGAATTTGTTAAGCAACGGAATATTTTAAGTTGTTTTTTATCCATTTAAAAGTTATTTGTAACTGGTTATTACTGTCCTTGAAACAATTATTCACACAACTCCATATGGTCTCATAGACGTTACCGTTACTCCTGGGAGTTACATTATTACCATTCTGAGAAGCAGCCTTCATCGATTTGAAAAGCCGATGTTCAGTCCTAACTTCATTAGGAACGGCGATATTTCGACTGTCAAAAGTTTTTCGTTTGCATATAAAACGTTTTTCGTGATATCAGTAGTAAGTAAAAATATGACAGTCACCGTCATTAGTAGATAGATGATCACCATTTAAAATGTCTTTAATGACAAGTAGTTTTGGCGGTTCAAAAAATAGTTGAAATGATATACTTCTTTTGTTGAATCATTTTGACAAGTTTTGTTCTCTCACTCTGCATATCACAATAAGGCAAACTGCTTTTATACAATCTGTTTTGAAGACCTCTTCCTCATAAACATTCTCTTCGAATTTTCATCTTTTTTCAATAAACTATAATAATATTATTGGAAATAATAATATTATCAAACTATGAATGATAGTTTCATCAAATAACTTTTATCCCTTCCATTAGCAGTTGAACGCTCCTGTCGAGCGTAAAATATGCCTTAGTTCTTACGGATAATTCCACAAAAAAACAATCGAGCTGAAATAATTAGTTGGTAGCTTTATATATTTACTTGGTTTTTAATTGTACTTATTATACCAGTAGTTGAATTACTACATAAAGATGCATTATCAAATTGAAAACATTCTTTTAATATAGAGTTTAATCGAAAAAAATATAACAAAAATACGTTAAAAACATACATTAAATTGTAAATTATTTACAAATAAGTATTAAAGGCGATGAGCACTGTATAGGTGACTTAATCCCGAACTAAATGTCTGATAAATTTTGGAACTAACTTTCCTTTCATACCGATCGTACGTTAATTATGTCTTTAAATGTAGTTACCATTTTTAAATGATTTAGTAAAGGTTTTTGCCATTTTAAATTTATTTGCTGTTCAGCATCAGTTTTATATTTAATGCCATTTTAAACTAAGAATAAATGTAACTGTTTTGAGATAATGAAACAAAACGGTGTCTAATTTGATAACATTTGCCTAGTGAGACTAAATATTACAATAAAAGAAGAAATATTTGTAAATAACAAAGTATGATTCACAACATCCATTCGGGTTCTTATAGATGACTGATGAAACATATATTTAATTCGTCTTAGCGAAAGGTCTCCGTCTCTCGGATGAGATTCAATGGCTTGAAAAGAAGGGTGCTCGAATCTTTTAAGTATATAATAAGGATTGAAATAAAAGTTCAGATTGTATAGACTTTTCAGATAATTCCGAAGAAAGACAATAACATGAATTTGAATGCAATTAATATTGTTAAATATTGGTCGATTCTGGATTATGAAGACATGATAGTTCCATAGTATGATGGAAAATATGGGATATTTTTAAAAACAAATTATTGTGTGAAAAAAAATTAGAAATACATTTGTTTATGTCAGGGATTACTATACATAAAGCGATTTAAGATCATTATGAAGATGACGGTTTCCACGCGTACCCCATATTCACGCAAACAGTCTCTTCAGATGACTAATATTTCTTTAAACGATGAATATTGGTCATATTTTACTAATAACAGTATTTAGTGGCTCTCGAGGCGTTCGACTTGTTTTCACTACACAACCGGAAGGAGAATATGAAGGAGTCAAGAATATCATTAAATTTAATTAAACAGTGGAAAGGTCTTATATACCCAAGTAGGCATGTTGTAGTCTTCAGCCTTTTCTTTGCTTTTATTCTGTATAAAAAGGTCCCTTAGAACTAAATCCAGTGAATTTGCATTTGAATTGGAGTTGCTTGTAGATATATTTAAATGCGGCTCTTTACACTAGATGGTGCTTTATTGTGGCAATGGCGTTTTAAATGAACTGTAAATGGTGTTTATACATTTGCATTTTGGTTTCTTATTCCCTTTACTTAAACACCTTTATTTATTCAGTATGCCAAGAGTATAATATATAAAGTTGAGGTCATTTCATATGCTCTTGCGTTTTATATATTCTGAGACGTTTTCATACACATTGAATCTTTAATTAATTTTATTACAACAAATTAGGACTTTTATTTAAATAATAAATAAAAAACATTAAGATATAATTCAACACAAGGGTAAAACTGATATAAAATAAAATATAGCTGTTTACATATTTGATAATGAAGAAAACAATAATCAAAGTTTTTATCTCTTACTATAAAAACTAATCAAATTTACAAATATAATATATATATATATATATATATATATATATATATATATATATATATATATATATATATAAAGCTTCAATTCGTTTGTTTATTTCAACATAAATAAAATATGAATTAATAAATAATAGATCTAAGTTGATGTTCCCATGTGCAGGCAGGGTCGCTTACCAGAACTCTCCTAATTTTCAATTTCGTTTTTATACTTGTTTATTCCTCACAAGCTATATTATAAAGAGAGGAAATATATAAAAATAAATAAACAGTTGGGTAGTAACTAGAATATAAATTTTGTTTTGAGAACGGAGAGAACTGACTACTTTTAGTAAAAGGCTTTTAACAAAATGGTTATTTCATAAAGTTTCATTTTTCCTTCTTTATATCGTAATTTCTTACAATATACTCTAAGTCTATGTACTCTCTACAGACAAACTAAACTTTGTCGTTTCAAGATAAAATTCGATATGGCCATCAAAAATTTGATTTTGACCTGTCAAAAAGCAGACATAAGTTAGACACAAAGCCGATAACTGGTACCCCTTCAACATAACATGTAACGCAAACTTTCTACTAGTATAGAAATTAACGTATTCTCACAGACCTTTCTCCTTGTTTGCCCTTCATATATACATTTACGACTGTAGCGCTGTTTTTTTTTATTACTAAAACTCGAAGGGACCTTATCGGTGTAGAGCACTTAGCTGTAGCCTTTGTACTCTCTTCCCATCCCTACCACATGACTAGCTTAGTGGATACCTACCTCTTTGCAGAAATCAAGTACCCACCTGATGCTAGATCTTCTGATATCCTCTGGGGTACATACCTGCCAGCCAAACCACTTTCTCCTTGCAGCTCCCAAAGCAGGACACTCACAGAGTACGTGGATTGAGATTTCCTCTTGGTCCTCGTCGCATCTCTTGCATACAGGGTACCTAGATTTTCCAATTTTGTATTGGAACCCCCTCAGATTCCCATGGCCTGTAACCAGCTCTACAGTAGCTCTGAGTTGATGTCTACTTAAGGAGAGTAGTTCTTTGCCCCACACATCTCCTGAGTAACCCCACAGTACCTTGGATTTGTTACACCCCAAGGTTACATTCCATTCTTCCCTGCACAACCTGTCTATATGTGCCGTGATCCTCTTACGCCCCTCCCGAGGCGGCATGCCCACTGCACTCAGCAACGGTACTTGGGTTATACACCCTTGTTTTGCTAAGGCGTCAGCTCTCTCATTCCCTATCCAGCCAGAATGTCCTGGAATCCAGGTTAGGTTGAGTGAATTATGCTTACTGAGCTCTGCTAAAGAAGCCATAGTCTCAGTCACCAACCTAGAGCTGGTACTAGCCTTAGCTAAAGCCTTCAGAGCTGCCTGACTGTCCGAGCAAATCCAGATGGCCTTGCCCCTCCTGCCAGACCCTATTATTTCCTCAGCACATAGTTTGATCGCGAGCACCTCCCCCTGGAAGACAGAGTTGTAGTCCTCCAGGCGATGACAAAATCTGTCTTGGTGTCTCGGTCTACTAAATCCTGCTCCCACTCCTTCCTTCATCTTGGACCCATCGGTGAACCAGATTTCACCATGTCTGGGTCTATACTGCGCCCATGCCTCTCTTGCAGGAATAAAGATTTTGTAGTTTCCTTTTTCTCTTTTAAGAGACAGTATCTTATCCTGAGGTTCTATCCAGAGCTCCTTCAGTGAATCCCCAAATAGCTGTTTATGAAGTTTGCTACTTGTCTTCCACTGCCCAGTACAGCTTAGCCGGTATGCAGTTTTCATTGCCTCCATCCTAATTTGAAGACTCAAGGATGGAAAACCCAACATAACCCTCATGGCCGCACATGGTGTGCTTCTCCTTGTAGCAGTTATGCCTCTAAGGAAGAGCACCTGCCCGCGGTCCAGCATTCTTTTACTTGTTTCTTTCTGTGCCCTGTCCCACCAGACGATAGAGGCAAAGACCAACCTCGGCACCACAATGGCGGAATAAATCCAGTTCATTTGACGTGGACCCAAACCCCATCTCTTGCCTATTGCTCCTCTGCATTGCCAGAACGTAGCTATGGCTTTTTTGCACTTATCCTCCAAATGCTCACGCCAGAGTAGCTTCCTATCCAGAATAACTCCCAGATATTTAGCATTCTCAACGTAGCTTATTTTAGTATTACCAACTTCCATCATCTCCAGCGATTTAGTTTTATATCGCCTAGTGAAGATGAGTGCCACAAATTTTTCTCCTTGAATGCATAGTGCATTCTCCCTGCACCATGCTTCTGTTACCTTGAGTGCCTCTTGAAGCAGGTCTTTGAGGACCTCTTCAAATGGTCCCCTAACAAGGATAGCTATGTCATCCGCATATCCTACCACCTTGACACCCATTCCACTGAGTGTCCTTAGTAGGCCGTCCACGACAAGGCTCCACAGCAAAGGGGATAACACTTCACCCTGCGGGCAGCCCTCCGTGACCATCCCATTTATCGTGCACCCCATCCAGGATGCAGTGCTTATCCAGTTTTCCAAGGAACTCATAATCCAATTTATAATTCCATCAGAAATCCCATGATCCATAGCTGCTCTCTTGATGGCCAGTCCAGAGGTACTATTAAAAGCCACATCAAGAAAAGCCCCAATACATATTCCCTTGTTGTTGATCTGACCCTTAATAAAGTCTACGACCGACAACAGCGCAGTCTCCACTAACCTACCGGTTCGGTAGGCGTGTTGGTCCTGATGAAGCGGATACTGCTTTAAAGGTCCCTCCTTCAAATAGTAGTCCACCAGCCTTTCCAATGTCTTTAACAAGAAAGATGTGAGGCTGATAGGTATGAAGTCCTTTCCCTCTGTGTAACCTTTTCTCCCCGGTTTGGGGATAAAGATAACCTTCGTTTTGAGCCACTGCCCAGGCGTGTAACCCAAGGCAACACAGCCTCTGAGTAATCCTGTCAGTGGCCCTATTATTTCCTGCAAGCAATTTTGTAGTAGTACTGGAGTAATGTTATCTAATCCAGGCACTTTAAAAGGCTCAAAAGACAGAATCGCCTCTCTCAACTTTTGCGCTGAGATCACCTGCCCAGCAATATTCCAGTCTGACCTTAGCCCAGTATGTCGGAGGTTTCGAGCACCGTCTCCCACCGGTCTAATATCGCGAAAACTGTTCCTCATAAGCAGACGCAGTGTTTCCTCCGGGGTGTCAGTAAAGCTACCATCAGTCTTCTTGACAAACTTAAGCTCTCCTCTCTGTCCACCTGCTAACACCTTAAACAGTCTAGCAGTGTCACTCAGTGTGCTTTCCTCTGACCACCACTTTTCCCAAGAAGCACGTTTAACCTCTTTAATAAGATTTTCATAGAGACCCTGGCTGTCTTTATATGACTGCCAGGTCTCCGCCGTTTTCTTCTTCTTTGCCCTATTAAAGAGCTTTCTAGTCTCTTTCCGTCTTGCCTCTAACTCGCTGTTCCACTTAAGCTTAACACGCCCAGTGTTTATCCGCGAGTGAGGGCAATTTTCCTTAAACGACGTGGAAATTGCAGTCCTGATGTAGGCCTCAGTATTTTCCAGTTCGTTTGATGTACCATATTTACCACGGAAGTCAGACATCCGCCTCCTCACCGAGGACTTAAAACCTTCCCAGTTTGTCCTTCTCGGGTTCCTAAGCCACACCACATGGGGAACCACTCCCCTCATCGTAGCAGTGATGATCCGGTGATCAGACATGGAGGGCTCATCCGAAACCTGCCAGTCATGCACCCTCCTTACCATTTGTCTATTACAGAAGGTGATATCTAGAACCTCCCTTCTGTTTGAAGTGACAAATTTTGGCTCGGCACCTGTGTTTAAAACCGCAAGGTTTTCTTCAATCAAGAAGGTTAGGAGCTCCTCACCTCGCTCATTTGTGTCTGTGCTGCGCCACACCTCATTATGAGCATTGGCATCACAGCCCACTAAGATTCCTATATTCCTCTCCCTGCAGTCCCGAACTAACTTACGTAATTCTGCAGGGGGCGATTCTCTATTGTGGGCGCAGTAAGTAGAGGCCACGATGAACTCCCTGCTCCGACTTACCTCGCCCTTGCCTCGAATTCTAACCACCGCAAGGTCTTTAGTTGAGAATTCTTGAATCAGCGTGGCTTCTAGTCCTCTGACTATCACACATGCTCTGTGCCCCTCATGTTCCCCACTTGCGTAGGTGCGCCCAGCTGCATTCAGACCCCTTATACGGTTCCTGACCAGCCACGGTTCTTGCACCAGCGCAAGCGCTGGTAATGTGTGCCTCACATTTAAGCACCTGGTTAGGACCACCGAGGCGCTTTTACTGTGATGTAAGTTGATTTGCAGGATCATTGCTCGAGGGTCAGCCATCTCCAACTGACCCCTACGCCTTCTCCTGATTCTCTCTCTCGCCCTTCTCTTCCAGGTCCTTAGAATTCCACTTAAAAGTGACCTCTGCAGTTCCCAGGAAGTCTTTCCCATCTCTTGCCTTTAATAATCTGGCCGATGCCTCATCCAATCCTAGGCAGAGGAGGCTTGCAGGTCCCCGCTCAATGCACTGTAGGATCTTCCACTTCGAAGTGTCAATTTCTGGGTTTTGCATCCCAATGAACTTGACCAGCTGAGTGGCCTCCCTTTTTGGTGGTGGTACTGGCACCGTCACTTTCACCCTTTTGATCACTTCATCAGGCTGTACTAGCCTTGCCTGAGTCCCGTCTTCGAGCTTAACGGACCACTTCTCTCAGCCATTTTGCCGATTCCTCCTCAGCACAATTAAATGCTGCGACTCCATCCCTTAGGTGAGTGTCTCTGAACCGCGGAACAAAACCTCCACTAGGAGTGTCCAGAATCCGGTCCATAACGGTACCCTTAAGGTGGTCGAACGCCGCCATCTCCATCCTCACGCCTACACTATCCCCAAAGGTCACAAGAACCCTCGGAAGGTTGGCGAAGATCGCCGAGAAAGACGGCCCTCCCGACCAAGCAGGCCTAGACCTCTTGATCTCCGACTCTGGAGTAGGATTAGAAGTACTCCTTTCCTTCCTTTTCCTCTCTCTCTTTTGTCGTACTAAAGTCCTACCTGATCCACTGGCTTCCGGGACGACAGGGCGGGTTCTAGCCCCAGCCTCCGTCAAACCCTTCCGCTGCTTGGATCGGTGTTTCCTTAAAAGGGGTGGCGGTGGTTCTCTACCCTCCGCCTCCGTCTTCTTTGCTTCCTCATGGTAGGAAAGCCAGAGTGCTTTCCTCCTTTGTGCACTCATTCTTCCTGTTGCCTTCGCAGCTGGATTTCCATCTGTCTCTACGGGGGCCGAAGCAACCTCCATAGTAACAGATTTGTAGGTAGGTTCTAAGCCCTGACCAGTTAAATTTATTTTTTTTCTCTGCCATGTGTGTTCCCACGAGCAGCTAGGGAAATAAAGGTCCGCCGCCGCAGAGCCCCGCTTACGGCGGTAAGGCGACTTAAGTACTCAGGGGTGTTTGTGCCCATCCAGACCACCAACCTGGATGAGGGGTGCTTCTGCCGCAAGGGAAGGGCAGGGCGAGATCCGGGCAGATAACAACCCTTCAGGTGCTAGGACTGGCCCCTTTTTTGAGCCGCCTTCATGCACTCACACAAATGCCTGGACTTCCCGTTTATAGGGAGCCACATACGTACAGCTCCGCTCCACTCGTCCCCCTTTGCCCGGATTAAGCCTCTCTACCACGTCAAGGTCATGCAGCCCATACTCATTGTGGCAAAATCCTATAAACAATCTATCTCTCGCGACTTTAACGTATCCAATATACTTTATAATTATTCACTTAAACAATAGTTTATAACTATCTGAACTTTAAATTTTGTAGATTTGTTAAAACTTACTGAGATATAACATTTTCGATCGCAATGTGGCGATCCTTATGAAATTAAAATTCTCAGAAGACACTGATGAAGATCGCCACATAGCGTTCTGTCTCAGGATGCTTTAGGAAGTTTACAAAATATAAAGTTCGAATATTCATAAACTATTGTTTAAGAGATAAATTAAGATTAACCGAACGTAATGGACTACAAAATTAAAGAATAATGTAATACTTTAAATCCTAATTTTAGACCATACAATTGTAGGTTATGATTATTTTTAGTACATTTTAGAAATTACAATTTTCCCTATCTAGGCTTAAGTCACACTACTTACATTTAATTTTCTTATTTTTTTTATTCTATATATTATTTATTTAATATTTATGTAATATTAGTCGCTTTGGCTTGGTTTTCTAACCTAAACTATTACCGTCCTATCACAATTAATCATTTAAGCTGAATACGTTTAGACTACAGTTGTCTTTAATACATTTTAGGAATTACAATTTGTTCTACCTATGTTTAAGTTAATCTGTTTAACTTTTTTTAGCCTATTATTTACTATTATGTTTTTCAATTAGTCCAAATTCAATTAATATTAAGTGCTTTAGCGAGGTTGAATAATCTTAACTTTTACCGTGCAATTTAGTCTTGTCGATTAGGATTTGGTGAATTTAGGGTTATGTTTGTTTCTAATATATTTTAACCCTCTCAGTTTGTCTAATTTAGAAATAAGTAAATCTGCTTACATTCGTTTTACCTACATTTGATATTTATATTTCATTGAGTTAATCTAATTTTATTAATATGCACTTTGGCCTGATTCCATATTCAATACTATCGTATTGTCGTTTTTCTTGCATAGGTCAAATCATTGCAGTGTGTATAATTGTATGTAGGCTTATTTGCATTTGAGTTTACGTCTCCTCAGATTACTATGCGTACCTGTGTTTAACTTAGATGACGCCAGTATTATCAACCATGAATTTTACTGGAATGTCACATAATATTGGGATTACATTACTGATCATAGTGAGAATTAAATAGGTTATACTTTCTTCGTACAAAATTGTTATTACTTTTAAATAAAACTTTTTCAGTTACCAGAATGACGGGTGATTGAAACTGATTAAATTTATTAAACATTTCAGCAGATTTAACAAAGAATAATTTGAAAATTGTTAAACTGATTTATTTTTCATTTGTATGTATTGAAAAGTATAAATTATCGAATTTTTTATAGAACATGCTAAAGTGCGACCTGAATTAGAAAAACAAATATTATGCGATACATATTATCGATATTATATTCATTCAAAGAGATGAAATATTTTAAGTTATCGCGTGCAGTTAAAATATCCATGTTTTACTCCTAGGTCATTTAACCTTTGATCAGTCGCGCGTGGTTTTGTAACGTAATTGGCAAACCCTATAGGGAACACCTAACGTTTACAAACTCATTAATTATGGCAAATGTTTTCAATTAAAAACAAACGTATAGGTACGAAATTGTTAAGAAATATGTAAATTACAAATTATATAACATTTTATCATCATGAAAATATTTAAAATCAATTTACAGGAAATTTTTAGATTAACGGGATTAAAACTATGCGTTGCCTAGTAAAATTACAGTTATTTTAATTGTTTTCATTAAACATCGTGGAATATGATATCTTTGATCTAGTATGCTCTCGACAGATTGATCTGTTACGTTAATGAGCCTTCAGTTCCTTATAACGGGTCTTCGTTATTTGACAGTACGCACATCGCGGGGCTTTACCTCCAAGATTTTCTAAAATTAAATACGATCCTGTTTAAATTCCGCTATAAACAATTAAATTTTATGTAAGTAGTCTAGTTCTTTAATTTTCATAAATTGTGTTATCTAATTTATTCTAGTAAAAATAAATTTTATAAGAACGTTTCATAATTTAGTAACATCCTTACCTGGATTTCGACTCCTAATAGGACATTCTTTTCCAAATATCTATATTATTATTATATGCGGTATAGATAAATTTTATTTTGAAGTTCTTTTTAAAAGACACGCCTTGGAATTGGCTTTGCTAACTCAGCCATAAATATTCTTCTAACAATTTTCAGCCCTGTATGTGCTTTATATATTACCTGAACATTTATTCTTGCCTAGTTCAATAACCAGTTGAATGCAGGAATTTCCGGTCTCTATCACTTACTTTTTCTACTGACTATTCCTTTTTCATTTTTTCAACTACATGAACTCCTTAATTTAATAAGAAGTAGGATAAAATCACATCTGGTTTTAACAAATCATTGGTTTCGTGATCTATTTCATGGCCTGAATGTTATGTTTATTACATTATGAAATTTTTGTTTTATTTTGGGAACGTATAAAACAAAAAAAATTCTAATATGACTGGCCCAAAAACCTAATATACTGATAAAAACTGTAACACAAATGGTCGTATTGTTAGGACAGCCCAAACTGAACAGTAGCGCGACATATCACCCCCACCCCCATATCACTTCAGAACGCTTACTCATGAGATTATCACCAGAAACATGTGTCAGAAGAGGACAACGACACATAGCTAGCTCGTCAAAATTGTACTGCAAAAAAAAAATTCTCTTCACAATAAATATTTCTTTTAGGGCTCCAATTACGACGCCAAGGATCGCAGGATAAAGCAGGCAACTAATTCATAGGTTCTAGTAGTCAGTACAATGCCGGTCTACACTGATCTGCAAAGTTGTTTGACGAAACACAACTTGAAGAAACTATTATAGCGCTATATAATATGAAAACAAATGCTCTGTTTGTAAGTGAAAGAGCTTTTTCAGGATTATTCGTAAAATAATTATGTTTTTAGGGCATTACCATTAAGTTAATTTTTTAAAGACGGTACCTATATATTTCTTGTACTGAATAGAAAAGGAGAAACCATATGGTTTTTCAGATCTTCATACAAATTTAAAGAAAATATTTTCAATATTACTGGCATTGTAATGAGCAATGAACTACAATATCTTTTCCCAGTGGGTTGAGTTTTGTGATTCTATATTCCTTGTTATAAACTTATCTAAAATCTGTGTTGTGGAATCATATCTTACACTGTCACAAATATTTCCGCCTTTGTGTTACGCTATCGTGTTGTTTGGAACGAACATGGCGCTAAATTAATATACTTGCATTGTTTTATCCGATTTAAAGTTCTTGGAAGAGAAATCTGTTGCTATTGTAACTTTGAAAAGTGTAGTCATGCTTGGTTCAGACTGGCAACTTTATAGATTGCACACCGCTGAAGTCGGCAGAGTGTTGAGTAGGATTTAAATTCGTTCTGTAAAGCAACGGATATCGAACTGCTACGTTTAATTTACTTACTTGGAAAAGTTACGTTCATTTTAACGTTTTATAAAGTATGTATTTAATACAATATATACAATTTTATAAATTCATAGAGCCTTAATTGAATTTTTTGTTGATATACGCTTGCCGTATTGTGAAACCGTTCTGTATTAGTTTTCAATATTAAGTCTAAATTCTGAATCAGAGTTGAAGGACTTAATTTTGGAAATTTCTTTTCATCTGTTCATTAAATTTTGCATTAGACACATTTCATTGGATTATATGATGATTTTTCACCTGTTACTGCAATGGTTTATAGGTATTTGAGTATAGACACTTGACGAAAGAACGAAGACACAGGCTAGAGTTTGTAGGAAACAGATAATAAAGATATAAACAAATAAGAAGAAATTAACTGAATGCAAACGACTGACAGCTGGTGAAACCATTACGACCTTGGGTGTCTCAAATCTTTTGTGGACAATAGAAGCCTTTCCGGATTCTTCGTAGAGCATAAAGGATTGTAAGTTTAAGGGTGGAAGATAAGTGACTAAGGGGGCATTTGAAGGTTAGTCTCTCTACCAAATTTAGAATATTTGTTACATTTATGTTTTGAATTTATTAAACGAAAACTTTAGATGGTACAATCTGATACAAATGAAATAAACAAAAAGTGTTATTTTGGGGCAAACGAGGTAAAGTTAGTCTATGAACCGAGATGAGTTATATAATCTAGAAATATCCTTCATAAGTGAGAAGAAAAATGAGACGTTGTTATGTTTAAGTGGAATGTATTTTAAACAAATACAGCTTTTGGGTCAATATTTTTCCTAATTATAATATATAATTAGAAAGAGATAAAGCAACTGTGGAGATAATGGAACTAAATGGTAGATAATCCTTTACGAACAAAAATACTAAGCAATGTACGTGATGTCGAACATGGATTTTACCTTTAACAAAAATGAGAAAATGTTCTTATATAGAGGTTTGTAATAGGGGGTTATCTAAGGTAAAAAAGAAGGATTGCAAAAATAAATAAAAATTCCCCATTTTATATAAACCTCCTGTATTCCCAAAACATTACCATGTACTTCAGATAAAATTTGAAAAAATATAATACCTGGTATCACTTTAAACTTGTCTTGTACGGTATTTTTGGTGTCCATATGCTACAGTCTGTGATGTGATAGTTAGTTCTTCGTTTCTCGAATATCTGATCTACATATTCAATTTAATTATGTAACACACTTGGATCTAAGCATATAAACAAAACGAAAATCTATGAAGTGTCATTATTAGTGATGTCGGAATTGTTCAAAACAGCGTTTCCTTTTGAACTATACCGATAGAAAAGTATAAAACAGGAGAATATTTTTTTGAATGTCATGATGAAATAAAGCGAACGTGTAAAATCATTCCTGGGTTGCTTATTGGGAAAAAAGTACGATTTATTCATGAAAGGTTTATTAATGTCATAATGAAAGTTTGACGAAATCGTGATACTGCATTCAAATTAGTTTTGAAACATATACCACCTAAAACTTCAAAATAAAGGGTCTGATACTAGTAATATTACCGCATATATTTAGTAAAAACTCAATATTGATAAAGAAATGCTGAAATTATGAACAATCACATAATACAAAATTCATATCAGTAACTCTTACACTATTAAACAATGTTGTACAAAATTGATCATTTCATTCAGGTTAATTCAATTTTTAGATCTAGTCATGTAAATCGTAACAAATCTCTAATCATATTAGACATTAATTTTGCTATTTCAAAATCAATAAAACACAGTTAAATAGTTTTGTGTGTGTTTTACAGGGTATTATTATTATACATAGCATTACTTTTTACAAACAGAATTTAATATTTGTAATTTTAATTTTTTTTAGTTTTATTCAAACAAGTTTGAATTATAAATTTACTTTTTTTTATTTATTTACGCACAAATTTTCTATAACAAAACATAGCTATTTTTTGGAGTTCGTTGGAATTTTAAATTTTATTTTTCAAATAATTTTTTTGACATTGAATATCATGTATAGTATTTCTATTTAGGGTTTCCTGTATAAAGAATATGATGAATTAAAAGTGTTTGGTTAACCAAGTATGCGGTTCGAATGTTCTCGAATGGTCTCTTTAGACTCGTCTTGTCATTTCCAAATAACATTGATCATAGATACAAGGTTTCAAAGATAATGATAGGTAACCTCATAGCTGAAAGTAAATCATATTTATAGCTCCGAAAAAGTAGTTCCTTGTAGAAAAGTCTATCCCTTTACAAGACGTAATTCTACAAGTCTTATGTCTACCAGCATAATACTAGACAGGAAAACGTTCTCAGTGTTAGGACTGGTGGCTAAGGAGAGTAAGGTAACATGTGCCCTTTACTCCAACGACTAAGTCCTGCTACTCAACAAACCCCATCATGACATGGAACCTGACGATCCTCTTTAGAACTTTTATCTTCCTAATTATTGACATTAAACAAATATTTATTTGTGTAGCCAGAGAGATTTTTAAGGATCTAGAGCTGAGATTCGATTTTTCCATATATAAGAACCATCATTGACCTATATGACATTTTCACAAGCCAATTCAATATCTTATTTCCGTCGTCTTTTCAATAGTCATAAAAACTTGGAACCAACATTTAACCCTAAAGGCTTTTAGACAATAAAATTTAACGGTGTTCAATTTAGTTTGTTTTATCGTTACGATTTTTAAATATGCATACAGAGCAAGCTGCCGGTCGTACAAATATAATTAAACCATTTTTATTTTCTCATATCTTTCTTTTCTAATACAAACTACAATTAATTTTCTATAGTAAATTATTAATATCAGACGATCTCTAATTAGTTCGTTGTAGGGACATGCCTTCGCAATGTAACGTACATTACATATAATATAAGGATTATGACAAATCCCAGTTTTATTGTAGTTTTTCGCTTTCAAATATTTTTTATTATATAATTTTCCTTAATTTAAAATTGCTTTATTACATTAAATTTATTATATGTTATTATTATTAATATTTATATTTTAATATTATTGATAATCATTATTATTTATCTTCCACAATCTCGAATAATGTTTCCCTTACCATTCTTTCTCTCTTTCTCTCTCTCTCTCTCTCGCTCTCTCCTCCCCTCTCTCTCTCACCATCCTAAAGCAACTTCAAGAGCAATGCACTCTGTGACATTTATGTTCCTCTAACCCACTAAGCCAGTATTGTCATAAGTTGTTATAGCATTGGTTGGTGTACAAAATTATTGAAGAAATTCTTTGAGGATAATGATTTACACATATAATTTTAATGAACATTTTACTATAATAATAATTATGTAACAAGGAAATTCATAGTCTACAAATCACTATTCACTATTCACGTTTTTGGCTCTATTATGGCAAGACTAATATTCTTTGCAATATTTACGCCTGGGAAATTATTTTAATTTTTTATGCAAATAATTAGCTATAGTTTAAACTTACTACTAGACTTTTAGAAACAATACTCCCTCTGACACCTAGGCTTATTATTTAATATACGTTTCACTTGTTACTTATCGTTTGGATTTTTGCAGCCACAACACACTTTGAAATGAAACAGTACATAATCAAGCTCGGCATTCATGTTTTCTATTTTAGTAAAAGAAAAAAAGTGGATTTCTCCTAATTTTATTGATCTTCCTTCTTTTTGTCTCCATACACTTAACAGCTGATGTTACGACTTTCCTCTGTAACTGCTTGTTGATATTAACCTGAATATTTAGGTCAGCACCTTTTACTTAGACTAACAATGTTTTTGGAATACAGAAATGTTAGAAAAGTTAAAGCTTAGGTATTTATCTCTAATCAGTAATCAACTTAGACGAAAAACTTTACTCTATATAGTTCATAATATCAATTTTTTTTCTTGACAACATACACATTTGAATTTACCAAAGTATTTAAAGTTATCGATTATTCGGGTAAAACTATGTTAGGCTTAATTTTTTTGGAAGATTGCAATATAAAATATTTTAAATACAAGTGGAGATAAATAAAATGGAATGATTCATAATTTTAAAAAGACAGCTTCTTCATCTTCAGCGATCTCAATCTTGACTTACATCTTTGAGCTTGCATTAGGCACAAACAATCATTAACAACGTCTAATCAACCGTATAAAACTGTTTAAATGTTATTATGTGCTGGGTTTCAATAATAAGTATGTAAACTAAAGTTAAATGACAAATTGCTTTTAATCCCAGTAAAAGCACTTGACATCTCTTCAGTAAACAATATAATTTCAAGAACACATTTGAACCTATGCCTTTTGTGGTAAAATTTAAAAAATCAAATTGCCTGGAGGGCTCAAAGTGTGTTTTCAGATGGTTTCTTCCTTCACAGTGAAGATCGAAGGCGGGGAACAATTGCTTTCTTTCAATGTTACGTTGAAGGAAATCTATTATTGCTGCCGGAAGTTGTATATTATTCTCTTTGATTATCCATGGTGACCGTTTAAGCAGAGATAAGAAAAGCAATCGCTTTATAATAGCAAAGTTAAATGATTTTTTGTCATCGGTTAGTGATAAGATAGCTATGAAAAGTAAGTTGGATCAGATACAAATTTCAAGAGCACAGTATTTTCACATTTTTGTATACGTTAGTCACTAACAAATAAAATTTAATGTCGGTAATTTTTTTTTTTTCAATTCTGTATATTTCTGTATTCTGTATATCTTCTCTTAGTAACCTGTAAACCTAAATTGAATATTCAGTTTAGGTAGCCTATAATTTAAAAGTAATATTTTAGCTTTATTGTGCATAAATAATCAAGGATAATACTATTTAAATAACTTATGCGACATTATAAAACTTATTAAACATACAACTTCCTATTATAATTTTGACAGAGTTTTAAACGGATAACTTCCTGAGCTTGACAAACCAGGAAACATTTTCCTCTGTGCCCAAAAATGCTCTGTTTGGGTAGACATGTAGAAAGCAAACCTTTCTACCCCCTTCAAGCGCTTCGTTTTTACAACTGATTTTTTTTTATTAACCTCTCAGAATTTAGCGTCGTTTCCGGGGATATTCTCGAGTAGGTCATATATAAGTAGAGAAATAAAGACAGCCTGTGTTACAGGTTATATAACTCGTAATACTTTGATATTTCTGGAGAACAAGACTAGTGTTTTGAATGGAATTATCAAATTTAATTGTAAAAATAAAAACATAGCATAAAAGGGCCAGTTACAAAAATCAGTATTTGAATGCGAAAATTTTGTTTTCACTGAAAACCTATCTATTTTACTATTTTGGTAAATCTCTCAGAAATCTCTTTTATCATATACGTTTTATCTTACAATTACAAAAATATGTATATATATATATATATATATATATATATATATATATATATATATATATATATACATACATTCATACTTATGACAGAATAACACTATTGAGTGGCAAAATAGATATTGAATTTCATAGCAATTCTCATATGAAGCTGATGATGAATTTAAATAAACGAAACCTCTCAACTACAAATAATTTTATTCGTTTATTTAAAACCTTATGTACATTTCGATTGCATTGCAATCAACCTCAGAGGTAATTTACAATGAAACTACGTTTTTTCATTGTTAATTACCTCTGAGGATAATTGCTATGCATTCGAAATGTACATAAGGTTTTAAATAAAAGAATACAGTTATTTGTGGTTGAGAGGTTACATTTATTTATGTTAAACATTACGCCACAGTTTTTTTATTCAGTTAAGCTAATGATAGTCTATAACTTTCTATCCAACTCTTTTAATGCTTAAATATCGCATGCAAAATTTCTCTCGTATTATAATATACATTTTCAACTACCTAATTTTGAGTAATGAGAAAGTTGACTCAATATAAAAGTGTTCGATTTTAAACAATAAGTCATTCGTTCGAATCCGACCAGAACAACACGTTTTTAAAAAATATAAATTGATGATTAAATATATTTTAACAATGTGTTAACGGCAATTGTAATCCACTAACTGTTAAAAAATTGATTTGAACTCGATTAGATGAATGAGTGTGTAAATGAACGCAATCGCCGCTTATATAGCATTCAGGTCACTAAACATACGCTATTTCCCTAATAGGTTTCTAGGAAGATGTATAGGTAATGCAAGTCTTAAATATCGTATATTGCGTGAGCAATGGAGATCTTCATTGTTTCTTAAAGTCTCGCTAAATAGATAATTTTTTATACATTCCACGTTCACATTTCCTGGTGTTTTCTGAGGCTTATTTTCAAAATCTTCATACCACTTGCATTTTTATATTAACGTTCTACTTTCTACACGCAGGTCTGGAAAGGTTTCCGTCACGTAATATTTACCTGAACCTAGTCAATTATGTAAAAAGTATCAACTGAAATTGAAATGCTGAGACAGATGTGAGGTAACTTAATAGCTCTATACCAAATTCGAATACACTACGTTTTTGTATTCCTAAAGCTTCAAGGACCCAGATTATAAAAGGCACTCATTTAAAACTAACTGATCAATCTTACTCTGAACTTCGAGTGTCCTATTTTCTTATGAATATATACAGAATATAGCACGATGGTTCTGCAATAATTCTTACGGCTAGCCAGTTTAGCACAATATTCAGTAGATAATATCTTTTCATTCTAAGGCTGCTCTATACATACAATCTTTTTTTTTACTGTACTTTTTCGTAATGTACAAACATAGGTATATTTATGAAGCACATTATTAGTTCTATTACTTCTCTAAGACAATGTTTTTGTAGAAACCTATGTTCGTATTGAAATAAAATATTTTTCAACGATATCTATGATTTCAGTTCTACTTTAACCTAAATAATTTCAGACATGAATAATTTATCCTAATAAGGAAAAGTCATGCCACCAACCTGGTAACACACTTAACATAGTATTGCTATGTGTAAAAACGGAAACATAGCAGGTTCTTTTTATATTTTATAACAAAATAACTATAAAAATCTGGCATCAATACATTAACAAAATGAATGACAGATGACACAAAAACCATATTCACGTAGTTTAAAACAAATACTGATTCGGAGAGCTATTTGGTTTTTCCTCTGTGTTTCAATTGACTGGAGGGTCCGGTGATAAATTCCCCACGGCACTAGTACGTGACGTCACCCTAGGTTTATTTCCCTTTACACCAATTGTATCGTGTAGATAATTTCAATCCTTTACGTATTAAACCGGAAAAGGAAATAGAATATATTGTGTAGGAGAGTAATACTATATATTATAAAATAATCTTTTAATATTAATGTAGAGAAACATAATTTTCTTCCATTTCTCCAGGGGTCGTGATTCCATTAAAAATACTTTACGTTATCTCCATACAATATTTTTAAAGTTTGATAGCTATTTTAAACCTCTATGTAATGTCTGCGTACGTTCTTACTTGTCATATCATACTGTATGGTTTACCATCTTGTTTATATCCATATCTGTAATTACTAAAACACAATAATGTTTAATTGGCCCTAACCAAATGAGCCATACTCTTCCATCGGATTTTTAATATGACATAATTCCTGTTATATAGCCCAAAATTTTTGCAAAGAGAAAATTCCTAAAATCATATACCATGTGACATAAAGCTGAAAAAAAACGATGGTAAAACCTAATGTACTTTAAGTATTACATAATTACCACCAGACAATGTAGATCAATTTTGGTTACATTATAATATTGGTAGCCTTCTATGTATCGTAAATATTTACCTTATCATTAAATAAAAGGCCATACTTGATTCGCTGTATCTTTCTGTCGCCACAATCTACACTGAAACTAGGTTATGGTGTTTAGTGTCATTACAACCGCGAGTGTATGAATGACAAACTAATGTAACTGGAAATTTGTCAATCTAGGTAGCGTTGTACATAATTAGAATCATTAGACGTACATATCTCTGCCAGTCGCTTTTAGAAGCGATGCTTAATCGTAATCAGCTTGTCTTTAGAAAGGCAGGAATCTGGCAATGCAAGGAGAAAATGCAACACCTCTTGATTAATATTAATATGGATTATCCCTTAACTCCTCATAAAACCATATGAGTAAAATTCTTCTACGTATTGATAATGAAAAAAAGTGTGAAATATCTTCTAAGATTAGTAACACTTGGTTTATAAGTAAGAAATTGTAATAGAAATATCTTACTGCATTGTTATATGCTAAAATAATAAAACGGCGTTGAAAATAATGCTCTTAAAATATAAATATGTTACACTTATGATAATCTTTGAGAAAACAAAATATTGACTTTTAAATGTATGGACATTTTTGTTTATTAAATTAATCATTTAGAACAAACAACTTCTTTCTTACCGACAGCATGAGATCATATTGTCGTATTACCGACCAACATAAGATAGTAACAAACGCTTACATTAATTTTTTTCGAAGGTTGCATTGTTTTTTAATTGTTATCTTTTAATACCAATTTTTATTACCTGGTGACAATATATTTAATATTCCGTATTCTCCATGTAATATTTGGAATACAATTGCCATTATTTAGCAATAACTCTATTTCACTTCAAATACAACATTTATATGCTTCTGATAGTTTGCGACCTAAAACATTTTGCTAGTATGTAATAATCGTGAACTGTTGTAATAATGTAAGATAGCTTCTATTTTCAAGCGATTTGTCCTCTAAGGTTTTGTTAAATTATATCTTCTGATCATAATGTAAATGTTTTTGGCATGATACTGAGTATTCTATATAGGTGTTTTCCTTTTTTTATATTCAACATAATCATTTCAATCCCTTCAATTGAGAAGATCTCTATCAGTTTTTTGTAAAATGAGTTATCTTTATGTTTATTTCAAACAAATTCTTTCTAAATAATGAATTTTCAATAAATGAATATTTAATATATTCTTTTTAATAGGAAGGAGTTCTAAAACTAAAATAAGCCTGGTAATGGATTTGGAAATGAGGTAGTTGAAAAAATTATAATTTTTTAATTTAAAAAAGGTTATAATTTTTAACTAGCCTAAATGAATATTGAAGAGAGATATTTCTCATTACGTCATTGTTATCAGGTGGTTAGTGAACAGCAGAATCAGAAAGTTATTATCCACAAATTCAAGTGGTTTGACTTCCATTTACTGGTGATATGTGTAATGAAACAAGCAGAGCTCAAGGATAAGTGTCTAATCTATTTAAACGTTCCAATTTGGACATTAACAATTCATTGATACGTATTTAAATTTCCGGCTCCTTAAAGTTTTAAGCTCTAAATTTTCAAGAAATTATAGCATACCAATTCATAGAAATTGTAAGTGTTATAATGTTTTGTCCATTTGCAATATTATCGTTCATAATATTTTAGGCAATTAGGTTGAATTCTCGGCAAATGGTTGAAAAAACGTTTAAAAACGTAAAGAAATCAAGTTGAATTGTATATATATATATATATATATATATATATATATATATATATATATATATAGTTATAGTTATAAATAAAAGAAAAACATTCAAGCTTAGACAATTTAAACGGGATTTATAAAGCAATCGAGTCTAATTTTGCAATCGAGTCTATTGATGTAAATTGATATTTATTGCATAACTAAGTACTTTTCAATATTGTGCCAAAACTAATTTCTTAAACTATTTAAGGAATTTCTTAAACTATTTAATTCATACAACTAATAACTGTTCTGGAATTGAGCTCAGTACGTTATAGAAAATCAAAAGTAAATATAAACAATATATGAGTTAAACTACATGTACATCCAACACAAAAAGAATCAGGCCTAAATATTTTGTTTTAAATTACAAGTCATCTTTAGAAGTTATCGTATAAAACACGAAATGACAAGTAGGAGAAAATTTCAGGTAAACAAAGAATAGTATATTCTGTAAAAACAATATTTAGCGACGCTTCAATGAGGTTATGCAATACACAATTCTAGAGTTTCCATTAAGCGTGACTAATTATCATCCAATTCCGTAATGTAAACATAAAGTCACTGTAAACTTTGTTTTTATCAAACGTCACTCTTAACATGAAGTTGAAGCAATGGTGATGTAACGTTAATATTTAGTTTAATTCACGATCTAATTACGTCAATCTAATTACGTTTATTTATTTATTACCACAATACATTTAATATATTATAAATTCCTTTCGTATATTCTGTAGATTTTGTAAATTTCGTTTTCATTACAAATAATTTACGGGAAAAACCTTCAGATCAACAACCGGTGTTTGAACGACAAGGATTAAACGACAAAAATGTCAATGTGCCATGCGATGATCTAAGATTAGTAGATGATAAACATCACATTTGACTGCATTTACAATGTATTATCTTCACACTAATAATCGAAACTGCATGGTTCTAGAGAGTCTATGTCAGAGCAGGATGGGTTCATTTTTGAGCGATTTCTAGATATTATTATGTTCCTATGAATGTGGAAACTTAATCTCTAAAATTGGGAAAAACATCTAGGATTTTCAAAACTCTTTTTGTTATATATATAACATTTCCGACATTCAAAAAATATTTGATAATTCAGGTTACTCCTAGTAATGTAAGCATTCCTGACGAGTATTTTGTGAACAAGTGTAATGTATCTTGTGACACTACATGTTCACCCGGCAGAGATTTATCGCCCGTCAATAAAATCCCTGTGTAAGGAATGAAAAACTTCCCTTAAAGTCTAGTTGGCTTAATGCCAACAGCCAAATACTGACGACACTCAATATAATGAGTTTCGTTATTGCTATAAAACGTTTAGTAGTATTATTTTGATATTCTGATATGTGCATTTGATTCAACTTAAATCTTCTGAACATTTCTTCGACCATTTTTATTGCTACAAGTACATTACTGTTCTAATACAAATATATCTGTTTGTAAATGAAATAATATTTGTATAAATGTGAAAGCTTATAAGAATTGCTGAAACGGACTAAAAGGAAATTGGTAAGTAGGATGTTCAAAGTAGATGTGAATGCTACAAAATGTGCCTATGAATAATCTAAATTTTGTTAGAAAAATGTCTCTAATTTTATAATTTGTAAAGTTCAAACAGTGTAAAACTTGTATATAAATACACATATTACAGGTGATATCATGTTAAAAGTAAAGTAAGTAATATTAATTTATATATATATATATATATATATAAAGATATATTTTTCCAGAATTGATTGTTGAACACAATTTTTATATTATATGTAAACTGTTTATAAAAATGTTTCACAAATGCAGCCATTCGCTAATGTTTCTGATAAATCGAATGGTTGGAGTTACTTTCAAAATTTGATGCCTCTATCATTAGGAGAATATCCTTGATAACTTAGTACAACATTTAGTTTATTCATTGAATTTTCATCTATTTATTTATTTAGCATTTAAGAGTATACTTTTCTATTAGGTTTAGGAAAAAACATTTTGGCAGTCAGAAACTAAAAGACAATTAGTAAAGGAAGCGTTTTCTAAGAAGTAATTTTACTGCTGACAAAGAAATCTATGACCCATAAAAATGGATTGTAAAAGATATTATCATTGTTTAATAATACCGAGCCTGACAAAACGTGAGCTACTTCTAATTTAAAGGCGGGTGCTTTTAAAGGTTGTTGGTGTGTATTGTGAGTGTATACGGGTGTTCATTGTCCTCACGTACGTGTGTGGTTGTGTGTTTTATGATATATGGAACACCTAAATTATGCATATATAATCTCATATATATTTTACGTAAGCATTTTAGTGAACAAAAATTTTATTTTCATAAAGGGATTTTATTAGTATTTGTTAAAAGTTAATTTAGTTTGTTGGCGATGTAAGGATCGGATTTTTATCTTTAATTAACTGGTATTATTTAAAATATATTTGTTTCATTATAATATAAAAAATATTTATATACAATAATTTAAATTATTAAAACTAATATGTCAATGACATAGTTGAATATCAGATAAGACTACATAAATAGAAGTCGTATAAGTGTTGAATATATTTTAAAAATTTAAATTAGCCTTCTCACGATTTCATTGGCGGCGAAGTTCACACATCACTCCAGCACTGAAGTTCAGTTAAAAATTAAAAGTAGGACTACCCCTTTAATAAAAGCAACAGAATAATAAAAAATAATAGAAATTAGAAATAATAGAAAATAATAGAATGACAAAAATCAAGAAATAAAATATATATAACTTATATCTCATTAAACAAACGAACAGTTTGAGTAAAATTAGACACTGTTATTAACCGATAAAATGAAAAAAATTAACCTTATGGTTAGAAAAAAAAGGATTATAAAGAGCTTTTTTAAAACAGTAAAAATTCCATTGACATTTTTAATTTCTTAATAAGTATGACATGATTTTCATGATTTTCAAAACGGCTATAATCAGAGAGATCTGTAAGTTACGAATTACAAAGTATGGAAAAATATATTTCAAATAATTTCTGTATTGGAATTATTTCTTTTGGCATAATATTATCTTGTCCTTTATTATATTTTTTTGACCAATGTTCACTAGTATTATTTTCGCAAAAAAAGTTTTTTTTGTAAGAGAGGAGCATTTGCTTAAAGTGATATTATTACTGATAGAGTAAGACTATGACATCACAAAAATGTATTGTAAACGAAATTTTGCTTAATACTAGTGACTCAAATACAATATGTGGCTATTTTAGCTTAAAAGGCGGGTGCTTTATTAGGTTTGGTTGTTCGTGAAAAACCATTATTCTTTAGTAAAATTAAACAAGATTCGGTTCCAAAAATATCCACTGACATACGATAATACGTGACTCAATTCCAGAATAATTGCTTTAGGCGGTTTTTCAGTTTAAATTATTATCAAATTAGTTTTTAGAGCGGAAATGGTTGCACAGTCTAACCTTATTATAATTTGTTAGACCAGGATTTTTCACTAAAGCTTTTAAACTCAATAGATATATTTGGAATATAAAAATTGAATATTTACTTTCTAAATATTGTGCTGCGTGGATTGGCAATTTATAAGCTCCTTGTTATATGACACTGTCGGCAACAGAGCTTTGTTCCAGTATTACGGACAGAATCATTATTCTTTACAATAATCCTGTGTTTACATTCAGATAGGCTCTAAATCCCTTTGTTCACATTTTGCAATCTTTTAGTGATTTCAAATGATATTTTGCAATATAATGATAGTTATTATTTTCTCATTCTTTACTTTATACGAAAATGAATTACAAATATTCTCAGTGTAAAATAATACTTTTAAAATCATTTAAAATACCTTGAACTTTGTAAATGAATTACAACCATGAAAATATTTATGGGATTTGAGTTTTCTTTATGCTCAAATTGCTCTATGAAATAAAATCATTTATGACAAACACACATAAAGTTACGAAATACATCTGCTTTTACTAAGCGTTCCGATGGAACAATAAAAATTTGGGTAAGCATATGGCCACAAATTAAATGTGTGTAATAAAACGTATATCCAGGAAATCTGCTAAAGCAATAAATATCTACAGAAGGAAAATTAAATACAGTAATACTACTAAATATTTATTCTACTATACAAAAATCGCAAAAAGTGCCACTCTCTCTCCAGTTTAATTACAAATACATTGAAAACTAAAATTAATTAACATTTGTTTACAACAAATAAAGTAAAAGAGATATAGTTCTAATTATGTAACATTGTATAGTAAATAGATTTTTAAAGGAAACGTTTACCATGTCTATCCCTCTTCGTACTGTTTGCTTGAGTGATAAATCGCCCAAGGTACTAGCATGGGATGGCACATCAGATTTATGTCCCTTCAGACAGTGTTCTGGGGAAAATATGAATCTTTTACCTATTGACTCCAAAATGAATATGAATTAGGTTATATCGAGCAATGGTTATTCGTTAAAACATTCTATTATAGATAAATGAAATGAATGAAATGCATGATAGATATATGGACCTAATCCTTCAAAGAAAATAAGACGCGATTTTTAAAAAAATACAGATTTGTATTTAAGTATTTTATTAAAATGAACATTCAATTTCAGATGTTTTATTTCAATTTACTTACGGATATTTTGTATTTAAAATTATGTTTGGCTGGTTTTAGCATCATTCTCACTTTAGGTACTTCGAATTTTAACAGTTTCAGATTCAGTGCCGATCTTAACTGACCGACAATTGGCAAAATCCTGCCTGTTAAGATATGACTACAGTAACCGTAATAGCGAACCTAAGAAGGTCGAGATACATTCATTTTGAATAGTTAGTATTGTGTATACGACTGGTTAGTCTTTAAAATTATTTTCTCAATGAAATAAATTTATGAAGACCTATAGAATGTTATTAAATATAACAGATAGATTTATAAAGTAAATGCTTATGGACAGACGAAGGGTGTTACATCGTTCCAATAACCACTGTCCGCAATGTATCTCACAACTATACAATATAAATAATATTCGATCTGGCTTGTGTGTGAATGTTATAAACAAGAAATAGATACGCTACAGCTCACAATTATAAAAACCTTAATATCAGACGCGTTTCAATGGCATTATGTCACCATAATCAGTGATGCTATACTATCGAAATTAAATTGTCATAATTTGAACATAACCTATATTTTTTAAGAAAAGTAAGAATCAGATTTTGCATTGCCAAATTTAAACCAGCGCTACTATTATATTTACATTAAACAACATATGATAATTAAAAATAATTAATTTTTGATGAACCTAAAATATAAATAAAACGAAATATTAACACAATATTTCAAATAATTTAAATTATAGATAATATTCAACATTAAAATGATTTACTTTAATAGTGAAATTTTCTAAAGTTTTATTTCTACTTCAACTTAAAAATAAAGTATCTTATGCATATAATTCAATAAAATATATCACATTCTTTAAAGTATAACATTACTTTTAAACATGTGTTTCTCGTCCAAGCAATGCTTCGCCATAGCTGACTTTTCAGGCCTACTATATATAAAATAGGAAAAATGTTCTTTCAGTTAATCTTGTATGTTTCTTTTAGTTTGCCCAATATAATTAATCCTAATATTTCACACTGGAAACTATAAAGTCCCTATTTATTTTCATTTTTTATTATATCTTTCTGGTCCTAAAAGATTTATAGGTTAGTTCTCGTAATATACGTTACTTTTACACATTATATAGTGTCATATAGTATTGGTTTAAGACTTGTTTTAAAACTACGAGTATTTATTCAAATAATTTCTAAAAATAAATGTGACATATTTTAAGGATCCCTGCGTTGATGTATAAAGAGGTTTACAGATTGAACACGTTATATAGTGTCATAATGTTTTCGTGTAAGACTTATTTTAAAACTATTTATTCTTATATTACTTTTAGAAATAATTTGAAGGACCCATGTGTTGACATATTAATAGGCTTATTGATTGAACACGTTATGGAGTGTCATAATGTTTGGGTTTAAGAATTAAAAAAAAAATTATTCTAATATTACTTTTACAAATAAATACTCCCTCTTTAAGGTTTTCATTAACAATGTTGTTTTCATTAACTTTCACAAACCTTTTTATATAAGTATATAAAGTTTACTTGAATATTGTTAAATTATACTTACCTAAAATATTAAATTAAGCTATATTGAAAAACAATTTATTTTTTATTTTAAAAATTTAAAATAAAAAAGCTTATTTTAAAAGTACTATTTTATATTGTATTTTTTTAACTTTAAAACTAAACACATTTATTTAGAAAACCGAATAGTTTTTACAGTTTCAAAATATATTTCCTTCACACTTTAAGATATTAATTTTTCATTATTTTTCAGTTTGTTATTATTTTACCACTGCAATTGTATTAGTAATTCATTTAATTAAGTTGAATCTTATCAAATTATAATTTCTAAATATCATGGTTAGATAGAATTTTACAAATCATGTTTCCGTTGTAATATATTTAAGTATATTGGAGTATTTCATGATTTAGAAATATTAGGTCCTCATAGAAATTGAAACTATGTACGAATATATGTTTGTAGTGTTCTATAAAAGATGCAGAATATTTATTGGTATACTACTACTATACAAAAAAAGACGCTAATCAAACAATAGTGTTTTAATATAAAGGTTTGATTGGAAAAATATATTTATTCTTTCAATATAGTTTACCATTTCACACATTTGAGCTAACATTACATATTTATTTACAAGGATAACAATAGAAACTTTAAATATAATTGTTTTCGAGTGTCTCCTCCCACGGCACGTTAGATCTCTCTTGAATAAAACTCCTTTTCCATAGATCTTTAAAGCACATACCTATCTTCAACCACTACCTATGACATCTGTCCTACAGCCCTACCTGTATCCTTCCATTCTCCTTTCCTACATTTGATTTCTATTGAAACTCAATTGATTAGGCTACGTTGTTCTAACAGATTTCCCACATTATTACAGTTGATATTTTATTTCATAGAAATACCTTTCAATAATGTTTGTTATAGTGGACTTTATTTATGTGTATAAGAATGTAACTAATTTGAAGGGTAGCCATAAGGGTTAGAGCATTAATTTCAGAAAAATGGCTGTCAAGAATTTAATTATCAATTTATTATTCGATTGTCAATAGTTGGTATTTTTTTTCTTTGAGTATATATTTTTTATGCGATCTTATAAGATAATGTTGTTAATTTGTAAACCTTTTCCTATAATTTATATTGCTTATTTTGCTCATTTTCTTTCTCTCACTCTCTCTGTTTCTCTCTCTCTCTCTCTCTCTCTCTCTCTATATATATATATATATATATATATATATATATATATATATATATATATATATATATATATATATGATATATGATATAAATGAGGGTATTTTCTCTTTATGACTAGGATCAGCCTCTCATGACTTCTATTTCAAATCCTATATGTTTTCAATGTATTGATTATATTATGCAAGACGTTGGTTCAATTATGTAGTGTAAAGAAATAAACGAATAATGTCAAAATAGTATTTGAACACCTTAGGAAACCCCTCAATTTCTGTAGCCTACTTATCCACTATCTAAAATTCATGTAATTTTTTCTACTCATTTTTAGCAATATTTACTTTTAAATGTTTATTTATTATCCATATTAGACTTTGGTTTGATATAACGTGAATTTTTGTTAATAAACACCATATTTAAAATCTTTAACCTCTTTTGCATTCGAAACACTGAGGTATCTAGGATAATTGATGCATAAATAATTTTTGAAACTAACATATCACATGTACTGGTATATACGAATAAAAAGAAATAAAATCGTGTTTTCAACATTTTATCCACTTGGAAATTTTAAAAAATCCTTATAATACCCAAGTGCTTTAAAACGTATTTATACATCGCTAAAAATAAAGTAATATGTAGTGATATAAGCTCTTTTTGACAAGTCTGATCGATATTGCTTACGATGCAGGAATGCACATTATTAGCAATTTACTCAGTTAAACGGTCGTGTTCACTTCGACTATAAAGCAAGTGCTGTTTCAAACATACGACTGATTGGTTTTTAAGCATTTTTAAGCATACATGAAAGTTTACTTGCCTTTAATAAAGGTTTATTAGAATATATCTGTACAAATACCATGTTTTTTGTTCTGCACAAATACTAGGAATGATTTAAAGTTCTTCTAAGGGAAATTTCTACTTCACGTATATTTAAAATTTCTAATGAAATAGGAATTTAAAAATGATGTTAAATGAAATGCTTATCGTATATTATATTACATTGTAAAAGGAAATATTATTACTTGTATAAGTAATTCGGGCCTAGCATTATGACTTTTAACCATTAAAATTTTCAAGCTGTTAAATATTTAAAATCATAATTAAGTAATTTAGCATTTATTTTTAAGTTGTAAATTAGTTTACACTTACACATCATAAAATTCTTAACTTGTAGATTTAGATTCAACCTTTTATTATTAAAGACAGTGCTTTTCGGAAAAGACATTTTAATGTCTACTACGTCGGCAGAGAGTACATTTTTAATTTGAAAATATTATGTCTATTTTTAGCATTCTTTAACGAATGCCTCGGATTTGGTATTGAGGTTGAAAGAACTTGCTAAATGTGATGGTTTTGTCTCATAATATAAATTTACAATATAACATTCTCCTTGGATAAAATATGTAAAACTTTGAGGTATCGAAAAGAAATGAAATAAAAGTAAGGCCTATTTCCTGTTATTGCAATATCACAATTCGTTAGATTAGAATTTCGTAAACCAACTGACTGTATCTATTCTCAGTTATCAAAAGATATAATTTGTTGTTCATACATAGTTTACTGAGTTTTCAGCGTTTTATGTTTATTTCATTGAAGTGTTTGGTAGTAAAGAGTCTTTCCTGCATTCCCGTAGTGAAGTACGAGACAATACATTCGCGTAAAGTGTCAATGCAAGATGTAAGTTAGGACGGAACAAAATTCATAAATGAGAGGTTTTTTAACATAATTCAATTACAAAATTCTAAGACAAGTAAACATTCTGCTGGAAATGTATACAAATATATTTAAAAAAATATATCATTTGCTGTATTAATGTAAGGCATTATTTCATAATAGACGCATATATATATATATATATATATATATATATATATATATATATTTACATATACAATATATATATATATATATATATATATATATTTATATATACAGAAAATGGTTTTATTAAACATATACATTTTATCAAGAAAAATTTCATCTTAAAAATACAATATATATATATATATATATATATATATATATATATATATATATATTATATATATGTATTTATATATACACACAAATGTGTGTGTGTGTGTGGGAGGCGTAGTATTAAAAACTATCACTAACTATGTTAATCTATGTTGTGTATCAGTTTGAGAAACTCCCTTTCTTGTTTGTTGTTAAAGTATATCTCGATAATTAGGATACCAACATTTATATTTTCAGTTGTACACTTTCCCATCACTTTATATTTACGTTCACATTTAAATTTTCGTTTTTTTCCAAATTGCTCTTTGCTTTGACATAGAAGAGGTCTTGCTAATCCACGACGAAACTAAAAGCGTTGGACTTTAACAACTACATAAACATTATTCACGACAAAATCAGATATATTTTAACAAGTTATGTCATAATATTTTACTCCTTTTAACATTTTGAAAATTGTCACTTATGAGTATTTCATTTGAACCCAGTGACTAATATAGTTTGATATACAATTTCACTTAGTTTCTGAAAGAAAATGCTTCTTTACTCAAAGAAAATTCCCTTTAATTTATTTACTGTATTCTCCTTCGATGTATATCTATCAATAAGAACCTATTTACTATAAAGATGTATTACTGATAAACTATGCAATACATTTTCGGGTGTATAGATAGCACAGGTAGTTGTTGCTTGCTGTGGAAATTAGATGGGATTAGACGATAACCACAATGCTACGTTATTGCCATGTGGCAGTTAGAGTAACTAAGGTAAACAAATTTATTATTTGTAACCATATCAATATTAAACAGGCCATAAAAATAGAAAATATGTTTATTATTTCTTTATTGCAATGCCTAAACGAGAAAAAATGATACACACATTTTATGATGTACTATTCAAAAATTATAATTTTACTTCTCTTATTTTTTGTGATCAATTGATGAATAAAATAAAAATGTGAAATTTAAAAATTAATTGGGAAAGCATCAATTAGTTACAATTAAAAAACAACAACAAGCCTAGTTCAGTCACATAAGAAGAGTTAAGTAAAAAGTATCGAAAAGGTAGAACGCAAAGAAACCTATTAAAGCTGGTGACTGCAGGGAATTCTGATAGACCCAAAGTAAACTATCGGGCGTAGCCAATTGACCCTAACAAACTACTTGTAAGTAGCCTTATTCAATAAAGACCAAGTCATAATTTTAATATTTTTATTCTTAGAATTGATATATATATATATATATATATATATATATATATATATATAATAAATTAATAAATTTAAAATATTTAAAATACAAGAATACTTTTAATGAATATATTTATTCAAAGCTTTTCGCCGATAAAATAGTACCATCATCTTCAGGAAAATAATAATCTAATCTTTGAAAATTAGTTATCTAATAATGATCGGAGAAAAGCTTTGAATAAATATATTAATTAAAAGTATTCTTGGTTTTGAAATAGTTTTTAATTTATTAACTATATTACAATAAACATACCACCACATTTAATATATATATATATATATATATATATATATATATATATATATATATATATATATATATATACTGCAAGAGTAGGAATATTTGTAAACATTCTTTCTAAAAGGTGGTATTTTATTTCTATTCTCTTGAATTACATAGCTAATTAACCCTCTTACAGCGGTGTATTGGTATACTGTTTCTTTATTGTTTACTGTACAATTTTTTTAAACAAATGGGATATAACACACTTTCAATGCAATTTACCAAAGTGTTAGTAGTAGTGAAGAATGAAAGAATCTGAAACAATTTTAACAAAGGAAATATACAGGTAGAAAACTCTACTATTCCCTTGCTAGGTAGAAACACAGCTACTACATTTAGGATTATCCATAGTCACATATATGAAACACTGTCCATAACTGTTTGTCCTGAAAGTCATGACTTCTAAAAATAATAGACAATTAGCCTCAGATCCCAAAAACAGGAAGTTTGCTGAAGCGGAATATACCCGAAATGTTTATTATTCAAATTACTCTTTCACTATACATTATAATAGCTAAATTATTAAAAAAATATTCGCTCGGTCAACAAGTTGTATAAAGTATGTAACATTATATAAGTAAATTAAAAACCGAAACTCGCCGTATATCCTCAGACATAATCGTAGTTTCAGGACGCGAACAGCGTCTCTTAATGGCATTTCAGTGTAATTCCATTCAAAAAATATATGCCTGCACACTCTCATATCAAATCACGCGAAGCACATAAACAACTGTATACACAGTAGTTAAATTTGTAGTCTTGTAATCTAGGAAACTAAACAGAATAATAATGGGAAAACGCAATAGCTACAAAACAAATTAGTGTGTTTGATATATATTATTTAACACCTATAGCTTGATAACTAACTCCTAAATATGGGTTAGAATGTTAACGTCCTCAAAAGCACCTATGAAAATAGCCACCTTGTAATCAAAATCTACATGAAGGATTAAATTGTTGTGAAAAAAATACTTCCACTGTGAATATAATGCATTATTTTTATTCTATTTAGTTATATCTTCAACAGTTAGAATATTTAGTTTTATTCCCTCAGTCACTATACCCAAAAATCCTATCTCAAGCCGGAGACACCTGAATCTCTCTAACAACTTAAGGCAACAAAATCGGGAATTTATTGTCAGACTCTAGTTATAGTATTTACAAACCGTCAGCTACCAGGGACCAGATCGATGATTCAACCACAGCTCTAGAACTATTTTCAACAACTATTCGAGGCCATTTCACAAGCAAAACTCTCAGGCAACTAACGTCAGGGAAAAAAATGGGGAATGTATTTTCAAACGTCTGCTTATAGTAAGTAAAAACCAGCAGTTGTTTCGGACAAGATCGGGGTTTAGATCAGCACTAGAGCTACCTTTCAACAGCATTCGAGACAATTCGATAGGAATCTGATCATGTATTACGAGCATAGAATGACATTGGATGCAAACAAATACATAAGGACCGATCACTGTATCAAACAACTGATCATCTTTAAGTTCATCGATTAATATGGATTACGTGAGGTTTTGTATATTGCATCTTTTCAAGTATTCCCCTCTTTAGCTAAACTAGAATCCATGGACTTCGGCGGGTCTGTCAAAAGAAAGGACTTTATAAATCTCTTCATAAAACTCTTTTAGTTTTTGAACTGCAGAAATTTAAAATCAATGTTGTGTGCTTATCCGTTGTTATGTTTAAGAATATGAAGGGTTATACATAGTCCTACTGATAACGATGATCCCTTTAGCATAAAATGCGAAAGTATGAGGAAATTACTTGTGAGTTTATTGACGTCATTATCTATTTATAACACAATTATTTACATATTTAATGTTATAAGAAACCCTGGTATCCACTTTGTTTACACAAAACTGTAGTTGTCGCAAATATGTTATGATTATTAACACTTGTACTGTGTTTGGGTTGAATAGTATTATACGGCTTACTGTAGAAAAAAGTTATTAAAACCAGTGAGAGAAGATACACACTATAATCTGGCAAGATAACTTCTCCAAAACTTACTTTTGTCGATGTCTCTCTATTGCCATCCAGGGGAGAAAGTGTTGCATGCATAATACGAGATATTAGGAATTTTTACAATCGGATGGTCTGCAGATGAAGCTTCTGAATTGTTTTATTTTAGGAAGAGTTGGAACAGAGTTCAAAAAATTTGGCATCCATTACAATATTTGGATTTCAAAGAGAGTGATGTAGGCATTTAAATTCATGACCGACTCTCTTCTAATCTTTGATCATCGTTTATGAGCTTATTCTGGGCTTGGAAAAGACATGACTTTACAACCACATGCTTCTCGATCACCTTACGTTATTTGAAAGATAATAGCCGAAAGACACGAGTCACAGATATCGTCCTCTGATCTAGAAAGAAGTGTGCCTTTTCTCTGCCTCTTCTCTATATTCAAATAAATTAACAGATGAATCCTTTGATAGGTCTTTGTTCCGCTTCATCAAAATATAATAATTATTATTAAACTGAATAAAGGTGAATTTCCAAACATTTCGCTATTATGTTTTCTAATCTTTGGATATTTTTTACGGATATAAACTATAAAGGATAAACTATATAAATAATCGCATTAAATAGGATCGATTTCGGTATATTCTTTCAATCTATAACTATTGAAAGCAAATCATTACGTTAGTCATTTAATTGATATACGTTATAATTTTTCTTCTTTATTGTCCTATCATTGAAAATAAAGATAATTTATTTATATTATTTACAGACATTATTTTGTATTCGAAAAATATTTTATCCATATTCTGGGAAATATATAGTACTAACTTTGAAAGAAGCTAGAAAATAAACTATTATTCCCTTAAAACAACTTAAAGCAACTGTGGCGTAAATGTTTATATTAATTTAAACAACCTCTCACCACAAATTCAACAAATTTTATTTAACCTTATGTACATTTCGACTACAAAGTAACCATCTTCAGAGGTATTTGTACAAATAACTAACTTACAGCTAAACCCATGCGTATTTATAAGCAACGGGAACTCCTTGGCCACGCCCCTACACTATCCGACCAATCATGTTACGAGTAACAACTAGGTCTGGTCCAAGAGATGGAGTTACCGTTACATTATTTTTGAATTTTACAGTAATTATTAAATTTACACATTTAACAATTAAAACTATAACTATCTCTTAACTAATAGATACTATTGGGAATTCGGGATAGGCCCTTTGTCAGAATTTATTAATTTATTAGTTTCATATTTATTATTAAACATACTTTCGAAACTATTGAACATATTTTTTGATATAATATTTTTAATTAATTTAAGGTTATTTGTATCTAAGTTATGATTAGTTTCTAAGATATGTTAAGCTACACTTCATTTCTCTGGACTTTGAAATTTTATATGACTAATGTGTTCTTTGATTCTAGTGGAAATTTTTCGTTTAGTTTGTCCAATATAAACCTTTTCACATGAATTACAAGTTACTTTATAAATCCCTGACTTATCCAATGTTTCTATTTTATATTTTGGGTTACCTAAGAGATTTTTAAGGCTATTTTGGCTCTTATATGCTACTTTAAAATTTACTTCTTCAAAAAACTTTTTCTAGGCCTTTTGTTAAATTTTTATCATAGGGTAAACTAATATATTGATTTTTAACAGTTTCTCTCTCTGGTATTAGAGCAGACCTGTTAGACCAGACCTAGTTGTTACTCGTAACATGATTGGTCGGATAGTGTAGGGAGCGTGTCCAAGGAGTTCCCGTTGCTTATAAATACGCATAGGTTTATCTGTAAGTTAGTTATTTGTAATATCTATTAGTTAAGAGATAGTTATAGTTTTATTTGTTAAATGTGTAAATTTAATAATTACTGTAAAATTCAAAAATAATGTAACGGTAACTCCTTCTGTTAGACAAGACCTAGTTGTTACTCGTAACATGATTGGTCGGATAGTGTAGGGGGCGTGGCCAAGGAGTTCCCGTTGCTTACAAATACGCATAGGTTTAGCTGTAAGTTAGTTATTTGTACAAATAACTCTGAAGATGATTACTTTGTAGTCGAAATGTACATAAGGTTAAAATAAAATTTGTTGAATTTGTGGTGAGAGGTTGTTTTAATTAATATATTACTTCCCTTACATAGATTCCAAGTTTTCTAGATGTCCTATTAGCTCAGGCAATATAAACTCATTTCTGTAACTAGAATTTTTTTTTTTGCAATTATAGATGAACTGAAAAATCATGAAACAGTCATAACTATTTATATTATTAACAGTCATAACTGGTTTATATTAAGTAGTTTTAGGATTAAAGGCTTTATAAAGCCAGCGTAACTAATATTATATATATAAAAGACCAGTAATTCGACATTTAAATTAAATCTATTAATTACTAAGAACCGATTGGCCATCATTCGTAATGAGAAGAGCCTATATGATACACAAGGATGAATTAACTAAAAAAAATATATTTACGGAATAAGTCAGCAGATACGATAGATAACTAAAAGATACAAATAAATAATTGTATTAGTGTTAGTTATTATAGTACTTACAGTGTGGCAGCAATATAAAAAAGAAATCCCGACAAAAATGGGAAACACTAATGTTACATCATAAAATAAATTACACTTTTCTGACCCCTATTCGTTTTTCAAAAGGTCAATAAAAATTAGATAGTGGAATTAGGAACTGGTATAAAAATAATCTTACAAGGTTTTTTGTGTCTTTAATATTCAGAAGTAAGCGATCACCAACCGAGGATAATGCAATCTATTAGAAAACGTATTTCCTAATGTTATATTTACAGACGATGATAGTCATAATTTTTTGAAAATTACTTTATTTACTTTTAAAAAATCAACAAAGTGTAACTAAAGTTTAAAGTTGGTTCATGGAAGCATAGCGTTTTAAACTGAAGTTCAGCGCGTAATTCAACTTATGCACGCGGGAGAGTGGCAATGTAAGAAAATGTTAACGTTGTAAAATATATGTAAATATTTAAAACACAGTATTATGAAAGAAAGACTAGTTTTCATAGTGGTACTCAAGCTGTTCAAGTAAAAACGGTAAGTTCACACGTAGGTTATAGTAGTCACGGAGGTGTCCACCATTGACACCACTACAAGTTACCTACGAATGAATAAAATTGTAGTATATTTGTCCAGTTATAATGAGAAATATAATAAAATGTCATAAATAATAACGACAGCACACATATTTATTACTTGGACCCGTTTAAATGCCATTTCGTCTTCGGGGTAACTATATAAGATGCGGCACCACAGATATCACTCTAACAAATACCACCTTAATATATATAACTAAAAATATATGTTAAGGTATAATTCTGTACTATCCTAACTCTCTGTCGACCTATTCGTTGAAACGCGTTTGAGTCTTATATTATTCATTATGAACAAGTATGATGTATTATTTTTAATTATACTAAAGAAAAAGTACTTACATTTAATAAAGTAAATATACAATATTATTGTTCACTATAAGTAGAAGTTTTGTTGGACATAGGCTCACTTCCAAACCAAATAGATCATTTTGATACAAAACCCTGATCTCATGATTCCATTACTCCCCCTAGGCCTATAACTTAAAAGGAATTTTACATTCTATTTATATGCAATGCCCTTACAAGCCAAATACAAAACTAAACACTAACTGTAAGATTTATCTTTATAATATTTTAAATAAGGGTGTTTTTTGGAACTTGGTATTAGGTGTACTCATGGGTACGCTAACACAATTATTTAAAAGAGTCTGTCATTAAAATTGAGAGAAAAAAGTTTAAATTTATAATCAAATAAATTATTACTCATCATTGAATATTAATTGTTAGTATTTCATAATTGAATTATATTTGTGGTTTAAAAAAAACAAAAATTTGTTTGGTATGAAAATAAAAAATGGGTTTAGTGTTACAGCAAAAAAAAAAAAAAAATATTAAATAATGTTATAACGAAAAAAAAATCGAAAATGTTTTCTCAGTCGACCCACAAAGTTATAATGTTTAAAGTTTTTAAGGTTTTTCGTAATTATTAAACCTATATTTTGTGTTTTATTTACTTTAAAACTTATATAAACTTTAAAAAAACATTTCATTTAAATGTGATGGAATACAAAAATGTTAGTTACTATCGCAAATCCTGTTTGAGTTCTAACTCAAAGAAAGCACTATTTCAGGCGAACATGCAATCATAATATAAGTAGGTGAACATTAGCTCATGATCATGATAATAGCAAAAACTCTATAAACATATAAAAATTATATGGAAAACTGGTTAGTATCTAATAATGTTATTGATAATGCCGCTGAGATGAGTATTTTATACATAAAACTTTTAAAGTCTAAACTAATATTAGTAAGGTTATATAGCCTTTATTATATTATTTAAATACTAATATATATTTTGTTTTATGGTAGTACATTTGTTATGTATATTATAGTTAACACCCTTTACGTCAATAACATAGTGACGTAAATCTTTAAGAAATGCATAATTTACATGCTCACAAAACTGTAATTTCAATAAAAGGCAAATGAATGAGGACAATGTCCTACACAGAAGGAGCGATTTTCACAGGCTTGATGATACGCATTTAACTGAGCTGTCGCTTACACGCTATTTAAAAAGCGTTGGAATAAAGGAGGCCTTAAGTTCAACAACCAGGATCCTTTCACAGATCCGAGATGTATATTGTATATAACTCAATATATCGTCTGTAAACCACCACCTCCGCAGCTTCCAATGTATATACACAACCGTAACATGTTCATATTGTTTAAAAAAATCAAATAACACACTGTCACTTATTCAATAGTTTATTGAATTGTTTAATTTGCCCATTTTTAGAATTTACTTTTTCATAAATGTGTGTATACTTTTTTTTGATAAATTAATTGACTGAAAATAATCAGATAATCAACCCCTGAACTTCTGGTTCTAGTTTCAAATTATGTCCGTATTTCATTTGAACTTATCTCACAATAAATACAAAACTACTCACAAAACTAAACAAAAAAGTGCAACCTAACTTGATAAATTTTGAAACAAAATATTTCCAAATCTTACAGACAAAAAGCACATAATGGTAATATTAATACAATCTATTTATAGCAGAATGTGACTGTACTTGCACGAAGCTAATAAGCTTACGCACGAGCAGCCCCTCTGAAAGGAATTTGAATGGTCCATTCATAGCGATGTTTGCCTACAAACTCCACTCAAATCACGAAAATAAGATATCAAAATGAACTGAAAGCAAGTCTAAAGTAGGTGTTTTTCATTGTATTTGAACTAATAACTTAATAAGGTTTTGAAAAACCATAATTAATAAAACCAAGCATATTTGTTATTTTGTTAAATATGTCTATTAATTTTTTTCATATGAAATAAAATACATCAAGTATGACTTTTTCATAAGGGTTAGCTAATTTGAACAATTTGTATCTAGATACTTCAACATTGTGTCGGTTAAGTGAATTATTTTAAAATATTTCCTACTCGTTTTATTCAAATCCTTTACCAGGTAAAGCCCAGTCACAATTTTCTGATATACAATAGAAATATATATATATATATATATATATATATATATATATATATATGTATATATATATATATATATATATATATATATATATATATATATATATATATATATATATATATAATATATTTTCGAATATTTACAACAGATACTACTCATGATTCATCAACAGAGTCATTGATGAAGAGATGGTAATTTTATTGAAAGTAGAATTACAATGCTCTTAGTAGGCTTTCAACTTGTCTTAGTTTCTACCAATAATCGAACATACAGTCGTAACAAAGTTGGTGCTGATGATAAATAAAAAAGAAGAGTTGATAAAAAAAGGGAAAAAAGAATCTATGTGAAAACCTTTTAGGCATATTTCTAGTAGCGAACGAGAATTAAATATCTACGAAATTGTAAATTGCTTGCGGCTGGTAATCTGACGATTCTATATTAATTCTTATTATGTTATTGTTTAAATACCATTTGTATCGTAGTAGGTAGGGGTGGGCATATTCTTTTTGTTTCGTCTAGTTATGGGATGAGTTAAACAGGTCCTTGGTGAAGAGGAAGTTTTGCCAATGGCGGGTATATATATGTGTCTTGGGATTTAGTTCCAAGCTCACTTTCAATGATGCTACCTATAATAGTAAAATATAAATAACGGTTGTGTAATCACCTCTATTTGTAAATGTTGACCTATAACCGTTTATTCGTTCAGAACAGATTTTAAATAATAATTTACAATACCCATATATTAATGTTTTACTGAGAGGAAAGTGAATAGTAGGTGGGGGACATATTTATAGGTCTTTTTACGATTTATTTTGCTGAACAAAAGGAATATGGCCCAAGGACAGACTAGGCACACAGAGCGTCCACTGATTCAGAATGAATTACCTCTTCTGCTTAAATGTCTCTTTGATCTGAAAAATATTAGCGTACGGACGTTCTAGAGATAAATATTTTGCGCTCACCCATATGTATTCGGATTGCATTGTACATACCAAGTTTAAATTATAAATAGAAAGAACGTTTCATTATATATTCATTAAACTTTACTTAAAAGTATATGTTGAAACCATTAGAGCAGAAATTAATTCAGTATGTTACTTTCCTTTGCTACTATTAAAACAAAAACTTAATTCTTATTGTAATATACCTCGTCTTATTCTCTTCCATCTATCTGATAACACCACAATTAGTTTAAAAAAATAATGGTATAAGTTGAATTCTACTAGCGTATTACAATAAAAAAATTTAACATCTTCAACAACAATATACGTTATAATATATCTCATAAGTAGAAATATTACAACAATCTTTTTTCCTATAACTGTCAATTTCTATTTACTAGCAATGAAAGAAAGCTAAAAATTACCTTTACGTGTTCTGCAACAGAAAAATAACAACAATAATTTTCTATATAACTATTGGATAACACGTAAAGTTTGTTTTTGCTTTCTTTCATTGTCCAAAATTATTAATAGAATTACATATTTTACTAGAATTTGGTTAAGATATGTCGACGATGTTTTTGCAATTTTTAATAGCAGTAAATGTAATGCTGATGGTTTTGTTAACCAGCTGAATAGTATACATAGTTCCATCAGGTTTACTTAAGAATTAAAAATTAGTAATTGTTATAACTTAACTTTTTTTTAAACTTTGTGTTTTAAAGATCAAGAAAAAATACATTTTTGATACACGAAACCTACTAACAATTATATATATATATATATATATATATATATATATATATATATATATATATATATATATAAATATATTAAATAGTTGTAATCGTTCTAATACACATAAAATAGCAGCATTTAACAGTTTGTTAAACAAAGCGATCAATGTACCACTTAATCCTAGAGGTTTTTATAAGAACATTAATTATATCAATGGAGTGATTTAACGATTTTGATAACAAAATTGTAGATACTATTATTAGTAAACAAAAATTAAAATGTTATGCATATCTACCACACTTCAAAAAGAAGTTGAAAAACGTAATTATATTAGTTTATTTTTTATAGAATTCCAACAAAACGGTTATTCTCTATTTTTAAAAAGATAAATGTTAAGATAGTTTACATAACTCAAAATAAACTTAGGCATTTATTACGTAGCCCGAGAGATAAAATTCAAATGATGGAAAATCAGATATATATATATATATATATAAGATAATTTGTATAGGTCAAACAAAGAGAAAAAATTGTAACTAGATATAAAGAACATCTTGCACATACTAAATATGATAGACCTGGGAAATCATGTCTAGCAGAACTTGTCCTCTATAATAAATATGATGTAAATAAAAATTTTAGCTAAATGTATTAACTCAAAACAGTTACTTTCTAGTAAAGATAGCCGATCGTTATTTGTTGGTTGAGGGTATAGAGGATGCAAAGCTTACCTCACGCTTACATATAGCGATCGTGGAGACAGACTGGTATCACTATAGTTTGTAACTTTTTGTTTGCTAGATTGTAATTTTGTAATAAGACCCTCTGATGATGATAACATGGTCATCGAAATGGGTTTAATCTTAAGTAGCTGGTTTTAGTTTCTATTTTTGATTATTTTTTGTGGTATTGAGGTTCTTTCCAATAGTTTCCTTATAAACTATGTCAGTTTAAATAAAATATACATTTTACTACCTTAAGTGACAAAGTCAACATTCTATTTTTTACCTTTTACTTCTCTTCATGCATACGATTATCTAGTCATCATGTTCACTCTTTTTCCCATTTTATCGAGAAATGGTAACACTGCGTTGGGTACCACTGCAAAGTTATACAATTTTCCAAATTCAAAAGACTCGATGCGAAGAACGTTCAAGGAATACTACCAATGTCTTATTGATATTAAATGTATATTTGTGAGTAGGAAATACGATATTATAGATCAGTGTCTGTACAAGTAAGCTTACATTGGGAAATTCTAAAATAAAACATTACTTGGATCAAAGGAAATTAGGATTTATTTGAAATATACTCATCAATTCAATATAATACAGCTAAGTAATAGGACATGCTAAATTTATGTATAAACATGTGATGTTTTTTAATTTGTGGAAATAACAGAGAGTATTTGTTATTATGAAAATATTGGAAAGAACCCCAATACCACAAAAAGTATAAAAATCAACTAGTAAAACAAGTTTCTTAAGATTAAAACTTTATATACATTTCGATGACCATGTCATCATCATCAGAGGGCCTTATTGCAAAATTACAATATAGCAAACAAGAAGTTATAAACTAGAGTGAGAACAATCGTTCTCTACGATCGCTATATATAGGATATATGAGATAAGCTCTGCTTCTTTTCCGCCCTCGACAACAAACAAACATCGGCCCTCTTGAGCCAAATAAGCTATTTCAAAAAGTAAACTATATTAATAAATATATAATATAAATAACAGCTAATAACGATGAATGAAATATTGTACAAACATATTTGAAATAACGCTACGTAATTAAATAAGTCTAGACCTACATAATTAAAGAATATAGAGATTGAGTTAGGTACAGACTTTTTAACTACATTCATTCATTTACTATTTTATTTGACAATAAAAATACTTTAATAACTATTAGGGACCTTTATAGAGTTGAAACATTTGGCTAAAATAAAATTTGGATCCAATACATGCTTATTGTAAAGTATGTATTCTGTTACAATTGATTTTTCAGTTTTATCATATCTAATATGCGCACGAGCTTCTTTATACTTAGTTACAATTTTTCTGTTGGTTTGAACTACATACATGTTATCACAAGTACTACAATTTATCTTATAAATACCTGATTTTGTCAGCATTGGAGTTTTATCTTAAGGATTACATAATAAATGTTGTAGGTTATTTTGGCTGTCACCATCTGATGACGATGACATTGCCATGAAAATGAACATAGTGGTTTAATCTTAAGTAACTCCTTTTATTTAACATTTCATAATAATTTTGTGGTATTGGGGTTCCTCACAATATGTTCACTGTAATATATTGTACCACTATGCTCTTGTAATTGTATATGAAATTATTTGTGATTAAAATCTGCATGTTTATAAAGAAGACGAAATATGGTAACAATAAATGACATCAGTCTTGTGTAGATTCAATGTGCCAACACCTAAATAATAAAACTAGCTTAGAGTAATACAATATGGCAAAAAACCCATCTGTAGATGAACTTGTAAGGATCATACACTATTCCAGATAATCTACCGTTTACAATACGTAACTCCTCCAGACCCAAGTAGGATAACCATTAGACGTGTTTTTAGTCCGCTATAGATACTCTCAATGTTTTAGTGATAGGATTATTGACAAGTGAGGCTAGGCGTTTCTTTCAATCTAACATAGGGGAGATCCATGCCTATGTCTGTGTTATCTATAGCGCCTAAACCCTTTCAGCGTGCGATTGCAGTATGTTGTATCTCTTCGCTCTACATAAGCAATATGTTGTCAGATAACAAGTGAATCTGAATTTACTATAAAACTTTTTTTATTTTTTGGTAACGCTACTGATGTGCTAGATAAAATGATCCTAAAGAATTGTATTTCTGATTTCGTGACAGAATTAGTTGTCCAAACCTTGAACAGACGTGGCTAGTTGTAGAAAATCAAACGTTTTTGTGAATAAATACCAACAGTGTTGGGGAATAATAACACTGAAGAAAGATTTAAACTAGATTTTATATATATGTTTGGTTAGGTGACCCTAAAGTACAGTCTTCAACTCATAAAGATGGTTTTCTTACTTCCAGGTAGAAGACCGGGTCTTTCATGTAATAGTGATATCTGGGTTATATACAGCGTTAAAAAATAAATAATTTTTGAATGTTTATCATTTTCGTTTTATTTCCCCAGTATTATTCCATACTAATTTTTTTTTTTTGACTGATTTAGCTGACTTGAGGCCTGCCTTATAATATCTGAAGTTTTTTATATCCTTGATCAAACTGAAACCCCTCAATTTTGTTATGGTACTGAATTTATAGACATTTAAAATATATTATTATTTGTTTCATTTATTTTTTAAATTTATTTAACTAGTATCATTCAAATAACTATTTACAAAAAATAGACCGGTAAAGAGCTAAGGTCAAATGTGTTTTGCAATTCTAATGGGATTAACTCATTATTCGATCAAAGATGTTTTATTATTTAAATAAAATTATTAATTTTACATGTTTCTATATTAAAGTTCGTAATTGATGGAATACGCGTATATTATTAGAATAATTGTCAAGGTTATATTTGTTATTGCTATATTTTGCGTTTTGTGTGAATAGAGATGTAAGAGCTGTCGTATGAATTCAGTATAAGAAGAATTTATGTAACCATACATTAATAGACAATGATGTACGTTAAACAATGTTAAGATGTGTCTATAGAAAGGTGAGTATTATGCAGTTGTTTTTAATACTGTTATAAGTATATTGTTGTTGGCATATGAAATGATTGACAAACTTTCTTATAGCTTATAACTTGGGACTATAAAAAGGTTACTTGCTCGATATAAGTTCATTACACATTACAATGATTCAACGTTAATGTTCACTTAAGACTTTAAATTTTTACAATTTCTTCAGAATAACAGACTTTGTGAAACAATATACTTAGTCTTACGATGCTCAAGCAACTTGAAAAAATACGAAGGAATGAAATAAAACAAATTTCACCTTGACACAAATAGGGGACGTTGAGAAGACATAAAGGGTTAGTTATTCCATTAAAATGCAAATGTACTCTCTTAAGACATTGGTTACAGCCACTTTCACACCTTCAAACATAGTGAACGAAATTGATTGTAACTTTTTTTTCTTACTACGAAATATTTATTAGTTACTGATCGGATGTAATAGACCATTGTTAAAATCTTTAAAATAGAAAAAAATGGAGTATTATTATTAGACGAACTTTATCATTTTATAATATAAACAATACCTAAACTGCTCATACTTTGGAAATTAAATTCGCTGTGTGAAACCTTGAAAGATTTAATGTCATCATAAAACTCGAGTTTTAGTAGCAGATGTAAAGAAATCTTTCTGAAGTCGATTGCATTAATAAAAAAAACAGCAATTGGAAGTAAGTTTTTTAACAATTTATGTTAACATGAATTTATGTTTAAATCATTTCATTTTAAAAAACAGCTTTCATTTTACCTATATGTAACGTAAAACATTGCTATTAATTTACGTTTCGAACCTCTATTATTATCAACCTCATAGCTCTTCAATAAATTACTATTTAAATGTAAGTATTTATTAAATTAACCCCATTTTTGTGAAAGCTTCACGGTACGAGTTTGGTAAAATATAACCTTGTACATTGAAACGCAATTTATGAGGGAAAATCTACAATGTAAGACATGCAGTTCAATATGTTGACTGGTGACAATTACCCGATGGATTCAGGTAGAGAAGCAATACCTGCAGTTATTATATCAGTAAATTAGGTAGTACAGGGTTTCGTATAAAAAAATCAATGAAATAGTAATTCAATTTACATTATCTAAATCCTATATAGTCAGAGTTTAATGTGTTTATAATATTTACACTAACTATACTAATAATAGTTATATATAAAAGATAACTACATAATATAAAATGTATATCTATAAATTCATAACTTTTACAATATTATATAAGTTAACATTAATTGTAAAATAGTAAAAATGAACTATAAATATTTTCTTTAAAAAAAGTAAATTAGATTAAAATCTCTTACGTTTAACAACATTGTTTCAAACAAATATTTTTTAAATAAAGTTAATAATTTACGGTATTTTACATGTAGCTTACAATTATTTTTATCTAATGCTTTTTACATTATCTAACACTATTTTCTTTGTACAGATAAAAATGTCCCAAACACTGGGGATAAGTTGAAAGACATTGACTAAATTCTTCGACGCAGGGATTGGCTCTACGCAACGTTTCATTTTATAAATAGGCCTAATGTTCTTCCATATGCATCCGACTTTTATAAGTTTAAAGCCTCAGTTACTCGAAATATATGGCTGAAATAGCGGTATTCGAGGTGTGTGATATCTATTTAGTAACTTCATGTGCATAAAGAAAATCATTGCTGTAGGTAGACAGACATTTCTAGATAAATTTGACGATTGAGTAAAATATTTTTCTAGTTCCCCAAATGTGGGACGTTGCTTCGAAAATGACTAATAGGAAATTATTTGTTCATTTCTCTGAGGTCATTGGTTATCACAAAAACCTAAATGATAACCACAACCTCTAAAGAGATTCAAATGTTGTGGTTCCGTGCAATTTTCGAAAATCGGAGAGCAAAGATTTCTCCTGCGTCCGATTCCGACCATTCTAATAATCAGGATTGGCTTACAAGCTGAAATATTTTTGTCATTACTCTTTGAGTAATTGAGAAGGTATTGTTACTGTCTAACTCGTACTTACCTGAAATTTTAGGATATCTTACCAAGTTTCACTTTATTATTCTCTCATCAGCCATCCTGCACATAGAATAGCCAGAGCATAGGTATGTTTCATTAGCATTTCACATGTTTTCAAATAGGAAAGCTAAATTCACTCGTTATGAAATTACTACAATTTCAATCTTAAAGAAATTTACCGAGTCTGTATTAAAACAATCAAGCCACTTAAAAAGTACTTTGTTATTACTTAAACCAAAGTACAATACCTATTAGGAATCATTGTCATCTGTGGGAAAAGCATTTCCTCAATTCAGAATTCAGTGTTCTTTTACAAGACTAATTCATATATAACTATCTTTGCCTTTATTCGTTCTCATGTATGGTTTCTCACATAAGATAAACGATAGCTGGTTCTAGATAAATATTTGAAGTGCTTGGCAGGCAGTTTTTGCAATAAAAAAAGTGTTCAATTCAGTACTATGAAACAGAAAAAATGGTTCAAAAATCAAATCTAGGAAAAAAAATTTGTCAAACGCTGTAGCAAAAACGATGAATCATTCTTTAGAAGAAAAAAATTATCCTTGCTAAGCTTTTATTTCTATAAAGTATAACCAGGAAAGGTGCATATTTTCCTATGTTTCGCTTCCCTCGGCAAAGGCTTGGAGTCAACCTCATTACACAAAACTTACACATTGAAAAATTAACCTGTGCAAAAAATTTAGGAATTATCACGTTTTATTGTTTTATTAAACAAAAAATTTTTTAAAAATATTTCTTACATAAAATTACTCTTACATAACACGATAAATGATCTTATATTTACAGTTAGTGGAATCGTTTTCCTGAATTAGAACCGGAATAGTTTTTATTTAACAACGGAATATTTAAACAACAACTTGAAGCAACTGTGAAGAAACATATCTCAATGTTTATATTAATTAAAACAACCTCTCACCACAAATTCAGTTACTGTATCTGTAAAATACCTCTGAAGATGATTACTTTGTAATCGAAATGTCCATAAGGTTAAAATAAAATTGGTTGAATTTGTAGTGAGAGGTTGTTTTAATAAATATAAACGGAATATTTAGGTTGACTTTAATATGAAACGTTTAAAACGTTTTACAGACCAGAGTAATCGTTTTTTTTTTTTTAGCCTTTACTTTGATTTTTTCTGCAAAAACACATCCTTAGAACTAAATATTGTAATTTTGCTTTTGAATTGGAGTTTATCGTAGATATATTCTAATGCTACTGTTTACCCTAGATGGACTTTTATTGCTGAAAATGCATTTTACCTTAGGTAAACAGCGCCTATGCATTTGCATTTTGGTTTCCTATTAACTTGAACACTTTATTTATTCAGCATGGCAATAGTATAAAGATGTGGTTGAAGTTAAGTCATGTATACTTGAGTTTTAATATTCTGGAAAGTTTTTATAAATATTGAAAAATTATTTTAGTTTTATTAGAATAAATTAGGACTTAAATGACAATTTAGGATACATTAAAGCAAAATTTCAAGACACTGATAAATTAAAATATAGGTATGTACATACTTGATGTGGTCGAAACAAATAAACAATGTTTGCATCTCAATTTTAAATAAATCAAATATACATGGAAAATATATTTGTGATAAGCATATAATTATTTTATTTAATTCAACATAAAACAAATATGAATACTAATGGAATGAATGTAGGTGGAATATTTACTAAATGATAGATGTACGTTGAGGATATCATGTGGTGGGTCGCTTACCAGAACTCTCCTAATCGTCAATTTGGCTTTTCAGTAACTGTTTATTCATTACAAGCCACATACGAAAGATATATATATATATATATATATATATATATATATATATATATATATATATATAAACCATTTGCTTGTGAAGATAAAATAGGTGTTGATGTGAGAGCAAAGAGGGCAGACTAAACTAAAATTCGTTTAACAAAGAGATAATTCCCCTAAGTTTCACTATCCCCCTCTATTTCGGTTTCATGGCCTACAATATACTTTAGCTCTATTTACATTCTTCAGACCAACCAAACTTTGTCGTTCAAATTCAAACTTCGATATATTTAGCAGCATCCAATATTTCATTTTGACATATCAAAAAGCAAAAATAAGCAAGACACAAGGCGCATAACTGCTACCCTTTCAGCATACAAACAACAAATGCAAATTTCTTTGCATTTGTCTGATATCATAAAGGTTAATTTATAGTATTTTTGTTACAAGGCAAAAACAAATGAAATAGAAAACGAATGTCATGTTATATATATTTTTCATACTATATTTATTCAAAGAGATGGAATAACTTAACACCTGCGGGTATCTAAAAGAATAATATATCACCCCCACTGTCATATAAGTTAGGCAAATGACAGGTGCAACTTGGATCCACAGATTCTAGTAGTCAGTTTAATGTAGCTTTACAATGCCCCTGTAGGTTTGTTTAACGAAACATAACTTTCAAAACTTTGTGTATAGCCATTCAATGTAATAAAAAGATCTCTGTTTGTAACTGAAAGGGCCTTTCCAAGATTATTTGTAAAATAAATAGGCTGTGATAAATCTATGCAATCTAAATAAATATGAAACATAAATATATAAAGTGAAAAACTGTGTAGCGTACAAATAACTAACGGAATGTTTAGAATAACTAAAAGTTGAATTATTATTTATCTAAGCTTTTGGTTTACTATAAAACATATGCCAATAATATTTGTTTTATGACTATACCATGAGTCACTTTTTATAGCTGTACCTACATATTTCATGCATTTCTGAATTCAAGAAGCGAAACCATATAGTTTTTTTTTAATCATCATAAACACTTGAAAACGTATTGTCGCTATTACTGCAATATCATTGGCAATAAACTTTAATATCTCGATTTAGTGCGTTGATTTTCATGGTGATTTTCATGGTGCGTTCTAAAATCTGTGGTATTAATTATTGTAAAATCTGTGTTGTGAAATCATATCTTACAATTTGACATATCTTTCTACCATTGTGTTACGCTAAGGTATTGTAAACGAATATGGGGCTAAATTATTATACTTGCATTGTTTATATCTGATTTGAAGTTTTTGGAAGAGAAATATGTTGCTATTGTAACTTTGTAAAGTGTAGTCATGCTTGGTTCAGACTGGCAACTTTATAGATTGCAGCCCGCTAATTCCATGTAGCCGACAGGGTGTTGAGCAGTATTTAAATTTTTAGTAAGGAAATAAAATTGCTGAGTTTGATTTACTTACTTCGAAAAGTTATGTTTAATTTAGGGTTTTAGAAAGCATTAATATAACCTATATAATTTGTTAAGTATGTAGAAAGGTCTTAATTTTAACTTTCCTTTTTTGATATACTGTTGTTTGTCTAATTGTTAAACCGTTTTGTGTTATTTCTCAATAATATTTCTGAGTTGACGAATCTAATTTCGGGAATTTCTTTTAACCTATTCTTTATATTTAGTATTAAACATATTTAATTGGTTTATTTCATGGTTTTTCACCTTTTAATGCAGTGATTTATAGTTTTTGACTATAGACCCTTGACAAAGAAACAAGGACAGAGGCTACTGTTTGTAGGAAATTTCAAACTTGGAATGTAAACAAGGAACAAGAAAGTTACTGAAAATAAACTTGTGACAGTTTGTCAAAACATTACGGCTATGGAGGCCCTCAAATATTTAGTGGACGAAAGATAAGTGTTTCTGTATTCTTTATTAAGCTTAAAAGGTGGCAAAAGAATAATAAAAGGAACTTAAAAAATTTCGAATCTCCGTCTCTCTAATAAATTTAGTTTATTTGTTACCGTTTTGTTTCGGATTTATTACACGAAACATTGTAATAGCCGTTGACAATCGTGAGATAAATACTTCCGTATCCCGTTTTCGGGGTACTGCTAAATATGAGACAAACATATGTTATGTTATTTTGAGGCGGATCTGGGTTAGGCTAGTATACGGACAAAAATACGTTATATATTCTGATAATAACTTTCAAACGTATAAAAAGAAGCCAAGGGGAAATATTTAACTGTAATGTACTTATTCAGCGTATTGTAATACATTTAACTGTACTGCAATATAAATCCAGTGTTTAGAACAATACTGTTTTCGATTAAATTTTATTCCAATAGAGATAAAAGAGCCTAATGGTAGATACGATCTTTGAGGACCAGGAAACCAAGTACTGAATAAGGGTAGAACATGAATTTTACCCTTGAAAATCATGAGAAGGGTTTCTTTAGAAAGCAGACTTAAATGAGGTATTTGTTAAAGATTGATATGAGGGATTGCAAAAACGTGTGCAAATAAATAAAAAAATTCCCGTATTATAAAACCTCCTGCATTGCCAGAGTTCCACCACATACTACATATATAATTTTAAATTATATTATAATTCTCAAGTCTTTAGATTAACCAATTAACGAAAAATGTATAAATGTCATATTGAAAATTGGACAAAATCATGATATATCTACCAAAGTAGATTTATCTTGGTAACATATTATACAATCTTACCAAGGTATTTCTATTTGTCGAATCTTTCCCAGTTACGAAGTTCATTTAAATGTTTTGGATAATTGAAAAACGAAACATTTTGAATATACGTAGAGATTATAAAGCCTAATGATTCACATATTTTTGAAGACAAATCCTCTTTGTCCATCGATTTCAATCCTGACTTACATCTGTGTGCTATCGTTAAGCAAAGTATATTTTAATAATTATGTATAATCAACCTTATATAATTGTATAAAGAGTTTTATGTATGCTTTGTTTCAATAACAAATATATAAACTAAAGTTATAAGTCAATTAGGTTTTTATCAAGTAAAACCATTTGAAATCTCTTCCAGAACAATAATACAATTAAACAATAGAAATTGAAGACAACATTGCAACCTAGGTATATTGTGCGGGTAGACTTGAAAAACTCAGATTGCCTTCATCGGTTTTATAGTTTGCCTTATCACTGTTTCTTCCTTCCAGAGAAGATTGAAAGTAGGATAAAATTATCACCCTTCAAAGATAAGTTGCAGAAAATCTCTTTATGCTGCCGTCACGTGTAATTTATTCCGAAAAATTTATATGGCGACTGTTTAAAAACAGATAAAAAAAGGAATCGCTCCATAACGGCAAAGTTACATTATAACTTGTTGTCGGTAAGTCATTAGATATTTACGTAAACTTACGTTGTATGAGATAATTCTTTCAAGAAAACAGTATTTTCACAGTTATAACGCCATTGAACTCTAGGGGTTTCTTCAACGTTGAAATTATATTACTAACTGGAAATGTTATTTTTTGCAAGCTTTTATTCATTTACGTTAGGATTTTATTCTAACATTTCATGTCGATCGGCTAAGTTCGTTTTAAAATGGATAAACTCCTCATTAACCAGAGTTAAAAGGTCTACCTGATCTCTGTGTAATAATAGTAGGAGACAGATTGTTTGTTGAACATAGTGATTGAGGTCATAACGAGGTATCTCCAGGGAAAGCTAAATCCCTCCAAGTATGACAGCTATTCTGAACACCGACGGATTTGTGTGAGAGGTGTACGTCTAAATATTTATTAGGTGTACAGAAATAAATATTTTTTATTCCTTTTCAATACGGTTTAGGAAATCGCTTTCAATTGCTGATTTCCATCTTTTTTTTATTTTTGTGCATATTGGAATTCCCCTCAGACAATTTTCGGTTCAAGTGTTTTAGCATTTACTTGCACCTCAAATACCATAACACTTGAGCTAATAAAAATACAGGATTGTTTGAACAGAACAGAATTTTAAATAAATTCCAAAATTTATATTTTTACATTTCAAAATAATGATTTGATTCGTAAAAAGAACTTGTTTAGAAACGGTGTTTATATCACAACAGTACAAAAGGGCTTTTTTAATAGGTATTCGCTGGAGATATTTTAAGGACATTCTTGTTTATCAATTGTGGAATCATATAAAATAATGTTTTAAATGAAATGGGCCGAATATTTACTGTCGGGTTTAAGAAATCCTTAGGTGAATGTCTGTAGGTAATTTTGGTAAATTACAATTTCCATGAATCAAACCTTTTAATCGAAAAAAAATATGAAATGGGAAGAGAAAAATGTTTTAAAAAATATTAGACGAACACACTGCATCACCATAGTAGTAGGTACAGCCTGTTTTTTTAACTACTATAAAAGCATTTACATATTTTAATAAGTACATCGATAGCTTATAACTTTTTCATAGCTACAAATATATAACTAAAACCGTCATTTATGCAAACTGAAATTTTCCTATTATCATATCATCCCAGGCAACATGAAGTTAAAAAACGAGGGTAATACTAAACGTACCTAAATTAATATTTCTTCATAATTACAAACGGGCAATATTAATTTCTTTTTATTATTACTAATAATAGTACTATTTTTACAAACGCTTAACGAAATCATCCATTAAATGGCAATACGTAATCCCCTGTATATTACTGTCGCCACAATCTACACTGAAACTAGATTACGGAGTGTAGTTTCAATTACAACAGCGAGTGTATAAATGACAAACTAATGTAACTGGAAATGTGTCAATCTAGGTAGCGTTGCACTTAATTAGATTCATTAGACGTACATATCTCTGCCAGTCGCTTTTAGAAACGATGCTTATTCGTAATCAGCTTGTCTTTAGAAAGGCAGGAATCTGGCAATGCAAGGAGATAATAGAACGCCTCTCAATGCCTATTAGTATGGTTGCTCACTTCACTCTTCTTACAACCATAGAAGTAATATTCTTCCAATATTGGAAAATATGATGAAATATCTTCTAAGATTAGTTACACCTAAAAAATAAATAAGTAATCTCTTGTTACAGAAGTATGTTATTACACTGTCATATGCTAAGACAATAGAAGAATGTAAAAATGAGTGATCTTCAAGATATCAATATTTTACATTAATGATACCTTTGAGAATATATATCACAGTTAATGAAACGTTTGGACAATTATGTATATTGAATGGACCAAATAACATTTTTTTTACGCCAATAAGTGATAAAATTGTCTTGATAATGATAAACCGAAATCTGATATTACCAAACCCTCTAATTTAGCTTTTCTAAGGATTACATGTTTTGCCAATTCTGATTTTTAAATGCCTTTTTTACTATCTGATATCAATTTAGGTTCAGTATTTTTGATTCTAAAGCATTATGTGGAGCATAATCACAATTCATTCTATTTCTCTACAAATGTAACGTTTATATGTCTCTGATAATTGTTTTGTAGGCCTATGTGCTGTAATGTCTTGGTTTTCTTGTCATTAGACCACACATAAGTAATTATTGGTTCAAGCTAAATGATATAGCCAACCTCTAAAACTCTACTGGTATAGTGTAATCTCGAACTGTTCTAATAATATAAGATGTTAGGTTCCCCATTTAACCCGGCAGCGGTCGCGTGAAAAATAAAACTTGAGGGGTCGCAAACGGTGGATTTGTCCAGGTCATTTTATTAATAGAACAAAATTACTGAACAATATTGTATACTAAAAATACAAATATCGTAATTAAGTATAATGTATTTACTTAAGTTATATTGGTTTTAATTGTGAAATTGTTGTACTAAAACTTCTTTAAATAATATTTTAGGATTTAACAAATTGATTGTTTGAAAAAATATAAGGCCTTAGATAAGTTGTTAGAGCATACGGATTCTTTTACAAAGACTTACCTATGTTTCTTAATATATTCTGAAAGAAATCTAATTTCTAAATTAGAATATGTACTTGATGTTTACAATAGATGTAATTTAAATGAACCAATTCTGAATCAAAATGTATTGAATTTTTAACTAAATTTATCATATTATTACAAATACAGTGATGAAACGAAACTGTAAAAAATTATGATTTAACAACAAGAAATTACATACAATATGTCTAAGCACATGAGGCTGTAGGCCCAGCATCTCTTCAATGTTTCTTTTCACATAAAAGTTGTCTTCTAACACTACCAGGATTTTCAATCCTTCCTTCCTCATGCCTTTCTCCCTTTCCACGCTATCTAACAGCCCGGCTGATCTTTCTTCTTCTGCTCGTTTCATATTGCTTAGTAACACCATAAATATAACACACAACATATTAAACAATCAATAACTCAAAAGCGAAATTAAAAATTATGTCACAATTTAGCACATGCGAGGGGTCGCGAAACGGTGGTTCCCACACTGGCTTATTTTTAGGCTGCTACACTAAGAAACTCGTTGGTGATAGCGAAAATACAAACACAGCATTCGCTAGTAGACGAGTCTATTTGAAGGTACTGAGGGGGTGGAAGCTTACAAAAATCGGTAGTTCGAGATATTAAGAAAATGGTGAAGGCCAGGTGGAAAAGACCATGATGCGACCTCTGACGGGTTAAGCAGCTCATGGTCTAAGGTTTTGTTTAGTTATATTTTATTATCATAATTTAAATGTTTTTGCCAGAATAATCAGTACATTAGAGTTCTCCTTCTTTTATTTGAAATATATTTTCATTTCCATCCTTTAATTTATGAAGTTAAGTATCAGTTTTTGTGTTTTTGTAAAGTGAGTCAACATGTTTGTGAATACTTTAATTATATTCCTAGTTATACATTGGTCCGTTCTATTCTTTTGATTCAAGAGTATTTATTGGTAAACCATCGGATTCATAATATGAGTTTGATATTTTTTATTAATGTTTTTTCCATAAAGTTTTAAATTCGTGAACATTATTATGAATATTTTAATAAACATGTAAATAAATAATAACACCAAACAAATCAATACCAGATAATAATAAAACATTTAATATTCGTTACACTACCTGTGTAGAAAAACAACAATCCCAAGAAATTAGTAATAATTTTAATCTTTGTAAAGCGAAGAAAACACAAATGAGCATATGCATGTCTTTAGTAAACACTTTCCTTACAATTTCCGTAAAAATAGTTCTTCTGTCACAAACAATACATATGTATTTGTTTTTTTTTATTTCTCATACACATAGAATATCTAAGTTACTATAAACTATATAGGATTTAATGTATTTATTACTAAACACGTTATTCTAGATTTTCTGTATATCCCACAAGTTGTGAGACATTTTCAAACACTTTTCCTAAAAGGGACAAACGTAACACATATTGTAAATAAAAGTGTGTAATACACAGTATTCTAAATTTGTTGACACAAAAACACAGTGAGTAAAGACAATCCAAGCATAAATCTCAAAGATCAAGGGGCGACAGCAATTTATTCTCTGGCAATATCGAATTGTTTTTCATCTCGACAATGCTGTGACAAGTATTCTTGAAGGGATTTCTAGATCAAGATATAAATAGGGGATTACAATAATGGGACGCCAGTATTATTGTCTATTATGTTGATATTGTTTGTTTTTAACAATGTTCATACAATATTCCATCCCGTTCTCAATCTCCTTTTTAAACATCTAGATATAATTATCAAACATTTAACTTCATATAAAACATTTTACTTAAAAATCATGTTTACAAAAATGATATTATTATATGTATTGATGAGGCATTAAGTATTTGCGTACATTAACTAAAATATTAATGTATACATTTGAAATCACTCAGTATAATTAAATGACAATTTCATAAAAATGTTTCCTTTGTTCTAATAAAGTTAAAAATTCAAATGCGAAAAAAAAAGTTTTACATGACGAGGAATATTATGTAGTTTTTAAAATAGCATATATATATATATATATATATATATATATATATATATAAATATTTATATATATATATATATGAGTATATTATATATTATATATTAACGTTTTAAAATATAAAAGTAAAACTAAATAAGGTTTGAAAATCTCAGGCAAACTACATTTTATATAGAAAGAATGTCATACATAAAATATACCATTGAATTTTTATGACCTACATCAACATAAAAACGGCAAATTGTTGATTGGATGAGAAGATTTTTTAAAACTATTTGACGTGCGCGTTCACATCCGAAGTAAGATGTGTGATTATAAAGAGAAAAAATAAAAATTAAATATAATTACCGTGTGAGTATGAATAAATGATACGCCATATGAAAGTTTTCATTGCCTACACACCACAAACAATATACAAATTTTCCTTTCCGATTGACAAGACTGAAGCTAGGATCTTTCCTAAATTACTTGATATGCCTACCTACTTTTCTTCTTTATTTCTCCTATATATTTTTGCGATGGCCTATTGAATTTTCTCATTTCCTTCATTTCAAAAATATATTTCCAAGCAGTATACTATGGTATATACAAATTCACTACATTTCCCAATACATTTCTGGATGCCTATTAAGTTGATCATACAAAAGACTTGCACAAATATTCAAAACGAGAGAATAATGACACTCCCATATCTAAATGAAATTCAATTACATACTGTTTAGAGAGTAAAATGTTTAAGTCTTGTAGCGTGGAATACTGACAGTTTTATTATTTTAAATGGAAAAATCTAAATTTAAAAAAATTGTAGCATTATTTTAAGTAATGTTACATATTACAGCAGCTTCAGAACATAAAACAAGATAATAATTTCAACATATAAAATTTTAAAAAAATTGTAAATTATAAAGTAAATTGTACTGTTTGTCCATAATTAAGATGTCCATAAAACCTGATATCGAAAGATGCGTTGTAATGTTGCGCAGAAGTTAAAAACTCCCGTTGTAGTCTTTATTAAATCTTTCTTTGTTTGCGGTTGTACCCCCGTACAGCCGTCGGAAGATGGGTCTACTAAAATGCATTTTTTTATTCTTACAGTTTCAATTATGTGAAGGTATCACTTCATATTTTATTTTGTCCCAAGAAATGTTGCTACACTAATATTCCACGCCGGGCGACGATGTCAATCAACTCAAATCCAAAATGCTGCATGGCGAGATCTGATTTAGGAGTCATGTTCTACCTCACAAATTGCATTAAAGATAAGTTCTAATTTTAACATAAAGTGATGTGAAATCCAAATTTAACTTTCAAACTTTAGAGTAAGTTAAATAATCCAAAATATGAAAAGGTATATATATAATTGTAAATTTATGTAAAAATATTCACAAACAATTTCGATTTTTGTAAGAAAGTTATTTTTAAAAATATGCAAGGTATAAAATTTCACAATGTGTATTGAGTAAATTATGAATTTGTATGTCATGTCTCTAAACTTTCCAACTTTAACTGGTCACGGCAAAATAGTACAAGTTTGTATATTTTTAAAATGCGGGAAGTGATACTTAATTTATATGATGCAATATCAATTTTTCTTTAAATGTTAAATAAAGGTAAATTTAAGTGTATTTTATATGTGAAAGCAATCTCTTTTGGTTATCTTTTGCCATGCCTTAGATTTTAAAATAAGGTCAGGTTTTCATAAATTTATAATATGTTAAAAGAATGTAAAGCCTGACATAAAATAGTGTAAACGTTTCAGATGTATTTATCTTTTGTTGTATTTTGTAAATTTTGTGTAGTTAATCTCGATGTATCTAAATTTAAATTTTGTTGGTAAAACGTTAATTGAATAAATGCACCTTCTTAAATTGAATTTAATTCTTGACATTGCAGGTTAAATAACTAATTATGTAACGAATAACTGCAATTTGTAACATCCTAATTGTTCAAGGGTTAATATATAAAATTCATTTACGTTACATAAATTGCGCGACTCTGCTCGAATTGAATTGTAAGTTATATGTGTACAATATTTTTTTTTTATAATTATTTATGGCATTGACAAGAAAGATTTATTTGATTCGGGCAGGGTTTTAATTTGAAAATAATTGAAGTTTAGTCTATTTATTAGGTTTGTTCTTTTAATGTAATATAATAATGATTTGTACTACAGAAAGTGAAAGTTGTTTTTTTGACCAGTAAAGATAATATTTTTTTCAGAAATGCATAGCTAAATTTAAACGTAAAATGCTTTATTTAAATAAGGGGAAGTAAGTCACGCTACAAGTATAAACCAGTTTCTTTGTAATGCGTAGATAGTTTTAGGCAGGAAATGCATTCTTTGAACAAGGATATTGCTTCTGTTTATTTAGTTGAATATAGCTACTAGCTTGTTTCCTGAACGTTGGCCGGGTCTGTTTAAGGCTACAGATCAATAAGAAATTATTGAAACTTGGAAGATTTATCACATTAAAATAATTTGAAATAAAAGTAAAACTTTCAAATAAATGATCCTTTATACTTAATATACTTTACTTATAATAACAAAAATAAAATTATAGTTGGTTTTAAAAATTATTGTTTATTAATAAATAATTGTATAAGTTTATTTTTTAGGTTTTTACATTTATATAAGTTGTGTAATAGTTAAATAAAAAAGGTCAGTCAAAACTTTACATCTTATTAAAAATAATTAAGAAATTTGCTAATCTCTAAGTTTTGGTATTATAAAAAAATAAAATTAAAAAGGAAAATAGAAATGCACCTTTTGTATAGAATGTTACAACCCACGACAACACGTACACTATAATATGTCAAGAGTGCACCTTGGCATATAATTTACATTCTTCACGAGATTAACTTGACTATAGTCTCAAAATACATAACACTACACCGATCCAATGACTTTTGGGAATCAACAGAATATACGCTATGACAAAATTGTGTATAAATGTGCAAATCTAGGGCCCGTTTAATATTATTTCTTATTTATAAATATCAAGAGCCATCAACAATTTATTCACATTTTTGTTTAGATAAAATATTAAAATAGAAATTTTAAAGTGTTACAAAATAAATTTATTCCTGCATTCCAAAATACTAGCTATATAATTTTTAAAATATTGTATTGGATCTAATTTAAGAATAAAGTTATTGGATTTTCAAAGAATGGGATTTAAAATTCATAAAGGGGTAAGATGTACTGAATACTGTATAAGATAACAAAAGGTTATAAAGACAATGGTACAGCATTAAATTTTGTTAAATGAGAGTAAACATTGTAAAGACAAATAGTGTTGTAAAACAATGTACTCAGGGGCAAATTGAACTTTTTAGACTTACAGGAAGTAAGCGGAGTTAACAGATCCTATAGAGTAGATTGTGAGATGTTATAGCTAGGACAAATGTAACAAATGTGAAGTAATGTTTGTAAACAAAGAGTCAATTTGAATAAATAAAGATATTAAATAAAGAGTAAGTTAAATATTTCAAAATATGAAAAGGTATATATAATTCTATATTTATGTTAAAATATTCACAAACAAATTCGATTTTTGTAAGAAAGTTATTTTTAAAAATATGTAAGGTATAAAATTTCACAATGTGTAAAGAGTAAATTATGTATTTGTATGACAAGCCTCTAAAGTTTCAAACTTTAACTGGTCATGGCAAAATAATACAAGTTTGTATATTTTTAAAATGCGGGAAGTGATACTTAATTTATATGATGAAATATAAATTTGTCTGTAGATGTTTAATAAAACTAAATTTAAAGGTACCTTAGTTTAGGTACAAAAGCAATCTCTTGGAGATATCTTATACCATTGCATACATTTTAAAATAATATAAAGTTTTCCTAAATGCATGATATCTTGAAAGAATGTAAAGCCAGATATAAAATATTATAAACGTTTTAGATGTATTTATCTTTTATTGTATTTTGTAGAATTTTGTGTAGTTAATCTCGATTTATCTAAATTTAAATTTAGTTGGTAAAATTATTTATCGAATACACCATTCTTAAATTAAATTTAATTATTGGCATTGTAGATAAAATAACTAATTATTTAACGAATAACTGCAATTTTCAACATCCTAATTCCTTGAGAAATAATATGTAAAATTAATTTACGTTACACACTGAGACGGACAGAATGGCCGCTCACGTAAAGAAGTTAATAATTTCATAATTTCTAATAACAAATTCAAGAATTAAATAATATTTTTTTAAATTTAGTGTATAATTAAACATTGTAAAGAGTGAATAAGATAGTACATTCTTGAATAATTAGTATTAAGTCAAAATAAAAATTAAAATAAAAAAAACTGTAATAAAGCAATAAATTTGACAAACGGGACTGCAGTGAAATTTTCTAACTGCTGAAAAATGCTAACTTGAGACCTAGGCCAAGTAGAACTATCAGTGACATTTTAAAATGACCAGAAAAAAGAACATTAGTGAAAATCAAATCTAAAAAACGTATATAACAAAAACGTTACAGCAATTTTAAAGAAATAGACATTTTTAAGTATTCCAAAAGCGATAACAGAATTATGCAGGTTTCATCGAATACTTTTTCTAACCCGCACGTACAAGAAAAACGCACGGAGATAGCGACGAGCTAAGAGCGGGGGGGGGGAGGTTACATAGAAGAAATAAATACAGAAACTCAAGGACCTGTACGATAGTCTGCAAAAAATTCTTTAATACTAGGTGCTAACTTCCGTAATGTCGGATCGCGCGTAGGACCACACCAGGGCCAGATGGATTCAGACCACCACGTTTCTGCCGTCTAATTCCCTTCCACGGACGAGGGCTTCAGACTAAGCCTCCGGGACGTGAAGATCAGAGGAGAATGGAGAAGGACTTACATCGACTTACCAGGGATGGCTACTTCCATTGTCCTGAGACCGGGAATCAAGACGAAAGCAAACGCCTTGTGCGCGTTGAAAGCCCGAATAAACATGGAAAGATCGTTCATCACTTACGATATTGACGGATATCTGCTACACCCAGAATCTCTAACAATAAATGATAAAAAAAACAAAAATTAAATCAAGAAATAATATGCAATATAATAAATAAAATTTTCACTACTACGCCACTTTGTCAGATCCAGACACTAAAAAACCCGACTAATATAGGTAAACAAATTAAAAACGGACAAATAAAACCTCAAGAGCCGAAAAGGAGGGTTTGATAGTGGGTGGCGAGAAACAGGAGCCATTTCCAGGAAAATATGATCTTGCAAGGATTTGATGAGTGCGAACGAGGGTTGAAATGGGCGTGTGAAAAAAACGAAACCAAAACAAAAAAAATAAACAAAAATAGTTCCAACGATTCAAACGGGGAACGATATTTAAAATCAAGACAAATTAAAAAATTAACGGACGAAAACTCGCCAAAAAATAACAAATAAAATTACCACAAAATTAAATAACAAAATACGCGATAATTTAAATACTGAAAAAGGAAAAACACAATAGTAAATTGCGAAATTAAGGAATTAACTAAGCTAACTGATTCAAATAAAATACAAAATGGGTTAACCAAACCTACAACAAACAAATTAAATGAAGACAAATTAAGGGAGGAAACAAAAAAGTTAAATAAAAATGGCTACAAGCCGAAACAAACAAAGTTCCAGCAAGTTAAGGAAGGACATTATTGTCGGAAGCACAATCAGTTACTCGAAAAAAAATTCCAGATCAAATTATTTTTAATAAACCTGATTTCAAGTCTGAGCCTAATAATTTCGCTAATAAAAATTATACCAATAAATTAACAACAAATCAACATTACCATAATCAACCAAGTAAGGAAAAAAACGGAAAACAATTAAGTACAAATGTTATGCTCAGTGGCGTAATACGAAGCGCCGTATAAAATGCGGGACGAATAAGAAATATGTAGGACTGGATTCCATTAAAAATAAAGTACAAATAACAACCACTGTATTTTAAATAACCAAGATTTGTCTAGGATTCAAGATTTAATAACTGAGTATTCAGATAATTTTGAAGAAAAACCCAGCATGTAAAAAAATGTAAACACCCGCGCAAGATGGGAAAGTCACTATGTTTGGGGAGACTGTCGCACTGACTAATCCGCTGGAGGGGCGAGGAACGGTTTCTACAAAACGTTCCTTGTAACTGAACAAACCGGATGTACCAGACTGATAGTGGACAAAAGGGCTTACATTTAATTAAAGTAGGACAAATAAAAATACAATATCCCACGGCAATATGAAAAAAATATTTATAAACATCAGGCAAACTCAGCAAAAACAACCTGATTTGTTGAATGTCATTAACCAAATAACTTATTTGTAAAAATACCTCTGAAGATGATTACTTTGTAGTCGAAATGTACATAAGGATAAAATAAAAATTGTTGAATTTGTGGTGAGAGGTTGTTTTAATTAATATAAACATTTACGCCACAGTTGCTTTAAGTTGTTGTAATTTTAACAATTATAAAATATATAATAATGTATTATGTAAAATTGTAAATGGCAAAACAAAAATCGTAATGCCAAATCAGAATATTGTCTATTTATAGAACAAGTACACAAACAATATGCGCACTTAGGAATACAATCGTAAAAAAGAAAAATACAATTATTAACAGTAAAAATATAAATAAGCCGGATTTGAATAAGCCTAAATCTAAACATGACTACCTATCTATAAAAAGACAGAAGTAAAGCAGAGTTATCGTAAATTACTTAATAACTGAATCAACATTTCACATATTACAACAATCAAATCCTGAAAGACTATCCAGGAAGTCTGTTTATCAAGCAAACATTGCCGAGATACCTCCACTGCTTAGACCAACAAACGGAAAAGCAGGTAGCAACGGGACTACAGCAAGTGGGCTTTAAATAAACTGTATACAAGCCAGCTCATTGACTTTGCAAGGTAAAACAAGAAACTGGCATTCACGTAATAGTGGGTCTCTACGATTAGACATTAACCAAAAGATAAAACAATTCTGATAGTAAGCGATAGTCACACAGCTGAAACAACAATAATATTAAATACTTGTGATGCAATTTGAAATAATTTAGATTTAAATGTTAGCAAGTTATTCTTGTAGGTAATAAACAATAGGTTTTGTAAAGAAGTCATTGTTTATGATTTCATAATTAGTAATAATTTTATAAATGATGATATTTTAGAAAATAAATAAAGGAAATGACAAAGCTACCAGTGTAGTGAAAATGTCTATAAACAAACAAAATATATCACTAAAACATATAAACCTTAGTGAGACTTATAATAAATATTGCTTTGTATAAATTGTTTAATTTGAAGTGTTTCAGGGAGAAACCAGACAAAGGATGAATAAAGTAGAATAAGAAAAATTGTATTAAATACAAAAGCCTAATTTATATTTATATTTCTTTATATTAAATATAAAAATAGCCTAAATGATAAATAAAGAGAAAAATGATTTATTTTTAGCTCATGCCTCGGCTTTACTACATGTGTTACATTAAACATAATAATTTTATAAGTTATTTTCTTTTGTAAGATATCACGTGCATTACGATTATTTTCAAGTGATGTTTCGTTAATGCTTACTTCTACGCGACTACATTAGGTAAAGTGCGGCAATATAAGACAAGGATATCATTGAACTATTGACAGACAATTCTGCATCTTATCAACTTACTATGTTTTCTTTCAAGTTTCATGACAGTTTTTATATCGTTAATTATGTAGAAAGCAATGGTTTTTTTCAGTTTATACAACGTATAAGTGAGGAGCAGAATCAGAATCTAAATATTCAAAAAATCAAGCAGTTCGGCATTCATAGGATGCCATTTATAGTGAGTCACTCGGGACTCAAGGATGAGTGTTTATTTTCTTCAAATGTCCTAATATAGGCATTAAACGAAACTTATTGTTAGATAAAGTAAATTTCCTTTTAGTTTTTATTCTCTAAATATTATTTTATCAGCAATATTGAGTCAGATCAGTTAGTTAAAATAATATGTGCTCGTCTTGTTTTGCTCATTTACAAATTTTAATGATAAACGTTTGAACTAAAAGTGTTGACAATATTTTAACGAGAAGTTTTCAAATTTTGATATTCATTTGTATAATTCGAAAAATGAAAAAAATTAAATTTGAATCATATAAATATATATATTTATATATATATATATATATATATATATATATATATATAAATATATATATAACAAACATCATGTCAATAAGTGTAAAAAAAAGTTTTTTATTGGAGCTATACTGTATTTGTAAGCTCTATAGTCGTTCTGAATTTTTAAAAAATAATTTGTAATAACCAAACGGTACTCGTATTGATAGCAGAGCGAACGGGATTTGTATATCACAAGTTCGTAACATTTACGCCAGGGGCAGCATAGTCGCTTCCTGTATATAAATATACTGTATATTTCAACCATTCCCTAACATTATGGCAGCCACAAACTTGGCAACATTGCTGGCATCCACATAGATAGCAATCGTACTACGCAATGTACACATTTGGATTAGACAATGAATTGCTGGAAAGTGACAACTCGGGAGTTTTTGAGTATGCTGAATTCAATGTCGTCATCGAAAGTCACTGGGGATGTACCGGATGTAACTCTACGTAAGTATCAAAGGGATGATTTGGGGTAAAAAAGTCGAAAGTCAAAAAAATACTAGAAAATAACCACTAGGGGGGGGGGGTTGGTAAGGCGGATTCCATGCCGTCACCGAAAGTCGTCGGGGATGCGCTGATGTGGTTTCACAAGAGTACCACAGGGGTGAATTGAGGTGAAAAAGTCAAAAGTTAAAAAATCTTACTAACGTAACCACTCGGGGATTTTTGAGGATGCTGAATTCAATGCCGCCATCGAAAGTTACCGTGGATGGACAGATGAGACTCTACGTGAGAGCCAAAGGTACGATATAGGGTAGAAATATCAAAAGTTAACAAATTACTAGAAAATAAACTCGGGGAATTTTGATGATGCGAAATTCAATGCCGTCACCGAATGTCACCGGGAATGCATTGTTGAGGTTCTACGAGAGTACCAAAGGGGTGAATTGGAGTGAGAATGTCAGAGGTAAAAAAATCGCTGAAAAATATCCGCTCGGGGGTTTTTGAGGTTGCTGAATTCAATGCCGTCATGAGAAAGTTTCTGGAGATGTACTTGTGAGGCTAAACCCATGTACCAAAGGGATTGAATTAGGGTTAAAATATCAGATGCCTAAAAATCGAGGGATAATGACCGTTCGGAGAATTTTGAGGATGCTAAATTCAATTGCGTTAATTTGAGTCACCGGGGATGAACCGGATGTGACTCTACGTAAGTACCAAAGGGATGATTTGGGGTAAAAAAGTCAAAAGTAAAAATATTACTAGAAAATAACCACTCGGGGGTTTTTGGTAAGGCGGAATTTAATGCCGTCACCGAATGTCGCCGAGGATGACTGCTATGGTTCCACGCGAGTGCCAAAGGGGTGAATTGGGGTGAAAAAGTAAAAAGGTAAAAAATCGCTGGAACATAAACACTCAGGGGTTTTTGAGGATGCTGAATTCAATGCTGCCATCGAAAAACATCTGGGATGAACCTATGTGACTCTACGTGAGTGCCAAAGGGATGGTTTGGGGTAGAAATATCAAAAGTCAAAAAAATACTAGAAAATAACAACTCGGGGAATTTTGATGAGGCGGAATTCAATGCCGTCACCGAAAGTGACCGGGAATGCATTGGTATGGTTCCACACGAGTACCAAAGGGGTGATTTGGGGTGAAAAAGTAAAAAGTCAAAAAATCGCTGGAACAAAACCACTCAGGGGTTTTTGAGGATGCTGAATTCAATGCCGCCATCGCAAGTCACCGGGGATGGACATATGTGACTCTACGTGAGTGCCAAAGGGATAATTTGGGCTAGAAATGTCAAAAGTCAAAACAAATACTAGAAAATAACCACTCTGCGAATTTTGATGATTTGGAATTCAATGCCGTCACCGAATGTGACCGGGAATGCATTGGTTTCACGCGAGTAAGAAAAGGGGTGAATTAGAGTCAAGATGTCAGATGCCTAAGACTCGCGGAAAAATTACCGTTCGGTGTTTCTGAGGATGCTAAATTCAATGACGACATCTAGAGTCACCGGGTACGGACGGTTGTGACTCTACGTTAGTACCATAGGGATGATTTGGGGTAAAAATGTCAAAAGCAAAAAAATTACTTGAAATATACCACTCGGAGGTTTTTGAGGAGGCTGAATTGAATGCCGTCGCCGTAAATGTACAGCAATGGTTATACACAAGTACCAAAGGGATAAATTGGGATGAATTTGTCAGATAAATAACTACCTTAGTGCTTTAGAGGATGCTGAATTCAATACCGTCATTGAAAGACACCAGGGATGGACGGGTGTGGGCTCTACTGGAGTAGCAAAGGGTGAATTGGGGTAAAAAGGTCAGAGGTCAAGAGAACGTTATAAAATGATCACTCGGGGTTTTTAGTAATGCTGAGTCTAATCCTAGCACCGGAGTTGGCCATGCACAATCCGGGATGGGACTGCGGGAGTCGCTGTGGATGAATTGAGGTAGAACTTGGCAGATTGTAAAATATTGCCGTAAAAGGGGCATTCGAAGATATTCGAAGGTCCTAGTCCCAGTCATCAAAATTCGTCTGGGATATACGGGGTTACCAAGGGGATGATTTGGGGTAATATATCCCATTGACAATAAATCGCCCGAAATTGGCGTGTTTCCAACTATGCAACATAACTAACAGAAAGAGTCGGGTTCGTGACCTTGTCTTGGATAGAAGGTATGCTACATCTATTTACTGAAATGTTTGTGATATGAAAATATAAATAGGTGGCACTCCGATAGAAGTTCTAGCACGTTTGTAATCACGACGTAATCATATCTGTCAAACTAATCTTTACAACTTAGAGCAGTGTTTCAAAGCAGCCAGTCCATGTGCATTAAGAATTTTAAAGTCTGTATGCTAGAACGATTCAACTTGAAAAGATAACCGTTTGTCCCAAATTGATAATTTTATAATTATATTTTTTATTTAATTTTTAAAAAAATGTATTTTGTCTACCTGATTTTCATATATTTTCTTTCCATTTTTTTTTAGACTATCTAAAATTTTATGTTTGTTTTCTCATTCTTCTTCGGGTAATTAATTTTCTTCTCTTTTCGTGTTATTTTCTTTCGTTCTTTTATAAAGGATGGTATCGTTAGCGGGGGTAGCGGAATGACTTTTCAACCATCCGTTAATGAAAAATATTCTACTATAACCGTAATTTTTAAAAAACTATAAATAAGTAGACCTTATATTTTTCAACCTTTATACAACTTAGAATAAACAACAAAGAGAATGTGTTGACTCACATCATTTCATCTACTTATCTTTATCATCTTATATATCCATAAAACCTATTATGCCAATATCTACAAATTCCAAGCTAAACCTTTAACTACCGTCATTGTGCCTGACCATCAGCGACGGGTTAGCCGAAGAAGACAGTGATTCAGGTGCTGTATCTAATGACCAACTTTTAGAAGGCATCAAAGAGAATAGGGGAATTGTGCAACAGAGTGAAGAAGTAATTGAGCAAAAAATCATGATACCGAAGCTCAACGAAGTGCATCAGACGATGTAGATGATTTCAAAAAAGAGCAACCTCCAGAAATTTAAAATTTTTTTTCTTTGTATAGATAAATTGTTATAAACAATGTAGAATTGGTCCAGCAACAAAAAATAGAAAGACTAGTTACAATTTTTAAGCTGTCTTTGTACAGCCAATATGTCTATAATGTTCTGAGCCGCTGTGTAAATACTGCTGTCAAAATTGAGTTATTATTTCTAATGCCAGTTTCCATAAATAAAGCTTATAATGTGTCAAATGTTATCTTGTATATAAAGTTAAGTGTGTACAATCAGTGAACAAGAAATAATTAGTGTATGTTAATTATCGTGGGATTATAAGTCTTTTTAGCTAAACTGCGCTAAAATCTATAGAAGGTTTTATCTATACAGTTTTCATTTAGTAAATAAAATATAACTGATCTCATAAAACTACGTTTATCCTAGTCACATGCAATCAGAATATTCAAAAACAATTTTTAAAAACTAAATGGAGGATAAATTTTTAAACCACACAATGAGTCACACTTTTGACATTTCGTGCCTCTGATGTAATCGGCAGTAGTAATGTGACAGAAATTGCAAGACGGTAGTTGAAGGTTAATAAATACTGAATCATCTTTCGTTAATCTCTGTATTGTATACATTAACCTAAATGATATCTGTGCGAGTGTAGTCAGTTTATATTACGATGTCAGGCTGTCTGTGTAAACAAACATAGGTCCAAAAACCAAACCACACAAAGATAAAGGCTCGCACTCGATAAGTACTCTCGTGGACGAAGACCCGAAAAAATGACTTTCTGCATTTTATCTTTCCCTCCCATTCTCTCATTTACATACGGCGTAAACGTAAATGATTTATGGTATTCACCCAACGTCAAAATGCTCGTATAAAGATGGAACCATTTGTTTCTATCCTCGACTTTAGCCGCTGGTAGTCTATATTTTATGTTATTAATATGTTTATTGAATACATTGGTATTAACATTTAGAGAATATATATGTCGTAGGCCATATTAAGTTTTACATCTGTTAATACATGTGTTGCAGACTAGTGTTAACATGTTTTCAATGTTACCAAATTTTAACAATTTACAGCAAATAATCGTCACTTTAAGATTCTTAAAATCGGATAGAGATGCAATTAAAATTAATTTGAAAAGCAAGTTAAGTTAAAAAATAAATACTTAACGATCCTATAGTATCTAAGAGCCAAAGATAAAAGTATGAGATGCATTGACCGAAACATTAAGATAAGTAAACAAACACGTCAGAATGGCTTTCGGAGTGTCGGCTGTTTATGTTTCCATATCAGAATTGTGTTTGTAAATACATAGCATAGTTCTCTCCAAGATAAGTTCGCGAATCCACAGCTGTATGTCCTTTCCAGCGAACCAACAGTGTATGTTTGAATTATGTTTGAATAATTAAGAATGCACAAAATACGTATGTAGAACTTTATTGATTACAGTGCATACATAAATTAATGTTGCTTGGCTCTTCAAGACTACTGTACAGATTCTTGCTTGCGAGGATACCATACGATATGAATGAATACCATACTAAGTATCGACAATTATAGCTAAAAAAAAGCCGATGCCCGTTGTAATCAGGACGCCCAATGTTCTGATCGTAGATAGTCTTTTTGTTCGCCTACCATAAAAATAAAACGAGATTATCAGTAAAATATCAGTAAATCTAAAGTATTGTGAAATATTACAGTGATCATCGGTAGTAAATATTTATGAATATCAACGTCTAAAGATTGACTACAAAACGTTTTATAAGCTCTTGGTTAGGGTTGCTTAACTGAAGTAATTTTCTATCAACAAAGAATAGAGAATATTCAAATTGAAATATTAACTTTGTAATTAGGAGTTATTTATTAACTGGTATTGCTAGTGGTAGGATTCGTAAAATATATAAACAAAGGAGACAGTTTTGAGAAGTGTTTGAGTATTAGCAGACTTTGTCATGAGATCAGACACAGCAGAACGAACTAAAATCATTCTGGTACTAACTATAAAAATGTATGTAACATGTCAACCGACGAACGGAGAGATTTTTTAAAGTGAAAAAAAATCTACAGTAATTATTTTGTACGTCTTGTTTTTTTTAACAAGACCATCATAGTGACTAATTTCATTCTGTCACTCTGCATAACGCTATTTTACAGCTAGTTTTTGAAGACTGGTTCCTCAGCTATACTCGCCAAAATATTTGTAATTTTTTTCACCATATTAATAATAATAAATCAAATTGTAGATATGCGAGCCAGGAGGGATACGGTTAAATATAGAATTAAGGAAGAAGATTAATATATACTTAAATCTTATCAGATATATTTTCAGGTGCATTCAACGTGTCTTGATCAAAGTAACATCACAATCAAGATGAAATATCATCCTTTAGGAAAATATCTAAAGGAGGAATTAAATAATTTTGTTAACCTGCCAATAACGACTACCAGGAAAATTTAATGAATGTAGTTAAAAAAGAACTTTTAGAAAAAATAGGTCTTTACTCGAACACAATTGTACCTATAACAACTTATGACAAATCAAATATGGTGGATAAATGAAATAGATGTATTACATTGCTTACCGAAAACGTTTTTCACCGTGATGTCTACAAAGCAATATTGGGAAGAACTATATCCTTACATACATTCTTTAGAGATGTAGAATTAAAGAATTTTTAATATTTACCATAACTTGAACCGCCTGAACCGCTTTCTAGTTTTATTTTCAGAAAACCACCTGTGATACATGAATCCTATAATAAATACTTAAAATGTTTTGCCCTTATCTTGATAAAATGTTTATACTGATTGGTATTGGCACTAACATGTCATATCTTCGTGAAAATTTTACTCCTTGTTAGAATACTATATGCACCCTTTTAAAGCATATGCTCACAGAAAAATAAAACAGTTTTTTGGTTACATTTGGCTGTAGCAAGTACAGAAATACTATTATTTCAATGTTAATTTTTTTACCCGAAAATGGTAATTTGTGCTCGTTTGTACCTATAAAGTATAGACGTGTTCAATGGGCCTACGTGAACAAGATATTAGCATTAGATGAGACCAAATAAAAGCCTTCTTTTATTTACAATGTACAATATAGGTAGATTTTTCTGGCTACCTACCTGAGGTAAGGGTGATACAATATTTGTTGTTTTTCCACAATAGGCCTAACTTTAAAAACGTACTGTAAATAAACTTTATGCCAACCCTTTACTTATCCTTTATTATTTTTTTACAAGCAGTAGAAACTTAAAATTGAAATTTTCTTTTTTTCAATACACCGAAGAAGAAATGTTGAAGAAAATTCGATGTATTAGTCTAAACATTCTGCAAAATCGTTCTTAAACTGCAAAAACTCCTAAAAGATAAAACACGAAAGAAATAGATTTTAAAAATTGTGGCAGAAAACTCAATGAGATAAAATAAATTAAATGAGAATAAATGTATTTCGTAAAGTAAGGATATATGAGAAGTTAGTGTACTAACTCTAAGACTGATAATTAAATGAAAAATTCAGAAGAAAAAAGTTGAATTCGTACTTGGTCTTTATCCCGTGCAGTGCACGCCTGGAAATCTAGATTGAATATTGTTGAAAATGAAACCGTTCATTTAGTTGCAGATCTATTGAGGATATTGAAAACCATGTAACCAATCCAGAGGATCGATGGATACCGGTCTACACTTAACCTGCTGATTCACAATACAATCGTCTACTTGCACTCTCGTATTTTTGTTACTATCACACTATGTTTACTGACATAACTAGAGAACTATTCCTAAAATTCGACAGAGCACTGAACAATATCAATGGGGCGGGGAAGATTAAAAATAGCAACCTAGCGGCGGTGGATTTATTATTTTTAATATTTTCCAATGACCTGGAAGAAACCGAAACGAGGAACGTGACCCGTAAGGCATAGAGTTAGCAAGTGCCTTTTTTTTTATCCAAACATACGTCAAACAGAGTAATAGCTTTTATAAAACAGTGCCGCGTGTACTAGCCTAAATAAAGAAATGACTTAAATTGGGGTTTAAATTTATTTGTGGGCATTTGTTTTTATTACAAACAATAAATTTGTTAAGTTTCATTTCGTTAATTCATATTAAAAATTACAACACATAATAGAATTGTAATAATCAATGTGACAATTTCTAAGACAACTTAAGACAACTATGTACTACTGTAGCCGAAACGAAACTGATTGTAAAGAGACATCCCGTGTGGTTGTATGTTGAACGTAGAGGGAGAAATGGCGGTATAAATTTCAAATTGTAACACATGACCTATTAGCGCCCGGGATCGAACCCGTCATGAACGTGCTTGTGTAATGTTTATTTTCGATCTCTGAAAGGATGACCACATCATTCAGTATTATCAGTTTTAATCTTGTGACAGGGACCATGATAGTTATTTCATGATAGTATCTATTTACTTCAGCTAGTTCATTCCCTCCAAAAGATAAAAATACCAAAATAAAATCTTATTTGGTTGAATGTTTCACTTTACAAGTCATAATATTCTACTTTTATTTTACCTTCTGAAATATTTTACCCTAATTCACCAATTGCTACTAGCATAGAGCATCACCCGTGCATCCCCATTGACGTTCGATAACTGTGAAAGGCTCAACAATATTAAAAACATCTGAGTGATCATTTTTTCTTGCTATTTTGCCTCCTTCCAATGTTACCCCAAATCATACTTTTTCTAGTCCCGTAGAGGCACACCTTTGCATCCCCGTTTCATATTGAAGACGTTATTGGACTAAACACCTTCCAAAACACTACGATTGATCATTTTTAGCTTTGTTTTGCCTTCTCACATTTATACTCAAATTTATCATTTGCTACTCCCATTGAGGATCACCCGTCCATCCCCATTGACGTTCGGTAACGGTACAAGACACAGCACCCTCCAAAGCCTGCTGAGTGATCATTTTATATTTTTTTGCCTTCTGACAGTTTCAACCCAATTTACCAATTTTTACTCTCGTAGAGCAACACTGGAGCATCCCTGTTTATTATTGTAGACGGTATTAGACCCAGCACCCTTCAAAAGACTACGATTGATCATTTTCTTGTTTTTATTGCCTTCTCACAATTATACCTCCGATTCATCATTTGCTACTCCCATAGAGGCTCACCCGTGTATCCCCATTAACGTTCGATTACGATAAAATACTCAGCACCATTAAAACTCCCCCGAATGACCATTTTCAATTGCTTTTTTTTGCCTTCTGACAATTTCACACCAATTTACCTCTTTTCTACTCCCGTAGAGCAACAACCGTGCATTCCCGATTAATGTGGAAGACGGTGTTGGACTCAGCAACCTAAACAACACTACGATTGATCATATTCTAGCTTTGTCTTGCCTTCTCACATTTATACTCCAATTCATCATTTGCTACTCCCATAGAGGTTCACCGGTGTATCCCCATTGACTTTCGATAACGGTAAAAGACTCAGCACCTTTAAAACACCCGAGTTATCATTTTCCATTGTTTTTTTGCCTTCTGACAATTGTACTCCAATTCACCCCTTTCTACTCCCGTAGTGCCACACCCGTGGATCCTCGTATAATATTGAAGGCGGTATTCTACTCCGGACCCTCCAAAACACTACGATTGATCATATTCTAGCTTTGTTTTGCCTTGTCACAATTATAAACCAATTCATCATTTGCTACTCCCATAGAGGATCACCCATGCATCTCCATTGACGTTCGATAACGGTACAAGACACAGCACACTCGAAAACCTCCCGAGTGATCATTTAAAATTTTTTTTGCCTTTTGACAATTTTACCCCAATTTACCAATTTACCAATTTCCTACTCTTGTAGAGCAACAACCGAGCATCCCCGTTTAATATTGTAGGCGTATTGGACTCAGCACCCTATAAAACACTACATTTGATCATTTTCTAGTTTTTTTTTGCTTTCTCACAATTATACACCAATTCATCATTTGCTAATCCCATAGAGGGCCATCCGTGTATCCCCATTGGCGGTTGATAGCGGTGAGAGACTCAGCCCCATTAATACCCACCCAAATGATCATTTTCAACTCTTTTTTTGCCTTCTGACAATTGTACCCCAATTCACCCTTTTTTAACTCTCGTAGAGCCACATCCGTGCATTTCCGATTAATATGGAAGACGGTATTGGATTCAGCTACCTCCAAAATACTACGATTGATCATATTCTATCTTTGTTTTGCCTTCTCACATTTATACTCCAATTCGTCATTTGCTACTCCCATAGAGGATCATCTGTGTATCCCCATTACGTTCGATAACGGTAAAAGACTCAGCACCATTAAAACCCTCCGACTGATCATCTTCTAGTTTTTTTTAGTTCTGTAATTTGACCCCAAGTCACTCCTTTACAACTCTCATAGATCCCCACCCGTTCATCCCCGTTTAATTTTGTTCATATTAGTAGACTCAGCATCCTTAGAAACATCCCAATTGATTATTTCCTAGTTTTTTTTGGGTTCTGATATTTTATCCTAAGTGATCCCTTTGCTACTCCTGTAGAGGCACACACTTGTATCCCCTTCAGCTTTCAATAGTTGTACACGTTTATGAAAACTAACAACTAGGACGTATGTGAGTTGACTAAATAATTGGCCAGCTGAAATGAAGAAGGGACATTCTAATGTTTATGTTTTCACCGTGATTACACACACCCAGTGTCTTACAGTATAAACATTTGACTAGTCAGACAGTCGCACCATAGTGGCAACACTGTTGGTTCTCGTATCGTTAGTAGCGTGGGAATAATATACACACCGGCTGCCATATTGTTATTAGACTGAACGAAAATATACACTGGCTGCCATATTGATGCCTACATGAAATGCTGCCGTATTGATAGTACTTCAGTCAATTTTGTATTTTTAAGATTTTATGAAATTAAAGTACATGGAGTAGTATCATGTTTATTAGAAATAAATTATACATGACGAAAATCATATATACTCCACTCTTTCAAGTGGCTGCCATATGGTTGCAAAATGAAATGCTGCCATATTGATAGCGGGATATATATATATGTATGTATATTATAACAATATGTGAACGAGAATTTAGATTCTTTTAAAAAATGCTTTATAGGTTCAAATATTAGGAAATGAGATTATTTTAAACTAGGGGAGAAAGGATAAGTCAAACGTTAGATGATTGGGAGGAACGATACAGGGAGTCATCCAGGAACGTTCGATTTAAACATACGTCAGTCAATTTACTTCGAGTTCGTAGTAAATTATGAAGTAAAACAGCCAAAATTTTAAAGAGGAAATAGTTAATAAATTTTCGGACCTTTAAGTATTAAGTTAAGTCGTCGAATTAAATAACAAAGTGAAAATTTAATAAAGCGTTGGAAGAATAACATTAAGCAGTAGCAACCTACGCGTTGTTAGCAGAGTCAGAGTAAATTAGTCGGAAGGGATTGTAGTCTACATAAGAATTCTACGAACGGAGGGGACATCAAGATTAGGATGTACGAACATGTTGTCCTCCAATTCATTAAACTTTATTTCAATAACTTTAAAATAAAATTCATTTAGTTTATTTGTCCATTACACGTTTCTCTTCCAATACATTATGAAATGAAAAAGTGTTGAGTAAACAAGAACTATGATTTATAAATTTTAGGTCTATATTTCTTTAATTTTATACAAACCTAAATCAGCGACACTGTGAGTCTTGGTTTAGTATGGTGCGTGTGTATTGTAGTTTCTCCATAACGCCAGGGTTATAGTTAGCATGTATAAATGCTATTTTAATTTTTGTTTTAGTGTCTTTTAAAGGTTTTTTCCTTAGCAGAGTTGTGTGTCTTGACTATTGGCCTATTCTTGTATTAGCATTGGATTTGACATTCTGGCATTTAATATATTGCATTTCTTCATGTAAGTGCGTGATTAAAATTCGGTAATAATTGTCAGCGGGTTTGCGATTGTTGAATCGAAACTCTTTTGAACTGTGTACAATAATGCGTAATTTATTTTCTGATGTGGTGTAATTTCTGGTCGCCAAAATGTTCGAATAATGATGTAGCAAAACCCACCTGATTATTACCCTCATATTGAAATAGTTGTCCAAAAAGAGCGAATTCGTTAGCATCACATTGCAGTAAGGAATTGCGTTTGTTTTCCATTGAATGCGCTAACACAACGTAATTTAATAACTGTGGTTTGATAGCTTGAAAACACTTTCTTGATCCCACTTAAATTTCTGTCCATTGTGTAACATCAGTTTGAGTGAGGCAGCGACGGTAGCATTGCCCTTTGAAAATCCAATTGTGGAATTTCTCTACCTAACTGTACTTTATAAATTTAAGAGTTCTATTTCTTCAATTTTACAAGAACCTAATACAGTTACCCTGACAGTAAAACAATTAATCATATCTACAATACGTTAAGTGGTAGATTAAAATTAGTAGTTTATTGAAGGTTATTTACTATTGAGCAAACTAAAATTTAGGCAAAGAGTAACAAATTATCATCATCTAAAAATATAAGGGTAATAATTATTTCTGATAAAAAATGATTAAACTATATTAGGAACTAGTTTTTTGTTGTGTGTTATTTCAGAGTAATACAAGCTAATCTTTATATAAATAATTATATCTTTCTTACCAATGATAAGTGGCGCCCAAACATAATGCAATGAAATAAAATAAAAATTATTAATAATAATTGAGTAAATAATAAATTCGTATCATTTTTCTAGTTATACAAATTGTAGTTATAAAAAGATGTATAAATATTATAAAAACGTAAAAACGTAAAATTATTTGAAACATTATCCAAAATATATTTACAACTAGGGTTATATATATATATATATATATATATATATATATATATATATATATATTAAAACAACACAGGTTATTCAAATACAAGAATATTCTTGTATTTGAATAACCTGTGTTGTTTTAAATTATTAAACAAGAAAACGTATTTTATATATATATATATATATATATATATATATATATATATATATATATATATATATATATATATAAGTTAGGCCTAATAACAGGGATTTACAAAGCAATCGAGTCTAACTTCGTTAAAGATGCGAATGAGTAATTATTGTATAGCTATGTTATTTTTACCATTGTATCAAAATTTCTAATAATCTAGTCTACTTAATCTAGTCTAAATCATTTGAACTATTTATGATAGTTTAAACTGAGGTGTAAATAAAATATGATTTAAACTATATTAACAATCAAAATCGAAAGGAATCAAGCCTAAATATTTTATATGAAGTTTGAAATATTCTTTACATGGTTTCGAATAAAATACGAAATGACATACACAAAAATTCCACGTAGATGAAGAGTTAATATTTCGTGAAAGCAGCACTAAGCTACGGTTTCATGAGGTTCCGCAATACAATTTTGTAAAGTGTCCGTTAAGCATGACTAATTACCACTCAGTTTTGGTAATGTAAACAGAACGTCAGTGTAAACTTTGTTTTGGTAAACGTCTTCCCTCGACACTTAACATGAGGTCGAAGCAATGCTGATGTTACTTTACTGTTTAGTTTAGTTTAAGTTACCTGAATGTAGTTACGTTTACTTAAAGCCCTAAATTAATAGGTAGTAGACTAGAACGTATTTAAATTGAATAAAATATGTTGTGTAGCTTTCTTTTGTAGGATATTCATCGCAAATAATCTACGTAAAATAGCATTACCTAAGTTTAAACGACAGAACTTAAACTAATTAAATTAAATATAGGAACGCTGCTCTAACAGCAATACAATAGATTGGATATTTGTGTGTATTTACAATGTTCGTAAATATACTGTATTGGAAAATTCGAGAGAGTTCCTTCCTATGCCACAGGATATGGTAAACGTTTATGTTTTTCTAGAATCTATAACAATCTATGAATGTGGAACTCTAACCTCAAATAAAGAGAGAAATATATGTAGGATTTTCACAAATCTCTTCCTAAAATTCTATTTATAACATTTCCTACGTTCGATGAATATGTTATACTTTTCGTTACTCCTAGACTGTAAGCTTTTGACGAATAATTTTTTTTATGAATAAGTGTATTGTATCTTGTCACGCTACACGTTTACCCGGCAGAAATCTATCGCCCGTCAATAAAACCCTTGTATAAAGAGTGCAAAATATCCCTAGAAGTCTAGTTGGCCTAATGGCAACAGACAAGATTTTAATTTCTCTCAGTATAATGGGATTAGTGATTTATATAAACGGTTTGGTAGTAGTCTATTATTCTGATGTTATGATAGGTGCATTAGAATTAAAATACATATTATGAACATTTCTTCAAACATTTCTATCGCCACATGCACATACTTTACATCATAATCTTTTGGTTATAAAGTTTCCCTGCCTCTAATGCACTTTTTGTATATATATATATATATATATATATATATATATATATATATATATATATATATATATATACAGAGTATGCCCGAGGATGACGGCACAGCCAGCCATTGAAAGGTAGCTGGCATAAATACCAAGTAAGATTCTTGTTTAAGTACATAAGTGAAAGTGATAAGTGTATACAAGAAACCAGTGTTGCATAATCTACAAATATATATATATATATATATATATATATATATATATATATATGCTTAAATTAGAAATGATGAGGTACACTAAAGGAGAAGTGAATAATAAGACATTATAACAAATTTTCGAAAATGCAGCTAGCCAATAATATTTTCATTAAATTAAATGGTTGGAGGTATATTCTAAGGTTGATTTCTGTATCTTTAGAAGGTTTTCCTTTAAAATTTATTACAGCATATAACTTTTCCATTTCAATTTCTGTATATTTATACTTAGTAATTCTATGGTTTTCTGATTACTTTATTTTTCCCTTGTTTCAATATAGAAATATATTTCAGAAAATATTGTTTTCAAGTTGGAGAAAAACTAACTTGTTGACACAGTCAGAAAGTAAAAGGCAATTGACGGTTAAAGACTTGTTTTCAAGTCCTTCAAAACTTAGGAACAAATATATCTTCATTTAGATAGTCCCCCTTCCAATTTCTGAGATAAAGTGTGAACGTAGCTGTTACCAATGTTGTAAGAATGGAAGTTTCATTTAATGGCACAAAATCAACCTCTTCTTCTGAATACCTTTCTAAAATACAAATCTGACATTTTTTTATTATTCTATAGAATGTTGTTTGGCACTATATAGCAAGATGCTCATGGTCATCTAATAACATGATATGTAATATACTACTTTAACTTATAATGCATAGATTTCATTTTTAAATAGGAAACTCTTGATTTATTATTGTGAAAATACTAACTAAAGAATTAAACAGTTAGATAGAAAAACTAAAACTTGAATTTGTTGCTGGTTTTCGATATCACTTTATTTATTTCCCGATACAATGACAATATTTAAAACAAGCTAGTGTGTCAAGCATGGGACATTTTTACACGGAGAAATATAAAATATGAATCAGATACCATTCTCAAAAGCTATTTACGATTGGAAAATAGAAAAATTAATATTAAGAGCTCAAGCATAATCCTAAAACCAGAAATGTTTAATACGTGAATAAATATGGAGGGGGGAAGGTGTCTTTACGAAACATTCTTTGCAATGAATAGGATGCTGGAACTGTACACCAGCGAAAAGCTTCAGCAAATTTGTAAGTGTTGAATGAAATATACATCTTGATTATGAAAAACTTTTAAGTTATAAATATATATATATATTTATATATATATATATATATATATATATACATATATATATATATAAATTGATATAAGAATGTATGTATGGTATGGACTGCTGAACAGAAAATGATGAAATTTGAAGGGTTTGTTTACCATTTCCCCAATATGGCCCCTGTGACGTTTGGTGCAGAACCATCAACAGGGCTCCGAAAAAGAGGATTAGGATAATTCTGTGTAATTCCTTACATAGGTCAAATTTAAAAATATATATATCTGTATTAGTGTTACCTAATTAGTTTAAATAAACATATTGTAAAAATAAATACGCCATAATTGTTTCTATATTATTTACAATTGCTGAATTCTATGTACAATGATTGCTATCACGTATATTGATATTAAAAGTTAGAACGTCAATAATACTATTAGTTATGCAACGGAACCAAACTAAACCGACACCCAACTTGATCCAGGCAGAAATCATGTTTGACAAGTTTAAAGAGGAGATGGTCATAGAATACCGATGATTTCTTCAGATCTACCAGATTTCGATTTGAAATCAATGGATTTCAAACAATTATAATTTCCTTTGGAGCTTGCATTTGCAATATCCATCAACAAGGCACAAGTTTATTGACCATTGCTAGATAAATTTGGAACATTCGAGCTTTTAACACCTACTAATATATGTTGCGTGCTCACGTGTTGCTACTCCTATAATGTGTATGTTTATATGCGTAATGTAATAAATAAAAAAAACATTGTCTATTCTCTAGCATTTCAGTAAATGAAATATAAATAATACGATGTTTAAATTGCTTATCTTAATTGAAAATTATGATTTCGGGTGCAGGAACGTACCCCGGGTAACGCTTATACATATTACATAGGGCGATATATTTTCTTGTAATACAGTTAATAAATTTAAAATATTACAAAAGCAAGAACAGTTTTATTACAATATTATTTCCAACAATACAATATGAATATTATTGTGTTCAATTCCTCTTTTTTTGAAGCACTAGTTAATATATATATGTATATATATATATATATATATATATATATATATATATATATATATATATATAAAATTGCAAGTACTTTCTCATTCAAAGTAGATTATTTTTGGAGAGAACCGTAATACCCAAAATTAGGCGTGTGCAGACACCACGAAGACTGAGTCAACAGATAGAAGACAGGACAGTTTTGGTGGAAAGTAGAAAAAAAGATCAGTCGTAGACAAGACGTAAAGAAAGGAATTAAAGGGGAAGAATATCAAGGAGTTGAGGCGGAAACGAATGACGTTTTGGGTGTCGAGAAATCAAGTTTGGAAAACCGGAGAGGGCAGACGTCCAAAGAGCGAGCGAGAGAGAAGTTGTGTTATCAGCTAAAAGGATAACTAAAATCCTCCTCCGTCAACTTGGAAACCTAGATAATCAAGTTGGGCCGAAGCCAATCCACGAGAACGCTGTGGATCGATTAAGAATATTCAAATTCTATTTAGGTAAAAGTATATTTTGGAATAACTTACATTTGAAACCCAACATAGCAAATTCAGAAAGTCGGCATATTAACCAAAATTATAAAATATCAGTCCCAATACTGCTGTACAAGAAATAATGAGAAGGAAAAAAAAATAGAATCTGCCATAGAAAAAAAGGAAAAAAATTTCAATGTTAGTTGATCGATGATTTCTTATTATATATAAGCTGCACACAAAGTGATGTCAACTTGATGGAAGTTGCTAGAAATTGACGTCAGTGTAATTTTGTTATTAAATGAGTGAAAACTTGTGTTTTACAACCGTATTATATATTTTAATTAACTAAAGTCTCTCTAATAGATGCACTTCACTTTATGAATTATTTTAATGGAGCTTAATAAAATGGGTTGCTTCAGGACAAATGATTTTTTCTGAAAGAAGTCTTATTATAAAAAAGACTTTCCCTTGATCGAATTCATAGATATGACTTTTTTTATTGTTATTTTTAGCATTAGAGTATTTATTGTTTATTATAATATTTAAAATGTTTATATTGGTTTGGTTACGTCCTAAACTCACGGTTTCCATTCCAGTTGGATTGATATCAGTTTACCTTATCTATTAATAAAATCTTTAATCCGTAGGGTTTCATACGACATATACATACATACATATATACGTACATCGGTTTTTGAATCGTTCTCTGATCCTCTAGGGTAGAGCCCTATGGGTGCATCTACACCAAAAGTCATAAGAACCATACTGGGAATGAGTTAAACAATCCCTCCAAATTATATTATGGCTGTTTAGCGGTTAAGCCGTCCATTAGATACATTCGTACATACATACATATATACATCGGTTTTTGAACCATCCTCTGAGCCTCTGTGATAAAGCCCTTTGGATGGCTCTACATCAAACTTCATAAGGGCCATCCTCGGAATGTGTTAAACAATCTCTCCAATTTTATTAACTTCTTTTCAGTAGTATAGGCGTACATAGGATACGTACATAAATATATATAATTGTAAGTGCATATATATATATATATATATATATATATATATATATATATATATATATATATATATATATATAGCTTCTTGAATCATCCTAAGACTCTACGGCATTGGTCTCTGTTAATGGATCTACACAAAACTTCACAGGATCCATGCGGGAATAGGTTAAACAAACACTACGCATTTTCTCAACTTCTGTTAGGCAGATTAAGGGTATATAACATACATACCCAGATACAGTCATTTATTTTAATATATATATATATATATTTATTTATTTATAAACATCGCAATATGTTTTCTTGTGTATTTATAAAGAACTAAGTCAAAATACAAATAAAAGAATTATAATTGAATTTACAATTCTATATTTATATATATATATATATATATATATATATATATATATATATATATATATATATATTTAAAACAACATAGGTAATTCAAATACATGAATATTAATTAATTTATATATATATATATATATATATATATATACGTTTATTAGAATACAAATATTCTAAGCATTTAATTATTTAAATAGCTGACAATTTATAGGTACTGATTTAGAATGTTTTAAACTATTTAGCAAATATTAAATTTAGTGACTACGGCAATTCGTAACTCTTGTATCTAAACCTATACCTTCAAAATATTAGATTTCACAGTGATAAATCATATTATGATGAGCTATTGCAATATATATGATCATCACCCCCTTTCATTCGTGTTTACATGAATTGCCACATAGATGCAACTGAAGTAATGTTAAATGTTCTAAACGAAAAGAAGCAGACGTGATACAGGACGTAATGTTGTATCTTATTTATCTAATGATGTTTTTTTTCAACCTGACGAATATTTCGAATCCCAAAGTGTAACTGTCATTAGTAATACCAATTTAGAGCAGAAGAATCAGGTTTATCAGAAGAATCAGTTCTTCTTTTCACAGATAATAAATTACGCATTAAATTATAATAAACATAAAACTGAATTAAATAATTCCATTAAAATATAGATATCGTTAAAAGCTACCCTTCCGTTTACAGGTAACCGTGCATTCAACAACTTAAAGTGAATGTCTTTACGTTTGAATCCATGGATATTATCCATTCCTTTGAACTACATTGACTCTCACAAAGTTTAGATAGACTCAAAGTTTTATTCCACGAGCCACTGTATTATTATTTTGTATTCTTTAGTTACATGTAGTTACAATAAAATTATCTGGGATTTACTCTCCTATTTATTAATTATTTCGGAGTGCAACAAACTAAAGCCAATATCATTATTTCAATGACTGTGCATTAATTTCCCATCCCTTAACCATCCTGTCAAACGCCTTATTGTTACGCAAGCTATGTAATTCTTTACTTACAGGTTTAATTTCCCTGAATACAACACGCTACAAAAGGCTTACGGTTTAACACACTGAACAAAGCATTCATAATAAATCTTCTTTTCAAATTCAAATTATAAAGCTGGATAAAATTTGCACCATGATATGCTTCGCAACGAATACTTTGAGCCTAGGCTTAGGGATTTGTAATTTTAAAAACCTGGATTAGTTATAAAAACACAAGATAAACCAAGTAGATATAGAATACCTACTAAATACAATAATTGTATAATCTCAAAGACTAAAACATCTAATTAATAGGCTCAAAACTCGACTTGCATATATACCAAGAAACATAGTAGTTAGACTATACCAAATAAGTAATATATACAATACCTATATATGAACATTGAATACTGATTTAGAAAAAGAGTTTTGTCTAGATCCCTCAACTGACGTTTAGTCAACTGATATAGGCCATCAGCATTTACATGAACTTTCTACTAAATATTTTCTGACCACCTAATTATTTTTAATACAGAGATCTTTTGAAAATGTCAAAAATGTGTCTGCATACCCTATTTGCAAGTAATTTCAATATCTTTCGAATGACGTAAAACGTCTGCTATTGGGATGTTATAGAAGCATTGAAGCTTCTGCCTATCATTCGTCATTGCTGTTTAAATCTCCTGCAACTACGGTAAAGTTATTATTCTGGAGAATAAAACACATTTAACATTTTTATACTGCCTACTTTATCTTCCTTTAGTACTATAAAGCTTTTGCTGTTCTATTTTATTTTGCTGTAAAGAAGTTTTAGATATGTGGGTGTCTGCTTCAGCAGCACATTAGATCTCTTTTAACACCCTGAACCTCCTTTTCCATAGATTTTTAAAATATCTAACTACCAACAACCACTACTTATTACACCTATACTACGTACCTCCCCGTATCCTCCCATTATTATTTCCTTCATTTGATTCACATTGAAACTCTACTGGTTAGGCGCACGTCACTATTACAGGATTGTGAGAATACCTTCCTATTATGTTGTTTTAGGGAACCTCATTTCGTTTTACGTAAGAACTTAGCTAATTATAGACTAGTCACTAAAGTTGGAGCACTATGTTTAGAAAAAAATATTATATCACGAGTTTTATTGGTATACGACAGTCAGGAAGGTTGTACATTTTTCCTATGAGTATATATTTTCTCGTCCCTCACGAGTATGAAATATGAGTATGAATCCGTCCCTCGTTTTCGACAGGTTTTTGTATTTCGCAGTAAAATGTGTATTATTTCAAGTTTTATTTTATTTCAGTGTAATGAACATATTTTGTAGGAAATTGGTATTCTATTATGAAAATAAAAAAGACTAAAGTAAAAAACGTGTTTTAACACCTTAGTAAAACTCGCAATGGCTGTGTTTATTCTTTCTCTATATTTCGAAATCAATGTTACACTAATATATAGCATTGTGTATTTTAAAATGTTTGTTTTATAACCACTTCAGGTTTAGTTTTTATTGCAAATAAAGATTTGTATTACTTTTTTTAAATAAAAAACAACATCATTAATGTAGCCTACTGTAAAGTTTGTAGTCAGTTAATCAGTGCATGGGATCCTTGAAGTCCTCCATGGTATATCACGATCCAATAACTCTGGCTGCTATCAGTTCAGGACCTTGTATTATCAATGATGATTTCGCTACGTACAAATTCAGAATATCATGACAAAATATGTGGAGAAATATGTTTAATTAAATGCTCCATTGTTGCATAAGAATGTCTACAAAGCAACATTACGTTATATATTGAGAAATTGCAAAAACAGATTTCGTAATGCTCAAATACTTTACAAAACCAACTCACATATATAATAGCAACTTTCTTAGAACTAAGATATATCTAAAGCTTAATAGATTTTGTAAACAATTTGGACGGTTTTTATATTTAAGCTAGTTGCACAACGTCTTTACATAAAGTTTGTATAACTGATGTAGTTTAATAGTTTTGGTAAAATAACCCATCATGACTGAAATACTGGTTACGTCAAACAGCTTTCATCGCTAACGATGCCACTGCAATTCCCTATCTTACTAAGGCTTCATTATAGAACTTTTGTGTAGTTACAATATGTCGAAGTGTGACATTATAAGGTGGCATGCACTTAAGAAGCACAGTGCATACATAACCTTTAGGGACTGCTCGTATGTATGTGACATAAGCGAATCCTTGAGAGTCCTTATAAAGCTAAGAACTTACTTCCTTTGAATATGCATTGTTTGTTACCCCGATCTTTAATTCCACATGTTTTTAGACACTTATACTTTGATAAAAAATGAAACTTTGCTAATTTTTGTGTCCTTTATCTACTAGCTATACCCTTGATATGTATCACGTTATTACTCGTTGATAATCCTACTCAATATGTAGTGTATCTACCCCTGCTTGCTGGGTAAATGCTAAACTAAAAAAAAAAAAAATACTTTTTTAAGTAATATCACCCTAGAATGATGCTCAATCAGGCAAAGTGCTTTGTGCTGAAAATATCAATATATACATATTAAGCTCCAAGGAAAATGTAATTACATTCTGGCGAGGGAAAATATTCTGACACACAAATATGATCGGTTCCAATTCCCATTGAAAAATTATACTTGTGTGAGCCTGTGTATTGCGTGTGTGTTATTGCAAAGAATGTAATTTTACAATTTAGTATATTGCACACAATTAAATCATTAACCAATCTGTATATTTGATTTTTAATATTCCAGCTCCATTCAGGAAGTAGTCACATAGTATCCGTAGGTATTTAAGAGTTTGGGAAAGATTTCCAGGGTAAGTTATAAAATTACCACTTTTGATATGACTGGACTGGAATATAGTTTTATAAATGACGAAATATTTAATTATTGATACAAACTTGGAATAGAAATGACATCTATCGTCTTTATTTTGTCTATATTCAGTACTGTTGAGTTTTGTAGCGAATATCCTTGTGAATTCAATTCTGAAACACTAAAGTCAACACTTGTTATTGAGACAGGCAAGTAAAAAAAAATAATATGATAAGGTTTAATTTCAAAACATGTTTTAATGACTAATGTTATATGACTAAATGTTTTTACTAACAAATTTTAGTTTTATTTAATGATAGCAAACACATATAATTCTATGACTAGTGAGGTTCATAATAAATAGTTTAAACATTAATTATGTGGTAGTTATAAATTTAAGAACACCGCACTGACCATTTATTATTAATTTGTGTGTTTTCCAATCCGCCGCTGTACAAACTGAAGAGCCTGTTCTCTGCATGCCATTTTTACCAGACCTACTTTACTTAGAAGTGCAAATTAAACTCATCTCTCAATGTAAGGATGCTCAGTTACTTTCACTATTTGGAATATATGGAGAGTGACTATGTTACACTTTCTGCAAGAATTTTCCCCTCTTTCTCTCTGTACGTTTCCATTATCTTGTCTTCTCACAAACTTTATCTTCTCTCACACATAACCGATACTAGGCATATTTATACGAACGGTAAATTAACGTTTGAAACACAATCAAACTGCAAATCTCACTTATATGTTACTTAATTAAGAGCTTCTAATATGTTTGACTGGAGTTGAGCAGATAGTGTGTAGGCTAACTTTGAGCCTGTGTATAATCATATAATCGAAAAATGTCAGTTTTGTTTTAATTTGAAATGGTAATATAAGAATTTATATTTCTGTGAATAGGTAACGTATATCTTACTAAATCCAGTCACTCAATGCTACCAACACCACCTCATAGAAAATAAAATTAAAATATTAAAAGTCAATATATAACTCAGTGCCATGTAAAGAAAATCACCGTTACCTTTATTGAAATTAGTTACGTTTGGGGTTGCTTTTAATCGCGTTCGTAAAACTATTATTATATACATGTGTGTGTGTGTGTAAAAATTATTTTATTTCAAATATATCTTTGACTCTTAATTTTGTTACTACATTTAGCCCAAATTAGACTTTATTCAGTGCAACTAGTTTTCCTAGAGAATGTTACGTAACTAGACTTTGTACAAACTTCTCAATTATGTTGAGACATGTTATGTCTTATCCTTTTCAATACTTCAGAATCAGATTGACGGTAGAAACCCCAATATAGCAACAAAACCTACGCAATATTATATTTCCCGTGAGTTACTGAGTTGATTACACCCCGATAGACATAATGTGGGATATTTCATAAAAACAACTGTAGTAGTTATAACAAGGAGTGGTATAGTAATAGCAATATTGGTTTTCGTTACTATACTTCTGTACCTGTATTATTGTATACACACACACACCGATATATATATATATATATATATATATATATATATATATATATATTAAAAACAACATAGGTTATTGAAATACAAGAATAATTCATAATTTATATCCAAAGCTTTTCGTTGGTAAACAGGACCAACATCATCAGGAATGAAAATTAAAATAATGTAAGCTATAGGCCTAAAACATATGTTTAATTAGAAATAGAACTGTTGCTAAATTTATACAAATTGCCAAATTTATTTTGTTGCTGTAACATTATAGACATTGAATATAGTATCAAATTTAGAATGTATTTGTATTTGATCTTTTATTAATTTGTTATTATTATTGTTTTTATATATTTCGAATGCTTCATATATATTCATTCTTAATTCATTATTAATTTCTTTTATAAGTTTCATATTTTCTATATTTGGAAATTGGTGCTTATTATTAATACAATGATTTGTGAAACTTGAATTATATTTCTGGATTATTATAGGCATTTAAATGGACATATATGAAGCATTCGAAATATATAAACACAATAATAATAACAAATTAATAAAAGAACAAATACAAAAACATTCTAAATTTGATACTATATTCAATGTCTATAATGTTACAGCAACAAAATAAATTTGGCAATTTGTATAAATTTAGCGACAATTCTATTTCTAATTAAACATATGTTTTAGGCCTATAGCTTACATTATTTTAATTTTCATTCCTGATGATGTTGGTACTGTTAACCAACGAAAAGCTTTGGATATAAATTAAAAAATATTCTTGTATTTGAATGACCTATGTTGTTTTAAATTATTAAACAAGAAAATGTATTATATATATATATATATATATGTATATATATATATATATATATATATATATATATATATATAAATATATATATATATATATATATATATATATATATATATATATATATATATATTTCAATTACTATCTCAGCTTGTGAACCGAAAAAAGATGCACAACGTTTTCTAATACTGAGGCGCCTACTTTCTAAGGAGGATGTACTTTTACCTTTTATAAGTTAATACAAAATTCAAACAAAACCAATTCCTATAATTATAACGTAATATTGATTTATCGTGTAGTAATGTCATAGTGATGATGTTTAAATTGTTTATTTAATTCTTTCTCTTCTATAAAGGCAAATGGTACATGAATTAGTCCATATAAGTAACATAGCGTAGATTATACTGATACCATTTTAAAGTAATTTAAATTTTGTTTCAACTCAGAAATACCGATCTAGCTTTTCTATTTGGATTCGACCTAAAAGAACATAATTTAGCTAAACGTACATTTCCATAGATTGTGATAGGCCTAGATAGGGAAATGATTAGCCGCAGGTGAACACTCTAAATTATAAGGTTTTAGAAGAATCTATGCACAAATAATATTTTCTACATAAAAGTGACTCCTGAGAAAAGATTAAGTTTTGATATTAGTTTTATTTAGAAAATATGAAGTATGTAGTTAAGTTTATTACAGTTCGTAGCAAAATGTTATCACCTCTAATAACAAACAGGATAACAATATTTAGGTTAAATTGTGTCTATATAAGTGTTTTAAATAACTAATCTTTGCTTAGCAAGTATGCCTTTACGTTTAATTGTTGGAGAACAAATAAGTTTTGTACAACAGGAACTAGCCAGACATACAAAAAAAACTACATTCAACCAATTGCATTCAAAAGCCAAATTTGCCAAGTTGTGAATAGAACAGTTGAAGAAACAATATCAATTTTTTACCTATTTTATTTTGAGAAAAAATGGTGCATATATCGTATGTAAAAAAAATACCTATCTTACATTTTTTTTTTTACAAAAATAAAGTCCTCATGTCTCTTGTTATGAAAATTGAAATTAAAACTTTTGTTAATACTTCAATTATTCCTAGGATTCATTTTCCACGATTTTTGGTAGTGGACTGGTTTGTAGACATTGTAAATGCATTACAGTCTTATAAAAATTGAATACAAATATTTATTGTAATGAAGTATTTGTTTTATTTAAATACACATATAAAAATTGTTTTAAAACAATTATATTATGAAAACTAATTAGAAAAGTAAATAGAAAATTTGAAACGAAATAACATTTTTAGATATTATACATTGTCTTTAGATAATTTCACTCCTATGTATTACGATTTTCGACAATCATTTAAATAGATTCCATGCATTTTATTGCCACAAATCATGCCTTATATTTCTTTTATAACGGTGTATCTGGGTTTTATGTAGCTTAAAGACGCCACAATTACAAACGCTGCATTTTTGTAAATATAGAATTACCCACTTATTCTTAAAGGATTTTATTGGATAAAGTCAATAGAAGTAATCTATCTAACATTTAATAACTAAATTTACTGCATGAGATTTTTAAGCTATGTGATTGGGAACAGTGATTACAACAAGGCTGTATCCCGGCATAACGAACAGTTTATTTATTTATTTTTGTAATACGGTTTTTATACGGAAAGTTTATCTTTTCTTATAAATGTCCCAATGTTTCAACAATGTTAGGAAACAAATTAGTATTCTTAAACATCGTATTTTCTGTAATACACAAAATCAAATTACATATATTTTGATAGTAGTACACCAACATTTAAAAAGAATAATTTGAAAGTCCTAAACTATTCAAAGTTTGTGTTAGAAAAATACCAATTTAGAAGTTATGTTTTATAACTATACAGATTATTGGATTTGTTAAATTAAATCCTTTACGAGTGAACTACATCAATATATATCGAGAACCTTTCATCATTTCAGTTAACACTCCAATAAATAATAATAAGTTTAACACAGCCGAATTTATGTCAGTGACAATTTCTTACAACTAAAAATAAATCAACCAGTTTTGGTTGCACTTAGAAAGCCACAACATATAGATTAGCTTATTCACTTGTTATTAGGTTCACTATTTGTGTTTAATCAGTGGCAACGATACATTCAACCAAAAGCGACGACACAAGCTTCGGGGATAATAATACAGTGAGAAAAATAAAATATTCCTTCGTGCTACAGCTTATTATTTGTGTTTACACAGATACATCAATACATTTCCCCAAAACTCAAGACATTTAATGCAATGTATCCAATGACGTCAGACATTCACTGATTTATCATTCTTCGAATAACACGGTAGGGGTAGTAAGAAGGTGAGATAAATATAATAGCCCTTTGTGCTCCAGCCTAATATTTGAGTATATTCAGATACATCAATACATATCCTCCAAAGTCATGACATTGTATGCGATGTATCCAGTGACGTCAGACTGTCACTGACTTATGGCATTTCAATTAACTCGGTAGGGAGTGTAAAGAATGAAATGGAAACATTCGAAAAAGCAAAATAATCATTTGGGCGCTGACTTTATAGTATACTATTAATTACTTTGTTGCCTTACTTTCGATAATGTACGGTTCTATTTTGGTAAAATCTGACATTGTATATGCTTTTCTGGTTTTATTTTTTTAGTCGTGACCACTCCTTTTATTTCAGTATATTTATAAATAGTTCCACTGTAGAGGAATGAGCTGGTGATCAACGCTAGATTTATACATGCCTACAGATATAATCTACTAGTAAGCTACTTGAATTGTATGTTAATATATATATTAACACACACACACACATATATATATATATATATATATTTGTGGGTGTGTGTGTGTGATATTCATCTATACAATGTTAGTGCCGAGTTGATTAGGCATCAGTTAAAACAATCCTATTTTACAAACTTATTTCATGTTTGTAATCACATTCCGCTCTTTTCAACCTTTTTTGAACCTCTGCTAGTAACGACCTTTAGAATCCTAAAGCTGTTTGGCTTCCGCTGTATTTCTGTTAAAGTTTTAGATTATCTTTGATCAAATGGAACTCTACTGGGGAATAATATTATACACACGAAGCGCCATTTGACTTTACCCTTTTAGGGAGGGTACAAGCCATAGTAAATATTTCCATTTACAAATTACCGGTTTTTCATGTAGTACACAAATTCAAAACCTTTCATAAACTATCATTTCTCTCAAATAACAGTTTGCCGAAGTTTAATAGCTAAAAGTTAAATTGGAAGGAATAGCAATAGAGGAACGGAAGACATAAAGTAACATTCTGTTATTGTTATTACTCCTTAATTTTCTAGTCTTGTAACTATAAACCGCTCCTAACCGAGAGGTTCAAAGTATAATCGCCCATTAAACATAACCAAATGCGGTTTTATAACGAGCAACTATTTCAGTTTCAAACTGAAAGACACATGTGCTGGTAAGGGAGGTTGTTAAAGACTTATAAAATCTGAATAAAAATATAATATCACTTCCTATACGAGAACGTGGAATCTTAAAGTGTAAAACAAATACAAAAAGTTCCATATATATTCAATTTAATTGCTCCATAGGATTTTTCATTCAACAGTATTTTCCTAAATTGTGAGTTCTGTATACTTAAATTTGTATCTTAGCTTAGCATTCAAAATTTGTGTTCATGCATAACTTTGTGGTTAATTTGCATACACAGAGCCACATCTTGTCTAAGTACTGTAAATACGTATGTAATCATAGTCATCCACGATTCAAAGTATTACTTGTTTGGATATTGCTTTGAATAACTCGAAATCACTATTTGAATACTTACAGTAAATAGGTGCAAAATACCACACTTATACATCTATTTATTATATTGCTTTAAATATAAACCTGGTAAAGGGAATAGATAGTATTTTAGTGTTTATAATAAGACTGAATTGTTATTATATCTTTCACAGTTACAAAGTTTCAGTTACTAAATTATCTAAAGCAGATGCACTTAAAATTTATTACGAACACAAATATCTATTCTAGCTTATTTTAGGAAGCAAGCATTTATACATAAGTAAGATGCTAGATGTGCACCTTGTTTTTTAAACAGACATTTATTTGAGTAAGTGACGTCAACTAGAATCAAAATGAATAGTAATGAAATTTATAGAATTTTCTACATGCTCATCTGTTACTTAGCCCTACTGTCAATTCTGATATTTAACTCTTCTAAGTACCTGCAGAGTATTTCCTTGTGGTCATCACTTGCGGAAAGTTTCAAGTCAGTTTGTTAGAACCGTTTCCCCTTGATCTTCATAGGTTTTGTCAACAGTAACGTGTTGTAACAAGTAAAACATATTTCAAGTCGTCCAATGAAGAATGTGGGTCGATATTCAGCAATAAAGATGGTGTTAAAGTGTACTTGAATTATATTAAGCAGGTCATACAAGAATGTCGAAAAAACTTCAATGGAATCTTTTCACGGTAATTACTATTTTCTTAAAATTAATAAAAAAAAACGGAATGAATGTGATCGTGTAAATACTGTCAAATAAAGAAACAATCTGACTAATTACAGTACTAAATTTGTTCGATAAAAATTAAAGATCTTTAAGATTTGATATCCAAAAGTACAAACATATACTTTTTGTAATCCATATTTAAATAGCACGATATATTAAAAAAAATATTTTAATTAAATCCATCATTCATTTAAAATTATATATAATTTAATTTCTAAAATACAACCCGGAATAATTGGAATCAACTAAGACAAGTACACGACTTTAGTGCTTGAAACAGTAGAGGTATGTTGGGGAATAATGATAAAAGCCAATATGATAATTTGAATAGTAAAGTAGTATTTACAAAGAAAGATTGAATAATATTTACAATTGTTGCAAAAGCATTAAATGCTTACGTTTAAATCTCACTCTCTCGCGTAGTGTAACGGTCTGGCACACCGTGACAAATAGGAAATAAATAATTTCCTGTTTTTAAGTAATAAAGTTGATTTTTAAATTAATCAAATTTGGAGTTATACAAATAATAAAGAGTGAAAAATTAAATAAAACCTTAAATAGAATAATTAAGCTAAATTAAAAAGTATTAAAGAAAAAAATTGTAATAACTAGCTAAATTTCACCATCGGGAGTGAGGCGAAAATTTTCTAAGTGCTTAAAAAAGCTATCTTAAGAACCAAACAACGTAGAACTTTCATCGACATTTTAAAAGAACCAGAATAAGCCAGAATAAACATTAGTGAAAGCAAAATTTGGAAAACTTAAACAACAAAAAAGTTACAGCAGTTTAAATAAAATAGATATTTTTCAGTGTTCCAAAAATGATAATCAAACTCTGCAAGCTAAAACAGATTCGTTGCCCGACTTGCCTGTACAAGGAATAAATCCAAAGATAGCAAGTATTGCAGGCGGGGTGAGGTAGGTTAAATTCACCGCTATATATAGTAGGTCTCTAGGACCTTAGAGACAGTCTGAAATAAATTTTTAATACGAGGTGCCGCGGAACGCTATGCTGGACCGCGAGTAGGACCGCCCTCAAGCCAGATGGACCAAACCTCAACGCTTCCCACGTCTAGGACTACCAAAGAATGAAGGCTCCAGACTCAGCCTCCAGGACGCGGGAACGGAGAAAAACCACCTCCGACGAACCAGGGATGGGGACTTCCGATGTCCAAGGACCAGGGAATCCAGACGAGGGACTCTAGGACCGGCAGGAACATCTTTGGCAAGTCATTTTCTCTATTCGATACCAATTACGTCAAATTGAGTCAGTTAATTTTATTAAATTCAAACAAATATTCGAGCATAAACAATGACTTCACTCTTTATAAAATTTAAATAAATTTTATGCTTAATAAAATGAATTTATATGATCAGAATATTTCAAATGACAAATACTAAACTTACAAAGGGTTTTAGGCCATGAGCCATTTATTTTCAAGGAAATAAGATATTTTTTGGATATTATAAATTTAAAAATTAAGTGTCATAAATACGAATTTACCAATTCAATATAGAAGATAAATTTTTATTATGTGTAATTTGGAAAATAATTTTATGTTTATGTAAATGTAATTGATCTATATGGAAATTATAAGATTTTAAAGTATGAAAAACAACAAGTTATTTAGTGAATTGTTTGTGTCAATATAATGGCTTTCTATTTGAAAGGATAAATTTTCTTTTATATTTAAATAAATAAAATTAAATATGTTATAAAAATCGACAGTATTTGCATTTCATCTTGTGTCGAATAATCAATAAAAACTGTTTAGCTTTTTCCAACTAATATGAAAATGATCATTAAATCAGTATACAAGTTTAATTAAATTTCACTAAATGATAATAGTTACAACCTAATGTTTTAAAGAGTTTCGCTCAACTAACTTCAGTGAGCTAGCCTAAAGATTAGTTGTTTTTTTGTATAAAAGTCCAGAGATTTATCTACTGGCAGATTGTGTTTAAAAGGACACAGGAGCCTTTTAAAATAGGTAATTTAAACACGATCATATTTTGCACGTTCCCTTGCTGTCTCTGCAGATCATCATCAGGTGGTAAGACTCTGTGAATATTTTGTGTATTATTTTAAATGTGTTTCTTTCCAGCTGACTATTGAAATGACATGTGTGACTATATCTAGACCATACATAATTGATAAACCAATTTTGGGGAGTTTATACTTATTTTAAATAGTAGTCAGCGGGAATAGGCTTGTTTTGGGCCTGGCCCTACGAGCGGCAAATATACACGTAACTCAGGGATTTTAGCACGGTTTAACAAGCGGGGTGTTTGGCAAATGTTTGGTTTGTTTATAAATATGTTTCTAAACGACGATATTTCGGTAATCTGCGAGAAGGGATATCAAACAAACAAAAGTAAGGGTGGGACGTTGCAGAATTGGCGCCCGAACGTTAGGGGCTTTGAACAGGTTCCCTATATCAAGATTAAATACTTAAATTATAGAAATAAATCAAGATTTGTTTGACTAAGTGAAGTCAGAATGTTTTAAATAATGCATTAAAATTTTTAAATAATAATATAAATTGAAGGAATCCAAAAGCGTTCAAATAAAAATAAAATAAATAAATAACTGGTAAGGAACCATCCGGCCTAAAGGAAATCAAATAGAAAGGAATAAGTGGATAAATAATTACTTGAATAATAAATTAGTATTAAATCAAAATGTCTAGATCCGAGATGGATAAATTGATGGCCTTTTTCAAGGCAAAAGAAGAAAAAGATAAAGAAGAGCGAGAGAAAGAGAAGGAGGAAGCAAAACAAAGAGAGAAGAAGAGAGAAGACATAGAGAAACGATTGAGAGAGGAAGAGAGACAATTGAGAGAGAAAGAGAAAGCGGAAAAGAAACGATTGAGAGAGGAAGAGCGACAATTGAGAGATAAAGAGAAGGAGGAAGCAAAACAAAGAGAGAAGGAGAGAGAAGACAAAGAGAAACGATTGAGAGAGGAAGAGAGGCAATTGAGAGAGAAAGAGAAAGCGGAAGAGAAACGATTGAGAGAGGAAGAGAAACAATTGAGAGAGAAAGAGAAGGAGGAAGCAAAACAAAGAGAGAAGGAGAGAGAAGACAAATAAAAACAAAGGGAGAAGGAGAGAGAAGACAAAGAAAAAATAAGGGAGAAGGAGAGAGAAGACAGTGAAAAACGATGGAGAGAGGAAGAGAGACAATTGAGAGAGAAAGAAAAAGCTGAAGAGAAAATGGAAAGACGACAGTTATAGGATTCTTTCAAGTTAAAATTCGATGACTACCAAAAAGAAACTGAGACTAAGACAAATAACATATACGAAAGGTTAAACGAACATGAGACGTAAATGGAAAGACTAAGAACTAAAACAGAAACTAAAACGACTAAATTAAATGAGAAAGTACAGAATATCCAAAAGGAGATTAAAACAGTGAAACAACAAGTTGCAACAGTGAAGCAAACAGCTGGAGCAGGAATAGTAACACAAGTTTGCTTTCCAAGGGTAATAGACAGGAACGGGGAGGCTACGTACCGTAGAGTTGAGTTCTGGGGGAATGACAAAGAAGACCCAATGACATTCCTAGGGGAAATAGAAGACCTATTTACCGAGATAGACAATACTATGGACGAGACTGCCAAATTAAGGATTGTAGAGCGATATTTGAAAGGGGCAGCGGATGCATGGTGGAAAGCCATCAAGAACAACACAGAAACGTATTCTGAATTCAAGCATGAATTCACGGAGCATTTCTGGAGTTATCGCCAGCAGGATAGGGTACGCAGACAAATTAATCAAGGGTGCTACCATACTAATAAAGACTTTTAAGTGGTCGGATTTAGGGGTGAATGTCATTTTCGAATGTATATTCCAAGCAAACCAAAGAAATATGGGATAAAAATAGTCATGATTTGTGACAATAGCACTAAATTCATGATCAATGCTATACCTTATTTGGGAAAGGGAACTGTCCCACATAAAAAAACCGTGGCAAATTTCTTTGTAGAAAAACTTGTAGCCAAAATTATATCCGGAACGGACCGAAATGTCACTCTAGACAACTGGTTCAATAGTGTACCACTTGCTAAGCATCTTCTAAAGGAATGTAAACTCACAACTGTTGGGACTATTAAAAAAAACATGAGAGAGCTTCCAGCAGAGTTTAAGGATGTAAAACCGAGGAATAGCGAGCAGTATGTTTCTTTTTCACAAAGATGTAACGGCTGTGTCGTATGAGCCCATGAACAACAAACTTGTTACTTTAATATCTACAATGCATGGAGACACAGCTTTAAATGTTGCCTCCAAGAAGCCTGAAATTATCTTAACATATAATGCCACAAAAGGAAGTGTGGACGCGTTTGATCAAATGTGTTAGACTACAAGCTGTGGCAGGAAAACCAGACGTTGGCCATTGTCCTTTTTATTAACATGATTAACATCTCTTTCAGCAATGCTTATATAATTTATTTACACAGTTTCTACAAGCTTAATAAATATAATGATAAAAAGGCTCTTTCAAGATATGAATTTATGTTTACTTTACATAACGAATTATGTAGTATTTGGCAAAGACGAAGGCTCCAACAGACAAATATTTTAAATGACTTGAAGAGAACAATTAGGAATGTCTTGAGTATCGAAAGACAGCAAGCAGACGTAACTTCTCAGCAAGGATCACGAACATATTGCAACTTTTGCAATTGGAAAAAGAAGAGGATGACCCCGACATACTGCCCTTGTGGGAAATCAATTTGCGGGGAGCATGAACTAAAGAAATGTCCCGAGTGTGGCTAATTCATCATGTGAAATTATAAAGACATTTAAATTATATTTTGTAATATGTATTATGTAATATATAAAAATATTTAAACTAAATAAACATTGACAAATAAATAAAGAAGAAGAAAAAGATAAATAAAACACGGTAAAACCTCGTTTAAATGACCGAAAGCAACTCTTTATTCAAACACGTCAATTTTACGTGGCACTAGTGATATGCGCTCACAAATAGCGCTAGTGTTCCAGGGTTAAACCTTGAAAATAAAAACGACATTGATATTGAACAGGTTTTAACAGAGTTGTGGTGAATCTAATATACGTTACTTCTGTCGTAACTTAAAAGTGTATAAAGGAAAGGGTTAACATGAACGGTTCTCTGATGTTAAGTTGCTATCTTTAATAATTTATCACTGCCTAAAACCTACATGTTATTAAACACTTTTTATTTATAAAGTTTGTCAATTATTATTATAATAAACGTTTAACTGAGGCAACGAATTTCAGCCGAAAACCCTCAAAACTATATAATTAATTACTATCCGATTAATAAAATATAATCGATAAGTGCTAAGCAACTGTATTAATTTATAGACATCGTTGAAAATTTCTCTTATTGTTGATGAGTCGTTTAAATTGGTCAGTGTGTTTTGGGCATTATTTTCATAATATTTACAGTATAATCCTGTTTTCAGTTACTTTTTACAAACTGTTTAACCTATGACAGAATAAGAATAGTCAATGAATATGTTTTATCGTAACAAAAGTAATATGTACCTATTGACGTTTTGAGAATTGAAACCAGTCATGTATAACTATTATCGATAAACCAGTAATTAATAAAAAAAAACTGAGATTGTATATAAAAATCTGAATGCTACACCAGTTATTAGTATATATATATATATATATATATATATATATATATATATATATATATATATATATATATATATATATATATATATATAATTATATATATATATATATATATATATGTATATATATATATATATATATATATATATATGTATCTATATATATGTTTGTGTGTGTGTGTGTGAGGTAGGGTGTGTGTTTGTGTGTGTATAAGACAATATCAAATACCTATACAACTTCAAGGGTGCTAAATAAACTATAAATTCAGTGTATGCTGTTGGGTTCCGTGAGTCCTCTATTCATTGAAAAACAACACGTTATTGCCAGAGTACACCTCTTAACGGGAAGTTTTAGAGACACTACTTTTTGATAAATATTATATAAAATGTATTTATGTAAAATGTAGTAATTTAATCTATTCACTCTCTTCCTCCTTATAAATGGACATCAACTTTAATTTTGTCAAATTGAGTAGATTGAACAAATTTAACTGTTGGTTCACGTTTTCCATCTATATCGTCCGTTATTCTAATATACTATCATGTGGTGCACTCTTCTGGGAGTTCAAAAAGACTTTGTTGAATGTATCTCTTAGTTGTAGCTGTAGCATAAATATCACTTGTGTGTCTGTGCTGATGTTTTCTTTCTAGACAAATTGTAATATTGTAATATTTTAGTGAAATAATTATTAAATGAAACCTATTTTAAAAGTTGTTTTCGGTTTTATGAAACATATTTCTCTTAAAACATTTTTTTTAAACCCTTGTCCGTGTAAATAGACATCGGGAGTACATGCTTCATAAAATGCATCATAAAAGGCCTCATTGTATGTGATTTAAAAATTGTAATACGAACATTGATTTTTGTGCAAAAATATGTGTAATCGATTGTTTACTAACGATGAAATTCTTACTTTCTACTTAATCCTGATATTGAAGGATTATCTGACGACTAAGATATAGGTTACAGTTTCCATAAGAACTAGATACAGCAATATGGGTAGACGAACAGTTTATAAAAATAAAGTCCTGTAAATACGGAACTAATCTTTTATTGATTTGTGAAGCAGTGGGCAGTGTATTATCAGAACCATTCATAAATATATAATTTGTGTGTGCATTCTTACGTTATATTTGCTTGTAACATATTTAAATTGGGCTCAGTGGAGACATGATTATTGCGTAAACCAAGAGGAGAGAAGAAGCCATGCTAGTAATGGTTACAACAAATATGTTTTAATAAAAATTCTTAATTCCTAATATTGATTTCCGATGTAGTTCTAATACTATGTATTATTAACCTGTCATTCTTGTCAACCAATCTAATTTTTTAATAGCCCTGGGAGGGTCAGGCGTGAGAGAGATAATATATATATATATATATATATATATATATATACATATATATGATACATTAAAAGTAAACATAATAATCGTAACGAAGCTTTTGCATGGGAGTTGATGAGTGTGAATGTCATAGGGTAATATTTAATTGCCTATAAGCTTTTGACTAAACGATATTTGAGCATTTATCACACCCTTTATATCTACATTTGTTCTTAAACAGTTCTATTTAAAGGGTAGTAATGTGTGAAACAGCTGGTAAGAGAAAGGTAGACAAATAAGACAATAAGGTTCGTGTGTTGTGGTTGTATCGTGATTAATCTTCCCTGCTGGGGATGAATTGAAACATGGTGCTCACGTTCCAGGAGTTGATAGTTTACATATGCCTTCATGCTACGTGTTTATACAGTATGTAAATTTACACTACGATAATACACGTGTGGGCTGTTTATGTAACCGAATATGGTTACATACAGACTCGATAATAGTGTCTAACATAAATTACAGAATATAAAAATTAGATTTGGGAAAAAAATTATATAATAAATACCTTTTATTACCAACAGTTTTACCTTTTAAAACCTATTTGATTGTATCTTTCATATTATACTATTGTAATTAATGAATACGTTTAATACCATTGTCATGAATTTTCGCTGCAAGCTATTATATTACTTGAAAAACCCACATTTAAATATAAAACCAATTTTACATACATTTTAATCTACAATGTTTGGAAGTCCTTTATAAGTCTTCTGCCCTTTTGTAAGTAAAGTATATCTCAAAAAGCTTTCTTGTACTCCAATAAATGTCAGTGATTCATTTATAGTAGCTTAAGGCTGAAATTGTAAACATTCTTTGTCATTTATAATTTATTTCTTTAGGATGACTTTATTTTCATAATCTTCAAAATGACTATGATAAGAGAGAATGTATAAAATATGTATTACTTAAAGACAGAACAAAATGTGTGTACTGCAACTAGTTTGGTAGCATATCATTCTCTTTTGTTTTTTTAATTATTTTTTTAAACAATTTCCACTAGTATAATTTGGCAAAATCTATTCTTTTGTAAAATAAGCTTTTCCTAAGATGTGATTTTACTGCTGCCAATGAAAAACTGTGGTCTAACAAAAATGTCGTGTAAACGACACACTGTTTATTGTATTATTTATGTGTAATTAATAAAGCATTAAGAAGATTTTATTAAGTTTTACTTTAAGAAGCATATATATTCTATGTAAAGTAAATGCTCAATTTATGATTCCTTGTAGTTGTGAAGTAGGTTGTAATAAAGTTTTTTTATTTGTTTAAATCTCTAAAATTGTTTTTTTTAATTAATAGAATTTATTTTGCTCATTTATAATTTATGTAAATAGGAAACTCTTGATTTATTATTGTGAAAATACTAACTAAAGAATTAAACAGTTAGATAGAAAAACTAAAACTTGAATTTGTTGCTGGTTTTCGATATCACTTTATTTATTTCCCGATACAATGACAATATTTAAATCAAGCTAGTGTGTCAAGCATGGGACATTTTTACACGGAGAAATATAAAATATGAATCAGATACCATTCTCAAAAGCTATTTACGATTGGAAAATAGAAAAATTAATATTAAGAGCTCAAGCATAATCCTAAAACCAGAAATGTTTTATACGTGAATAAATATGGAGGGGGGAAGGTGTCTTTACGAAACATTCTTTGCAATGAATAGGATGCTAGAACTGTACACCAGCGAAAAGCTTCAGCAAATTTGTAAGTGTTGAATGAAATATACATCTTGATTATGAAAAACTTTGAAGTTATAAATATATATATATATATATATATATATATATATATATATATATATATAAATTGATATAAGAATGTATGTATGGTATGGACTGCTGAACAGAAAATGATGAAATTTGAAGGGTTTGTTTACCATTTCCCCAATATGGCCCCTGTGACGTTTGGTGCAGAACCATCAACAGGGCTCCGAAAAAGAGGATTAGGATAATTCTGTGTAATTCCTTACATAGGTCAAATTTTAAAATATATATATCTGTATTAGTGTTACCTAATTAGTTTAAATAAACATATTGTAAAAATAAATACGCCATAATTGTTTCTATATTATTTACAATTGCTGAATTCTATGTACAATGATTGCTATCACGTATATTGATATTAAAAGTTAGAACGTCAATAATACTATTAGTATGCAACGGAACCAAACTAAACCGACACCCAACTTGATCCAGGCAGAAATCATGTTTGACAAGTTTAAAGAGGAGATGGTCCTAGAATACCGATGATTTCTTCAGATCTACCAGATTTCGATTTGAAATCAATGGATTTCAAACAATTATAATTTCCTTTGGAGCTTGCATTTGCAATATCCATCAACAAGGCACAAGTTTATTGACCATTGCTAGATAAATTTGGAACATTCGAGCTTTTAACACCTACTAATATATGTTGCGTGCTCACGTGTTGCTACTCCTATAATGTGTATGTTTATATGCATAATGTAATAAAAAAAAAAAACATTGTCTATTCTCTAGCATTTCAGTAAATGAAATATAAATAATACGATGTTTAAATTGCTTATCTTAATTGAAAATTATGATTTCGGGAGCAGGAACGTACCCCGGGTAACGCTTATACATATTACATAGGGCGATATATTTTCTTGTAATACAGTTAATAAATTTAAAATACTACAAAAACAAGAACAGTTTTATTACAATATTATTTCCAACAATACAATATGAATATTATTGTGTTCAATTCCTCTTTTTTTGAAGCACTAGTTAATATATATATATATATATATATATATATATATATATATATATATATATATATATATATATATATATATATATATATATATAATTGCAAGTACTTTCTCATTCTTCCGAGTTGAGGCGGAAACGAATGACGTTTTGGGTGTCGAGAAATCAAGTTTGGAAAACCGGAGAGGGCAGACGTCCAAACAGCGAGCGAGAGAGAAGTTGTGTTATCAGCTAAAAGGATAACTAAAATCCTCCTCCGTCAAATTGGAAACCTAAATAATCAAGTTGGGCCGAAGCCAATCCACGAGAACGCTGTGGATCGATTAAGAATATTCAAATTCTATTTAGGTAAAAGTATATTTGGAATAACTTACATTTGAAACCCAACATAGCAATTTCAGAAAGTCGGCTTATTAACCAAAATTATAAAATATCAGTCCCAATACTGCTGTACAAGAAATAATGAGAAGGAAAAAAAATAGAATCTGCCATAGAAAAAAAGGAAAAAAATTTCAATGTTAGTTGATCGATGATTTCTTATTATATATAAGCTGCACACAAAGTGATGTCAACTTGATGGAAGTTGCTAGAAATTGACGTCAGTGTAATTTTGTTATTAAATGAGTGAAAACTTGTGTTTTACAACCGTATTATATATTTTAATTAACTAAAGTCTCTCTAATAGATGCACTTCACTTTATGAATTCTTTTAATGGAGCTTAATAAAATGGGTTGCTTCAGGACAAATGATTTTTTCTGAAAGAAGTCTTATTATAAAAAAGACTTTCCCTTGACCGAATTCATAGATATGACTTTTTTTATTGTTATTGTTAGCATTAGAGTATTTATTGTTTATTATAATATTTAAAATGTTTATATTGGTTTGGTTACGTCCTAAACTCACGGTTTCCATTCCAGTTGGATTGATATCAGTTTACCTTATCTATTAATAAAATCTTTAATCCGTAGGGTTTCATACGACATATACATACATACATATATACGTACATCGGTTTTTGAATCGTTCTCTGATCCTCTAGGGTAGAGCCCTATGGGTGCATCTACACCAAACGTCATAAGAACCATACTGGGAATGAGTTAAACAATCCCTCCAAATAATATTATGGCTGTTTAGCGGTTAAGCCGTCCATTAGATACATTCGTACATACATACATATATACATCGGTTTTTGAACCATCCTCTGAGCCTCTGTGATAAAGCCCTTTGGATGGCTCTACATCAAACTTCATAAGGGCCATCCTCGGAATGTGTTAAACAATCTCTCCAATTTTATTAACTTCTTTTCAGTAGTATAGGCGTACATAGGATACGTACATAAATATATATAATTGTAAGTGCATATATATATATATATATATATATATATATATATATATATATATATATATATATATATATAGCTTCTTGAATCATCCTAAGACTCTACGGCATTGGTCTCTGTTAATGGATCTACACAAAACTTCACAGGATCCATGCGGGAATAGGTTAAACAAACACTACGCATTTTCTCAACTTCTGTTAGGCAGATTAAGGGTATATAACATACATACCCAGATACAGTCATTTATTTTAATATATATATATATATATATATATATATATATATATTTATTTATTTATTTATTTATTTATTTATAAACATCGCAATATATTTTCTTGTGTATTTATAAAGAACTAAGTCAAAATACAAATAAAAGAATTATAATTGAATTTACAATTCTATATATATATATATATATATATATATATATATATATATATATATATATATATATATATATATATATATATATATATATATATATTTAAAACAACATAGGTAATTCAAATACATGAATATTAATTAATTTATATATATATATATATATATATATATATATATATATATATATATATATACGTTTATTAGAATACAAATATTCTAAACATTTAATTATTTAAATAGCTGACAATTTATAGGTACTGATTTAGAATGTTTTAAACTATTTAGCAAATATTAATTTTAGTGACTACGGCAATTCGTAACTCTTGTATCTAAACCTATACCTTCAAAATATTAGATTTCACAGTGATAAATCATATTATGATGAGCTATTGCAGTATATATGATCATCACCCCCTTTCACTCGTGTTTACATGAATTGCCACATAGATGCAACTGAAGTAATGTTAAATGTTCTAAACAAAAAGAAGCAGACGTGATACAGGACGTAATGTTGTATCTTATTTATCTAATGATGTTTTTTTTCAACCTGACGAATATTTCGAATCCCAAAGTGTAACTGTCATTAGTAATACCAATTTAGAGCAGAAGAATCAGGTTTATCAGAAGAATCAGTTCTTCTTTTCACAGATAATAAATTACGCATTAAAATATAATAAACATAAAACTGAATTAAATAATTCCATTAAAATATAGATATCGTTAAAAGCTACCCTTCCGTTTACAGGTAACCGTGCATTCAACAACTTAAAGTGAATGTCTTTACGTTTGAATCCATGGATATTATCCATTCCTTTGAACTACATTGACTCTCACAAAGTTTAGATAGACTCAAAGTTTTATTCCACGAGCCACTGTATTATTATTTTGTATTCTTTAGTTACATGTAGTTACAATAAAATTATCTGGGATTTACTCTCCTATTTATTAATTATTTCGGAGTGCAACAAACTAAAGCCAATATCATTATTTCAATGACTGTGCATTAATTTCCCATCCCTTAACCATCCTGTCAAACGCCTTATTGTTACGCAAGCTATGTAATTCTTTACTTACAGGTTTAATTTCCCTGAATACAACACGCTACAAAAGGCTTACGGTTTAACACACTGAACAAAGCATTCATAATAAATCTTCTTTTCAAATTCAAATTATAAAGCTGGATAAAATTTGCACCGTGATATGCTTCGCAACGAATACTTTGAGCCTAGGCTTAGGGATTTGTAATTTTAAAAACCTGGATTAGTTATAAAAACACAAGATAAACCAAGTAGATATAGAAGACCTACTAAATACAATAATTGTATAATCTCAAAGACTAAAACATCTAATTAATAGGCTCAAAACTCGACTTGCATATATACCAAGAAACATAGTAGTAAGACTATACCAAATAAGTAATATATACAATACCTATATATGAACATTGAATACTGATTTAGAAAAAGAGTTTTGTCTAGATCCCTCAACTGACGTTTAGTCAACTGATATAGGCCATCAGCATTTACATGAACTTTCTACTAAATATTTTCTGACCACCTAATTATTTTTAATACAGAGATCTTTTGAAAAGGTCAAAAATGTGTCTGCATACCCTATTTGCTAGTCCTTTCAATATCTTTCGAATGACCTAAAACGTCTGCTATTGGGATGGTATAGAAGCATTGAAGCTTCTGCCTATCATTCGTCACTGCTGATTAAATCTCCTGCAACTACGGTAAAGTTATTATTCTGGAGAATAAAACACATTTAACATTTTTATACTGCCTACTTTATCTTCCTTTAGTACTATAAAGCTTTTGCTGTTCTATTTTATTTTGCTGTAAAGAAGTTTTAGATATGTGGGTGTCTGCTTCAGCAGCACATTAGATCTCTTTTAACACCCTGAACCTCCTTTTCCATAGATTTTTAAAATATCTAACTACCAACAACCACTACTTATTACACCTATACTACGTACCTCCCCGTATCCTCCCATTATTATTTCCTTCATTTGATTCACATTGAAACTCTACTGGTTAGGCGCACGTCACTATTACAGGATTGTGAGAATACCTTCCTATTATGTTGTTTTAGGGAACCTCATTTCGTTTTACGTAAGAACTTAGCTAATTATAGACTAGTCACTAAAGTTGGAGCACTACGTTTAGAAAAAATTATTATATCACGAGTTTTATTGGTATACGACAGTCAGGAAGGTTGTACATTTTTCCTATGAGTATATATTTTCTCGTCCCTCACGAGTATGAAATATGAGTATGAATCCGTCCCTCGTTTTCGACAGGTTTTTGTATTTCGCAGTAAAATGTGTATTATTTCAAGTTTTATTTTATTTCAGTGTAATGAACATATTTTGTAGGAAATTGGTATTCTATTATGAAAATAAAAAAGACTAAAGTAAAAAACGTGTTTTAACACCTTAGTAAAACTCGCAATGGCTGTGTTTATTCTTTCTCTATATTTCGAAATCAATGTTACACTAATATATAGCATTGTGTATTTTAAAATGTTTGTTTTATAACCACTTCAGGTTTAGTTTTTATTGCAAATAAAGATTTGTATTACTTTTTTTAAATAAAAAACAACATCATTAATGTAGCCTACTGTAAAGTTTGTAGTCAGTTAATCAGTGCATGGGATCCTTGATGTCCTCCATGGTATATCACGATCCAATAACTCTGGCTGCTATCAGTTCAGGACCTTGTATTATCAATGATGATTTCGCTACGTACAAATTCAGAATATCATGACAAAATATGTGGAGAAATATATTTAATTAAATGCTCCATTGTTGCATAAGAATGTCTACAAAGCAACATTACGTTATATATTGAGAAATTGCAAAAACAGATTTCGTAATGCTCAAATACTTTACAAAACCAACTCACATATATAATAGCAACTTTCTTAGAACTAAGATATATCTAAAGCTTAATAGATTTTGTAAACAATTTGGACGGTTTTTATATTTAAGCTAGTTGCACAACGTCTTTACATAAAGTTTGTATAACTGATGTAGTTTAATAGTTTTGGTAAAATAATCCATCATGACTGAAATACTGGTTACGTCAAACAGCTTTCATCGCTAACGATGCCACTGCAATTCCCTATCTTATTAAGGCTTCATTATAGAGCTATTGTGTAGTTACAATATGTCGAAGTGTGTCATTATAAGATGGAATGCACTTAAGAAGCACAGTGCATACGTAACCTTTAGGGACTGCTCGTATATATGTGACATAAGCGAATCCTTGAGAGTCCTTATAAAGCTAAGAACTTACTTCCTTTGAATATGCATTGTTTGTTACCCCGATCTTTAATTCCACATATTTTTAGACACTTATACTTTCCTAAAAAATGAAACTTTGCTAATTTTTATGTCCTTTATCTACTAGCTATACCCTTGATATGTATCACGTTATTACTCGTTGATAATCCCACTCAATATGTAATCTATCTACCCCTGCTTGCTGGGTAAATGCTAAACTAAAAATAAAAATACTTTCTTAAGTAATATCACCCTAGAATGATGCTCAATCAGGCAAAGTGCTTTGTGCAGAAAATATCAATATATACATATTAAGCTCCAAGGAAAATTTAATTACATTCTGGCCAGGGAAAATATTCTGACACACAAATATGATCGGTTCCAATTCCCATTGAAAAATTATACTTGTGTGAGCCTGTGTATTGCGTGTGTGTTATTGCAAAGAATGTAATTTTACAATTTAGTATATTGCACCAAATTAAATCATTAACCAATCTGTATATTTGATTTTTAATATTCTAGCTCCATTCAGGAAGTAGTCACATAGTATCCGTAGGTATTTAAGAGTTTGGGAACGATTTCCAGGGTAAGTTATAAAATTACCACTTTTGATATGACTGGACTGGAATATAGTTTTATAAATGACGAAATCTTTAATTATTGATACAAACTTGGAATATAAATGACATCTATCGTCTTTATTTTATCTATATACAGTACTGTTGAGTTTTGTAGCGAATATCCTTGTGAATTCTATACTGAAACACTAAAGTCAACACTTGTTATTGAGACAGGCAAGTAAAAAAAATAATATGATAAGGTTTAATTTCAAAACATGTTTTAATATTATTGATAACCGATATGACTAAATGTTTTTACTAACAAATTTTAGTTTTATTTAATGATAGCAAACACATATAATTCTATGACTAGTGAGGTTCATAATAAATAGTTTATACATTAATTATGCGGTAGTTATAAATTTAAGAACATCATACTGACCGTTTATTATTTATTTGTGTTTTCCAATACGCCGCTGTACAAACTAAAGGCCATTTATTCCAGACCTCCTACTTTACTTAGAAGTGCAAATTAAACTTATCTCTCAATATAAGGATGCTCAGTTACTTTCACTATTTGGAATATAGGGAGAGTGACTATGTTACACTTTCTGCAAGAATTTTCCCCTCTTTCTCTCTGTACGTTTCCATTATCTTGCCTGCTCACAAACTCTATCTTCTCTCACACATAACAGATACTAGGCATATTTATACGAACGGTAGATTAACGTTTGAAACACAATCAAACTGCAAATCTCACTTATATGTTACTTAATTAAGAGCTTCTAATATGTTTGACTGGAGTTGAGTAGATAGTGTGTAGGCAAACTTTGAGCCTGTGTATAATCATATAATCGAAAAATGTCAGTTTTGTTTTAATTTGAAATGGTAATATAAGAATTTATATTTATGTGAATAGGTAACGTATATCTTACTAAATCCAGTCACTCAATGCTACCAACACCACCTCATAGAAAATAAAATTAAAATATTAAAAGTCAATATATAGCTCAGTGCCATGTAAAGAAAATCACCGTTACCTTTATTGAAATTAGTTACGTTTGGGGTTGCTTTTAATCGCGTTCGTAAAACTATTATTATATACATGTGTGTGTGTGTGTAAAAATTATTTTATTTCAGATATATCTTTGACTCTTAATTTTGTTACTACATTTAGCCCAAATTAGACTTTATTCAGTGCAACTAGTTTTCCTAGAGAATGTTACGTAACTAGACTTTGTACAAACTTCTCAATTATGTTGAGATATGTTATGTCTTATCCTTTTCAATACTTCAGAATCAGATTGACGGTAGAAACCCCAATATAGCAGCAAAACCTACGCAATATTATAGTTCCCGTGAGTCACTGAGTTGATTACACCCCGATAGACATAATGTGGGATATTTCATAAAAACAACTGTAGTAGTTATAACAAGGAGTGGTATAGTAATAGCAATATTGGTTTTCGTTACAATACTTCTGTACCTGTATTATTGTATACACACACACCGATATATATATATATATATATATATATATATATATATATATATATATATAAGTTATATGAACATTTTATGTGAACATTTCATAATTAAATGCGTGCTAGGACAATTCCTGCTTACGCAGCTTTAGTATTATATAGGTGGTGAGAACAGTGTGTAAGTCGCCTCTGTATCGCACAGATGTTTTCCACTCCAATTGAGTGCATATCAATTGTATTGTTTTATCAAGTATAATTTATGTAACAGTTTTTCAAATTAATTGTTTATTAAATTCAAAGGTTTGTAAAAATAAAAATCATTTTTAAAAACCTTTCGTGCTTAATATAACACGTAACTGGCGCAGTCGGTAGGACATCTCGGGAGAATTAATGAACATAATTTTTATCGATTTCAATCGTTAACCGAGATACTGCAAAAACTCGATTCATTACAAAGCGCATATCTGTAACGACATCAAGAAACTTTAAGTAGAGTGAATATCTACAACCCCTTAATAGAGCGCATATCTATTAAGAGCACGAGTGAATATCGTGTAAGTGAAAAGTGAAATAATAGTCAAATGAGCAAAGTATTTTGGATCCACTTGTAAGTAGATCGTAAGAAATAGAATTAAGAAAAAGTAGAGTAAATACTTTTTAATTTTATATAATTGATTTTTAATTTTATTATTTTAAAGAAAATAATATTTTAAAATGGCAACGCCAACATTAAAGAAGGAATATCTTGATATGATTCCTGAGTATAGTGGAGAGCCCACTATGCTCCACAGATTTATTTCAATATGTGATAAAGTAGTAAATAAGTTTTATGTATACGAAAATCCAGAGGATTTTCAAAATGAATATCTATTTTCTTCTATACTAGCTAAGTTAAAAGGCCAAGCATTAGAAATGGTAGTAAAACCCAAATTCATATAATTGGTATGAGATTAAAAAAGTATTATTAACCAGCTATTCAGACAATAGAGATTGCTTTACTTTGAATTTAGATATGGCTGAGTTAAAACAAAAGAATAACGAATCACCTTTTAAATTTTATGAGAGAATTCAAAAACTATTAAATTTACAGATTTCATTTTTTGTTAATAAAGAGCCTCAAAGACAATTGGCCAAAGATGTTTTGATAGAATATGTACAGAAATTAGGGTTAAGAGTTCTCCTTAGAGGTTTACATGAACCCGTAGGATCGCTAATGCGAACCAAAAATCCAGATTCTCTTAGCGAAGCACTTAACATGCTTACTAATGACTTTCAATTTAAAAATAACAAATTATTTCAAAATGTTAAACAGAACATTCCACCTAGGGCCCCACAATGCCAGCCTATTCGCAACCCCCATCCTAACAAGCAAACTTTCCAAAATTATAGGCCCAACTACCAAAATACTCCTAACCAATTTACTAAACCTAACTCATACGTACAGAAAAATCAACAACCGAGACAATCTAACAATTACACACCACTAAAAGTTCATCAAAAATTTGAACCAGAACCAATGAGCATTTCCACACGTCAAACAGGGAACACAATTAGACAAAATAGACTTTATCAGATGACAGGGAAACCAATAGAAGAAGAAAATTACGATCAAACTATGAATCGATTGACTGAACAGATGACTAACTCTTATCTGACCGAACAAACCGATTATGAACCGCAAGAGGACCCTGAAAGCTACATAGACTATGATGATCCCACGCAAGAGGAAAACGCATGTGGATTCACTCAAGAAGACAATCATACCCAAAATCATTTTTTAGGACTAACCATAATAAAAAGACATTTTCCATAATGCATATAGAAGACGACACAAACGAACTACCGTACATCCACGATCCCAAGACCAACCTAAAGATGCTGATTGACACTGGAAGCACGAGATCATTTATAAAAAAATCAATAGCTTTCCAATTTTTCAAAAACACCCTAAAACAAGAACCATTTGAAGTGAGTACAGCTCATGGGGTATCAAAAGAAAAATACAGTTGTACGCTACCACTTTTGGAAAAAGAAACAACCAAACTCTATTTATTTGATTTCCATAAAGATTTTGACTTACTCCTTGGATTAGATAACATAAAAGAATTAAAAATTAATTTAAATTTTGTGAATGATAAATTAATATTTCGCAATAAGCAAATCCCGATTAAATATTTTAACACAGAAGAACAAAATAATAATAATAATAATAATAATAAAAAAGGTGAATGTCAGGCACAGGACGAAAAAAAGGGAACAAGTTATGTTATACAAGCCCGCACTAGCCGAACGATTAAATTTAGAATACAAAATATTCAAGATGGAGAAGGACTCTTACCATACAAACACTTAAATGGATTAGAAATTCCGCAGTGTATAGTCTCAGTACACAAGGGAGAAGCCTACTGCCCTATAATAAACAACACAGAAGTAAATGTAGAATTAACAGTAAATGAACCATTAGAATTAAAATCTTTAGAAGAATACAATATCCTTGAACCTGATACAATGCAAACGAACGCTAATTTCAATTTATTAGATTATAAAAAAAAAATCGAGAAGAAAAATTTAGATTTATCAAAATTTAGAATGGAACATATGAACTCGGAAGAAAAATCCGCTATAACAAGTTTAATAGAAGATTATGCAGATTTATTCCATATTGAGGGAAACGATTCAACTTTTATCAACCAAATAAAACATGATATTAGGACTACTGATGAAATTTCCGTATACTCTAGAAATTATAGATATCCAGAGATTTACAAGAACGAAATTAATAAACAAACTGAGGACATGCTTGAACAAGGAATTATTAGACCTTCAAATTCTCCATGGAACTCTCCTGTTTGGATTGTACCCAAAAAACAAGACGCTTCTGGCAAAAGAATATTTCGATTAGTAATAGATTTTAGAGGATTAAACAAAAAAACAATTGACGATAAATTTCCCTTGCCAAACATTACCGACATATTAGATAAATTAGGACGATCTCAGTATTTTACAACTTTATATTTAGCCTCAGGATTTCACCAAGTAGAAATGGATAAAAATAGCATAGAAAAAACAGCGTTTTCAACAGAAACGGGACACTACGAATTTTTAAGAATTCCCTTTGTACTAAAGAATAGCCCCCCTACATTTCAAAGAATTATGAATAATATTCTGAGAGCCATCCAAAATGAAACAGTTTTAGTTTATTTAGACGACATTATAATTTATTCTACTAGCCTCCAAGAACATATACAAAGACTTAAGGAAGTTTTCGACAGATTACGCAAAGCCAACTTTAAAGTACAGCTGGATAAAACAGAATTTTTAAGAAAAGAAGTGGCATATTTGGGACATGTTGTGACACCTGATGGCGTAAAACCTAACCCAGCAAAGATTTTGGCAATCAAGGACTACCCAATACCTAAAACCACCAAACAAATTAAAGGCTTTTTAGGACTATTAGGCTATTATCGAAAATTTATTAAAAACTTCGACAAGATAACAAAACCGTTTACTAACTGTTTAAAGAAAAATGCAAAAATAAACATAGAAAATCCAGACTTTATAGAATGTTTAAAAACATGTAAAATTATATTGACTCATGAGCCCCTTCTACAATACCCAAATTTTGAAAAGGAGTTTACTCTAACGACAGACGCTAGTAATTTTGCACTAGGAGCAATTTTAAGCCAGGTCAAAAATGGAAAAGACCTTCCTATAGCGTATGCCAGCAGAACTTTAAACGACAGCGAAACTAATTACCCCGCGATGGAAAAGGAATCATTAGCGATCGTATGGGCCACCAAACATTTCAGGCCTTATTTATTTGGGAGAAAATTTAAAATTTATACAGACCATAAACCTTTACAATGGTTATTTTCAGTTAAAGAACCAAATTCCAAACTGTTAAGATGAAGATTAAAATTAGAAGACTATGATTATGACATAAGATACAAAAAAGGCAAATTAAACCAAAATGCATACGCTTTGTCTAGAATAAAATTGAATCTTACTGACAAAAGTTCAACAAACACTCAACACACTGTAGAACCAGACCTTGAGTTATCTCCAGCCGGCTTACTTCAACGTTTCTTCCTGGAACTAAATGATAACGAATCTATGGTCGCACAACTCGACGCAACAGATAACGCCAACTTAGAGTACGATCAAGAAAGTAACAGTCAAACCGTGCACTCCAATTTTGAAGGGAACACCCAAATTGAAATACCAATTTCCGACGAGCCTGTAAACTTTGGAAAAAATCAAATATTTATATCATTAGTAAAATATGAGCCAAAGAAAGTAAAAATTATAAAACTATTCGGAACTTCAAAAATTTGTTTAATAGTCGAAATATCAGAAAATAATTTTAAAGAAGACATATTTAATTTTGTAAAATCATATTTGGTACCCAAAATAAAATATAATCTATATTTTGAAGACGATTTTTATGAGAAATTTGCATCATGCATAGCCAAAAATTTCAAACAAACTGAACTAAATTTAGTAAAGTGTAATAACAAACTCTTGGACCTAACTTCGGAAGAAAATACCTTAGAAACGATAAGTAATTATCATGCTAGCAAAACGAATCACCGTGGGATACAGGAAACATACGAACAAATTAGGCGAAGATATTATTGGCCTAATTTAAAATCATTAATCCAAAATTTCATAAATCAGTGTGACATATGTCAAAGAACCAAATACGACAGAATTCCCTTACAGCTACAAATGAACTTGACACCAACAGCTGCAATGCCATTCCTGATAATTCACGTTGACACTGTCTCCTTGGAGAAGAATTAGTTTATCAGCATTGTCGACAGTTTCACGAGATATGCTCAAGTTTATCGCCTGGGAAGCTCTCAAGCTACAGAGATTGCAGACAAGCTATTAGATTACTTCATGTATTTCTGCTTACCAACAGTTATTATCTCAGACAATGGAACGGAGTTTAATAACAGAATTGTAAAGGAGATATTAGATTTGCATAAAATCAAAATTCACTTTATCAGCACACAAAACCCCCAATCAAACGGATTATGTGAAAGATTTCATTCAACTTTGATAGAACACATAAGGGTGTTAAATAATCTAATCGAATTAAAAAAAGACAGTATAATTAAGAAAGTTAAATATGCTATAATAGATAAACAACAATAGCATACACTCAGTCACAAAATTAACGCCGCGCGAAGTCTTATTTGGACACATAAATTCAAACACTTTATTAGATATAGATTTAGAAAAACAAATTGTAAATGACTACGTTTTAAACCATAAAGAAAAAACAAAAATACTTTACGAAAACATTAGGGATAGCAATCAAAGAATTAAAGAAAAAGTTTTAGAAAAAAGGAATGTAAACAAAGAACCACTTCCAGAAATACCATCTGAAGTTTATATAAAGTCAGTTCAGAAGCAAAGCAAAACGAAAAACAGATATAGCAAGGAAGAGATAGCTTCAATAAACAAGGAAAGAAAAACTGGTAAAATAAAGCCTAGACATCATAACACAAAAGACAATTACATTTGTATAAAATGAAAAGGCCTAAGAAGATAGAAAATGTAATTAATGACCAAAATCCTTCTTGTTCATATTCAACACAATCAAATTAAAATCCCTACCATACCTTTGTCCACTAATTCTATGCAAGTAACTTTATTAAACTTTAAACAACATGGTTTCATTAATTGTATGTGTTACAAACTTTTGTAATTTATTGAATGATATGTAACTAATTATGGTAATAAATATTATTAATTATTTGAAATATGTTAATCACAAAAAAATAGTAATTGAAGAAAATTAGAAACTATACTCTTAACGAGATAACAAAACAAAAAGAATTCTTATAAACTTACTAGAATCCTTTATCAAATCTATAACAGGCAATTTAAATGTAAATGATGGTAAAAATTATGAAAAATTATATAAAACTTTTATTGTAATCAATGTAAATTTTGTAGAACACAAATTAGATTCTGATAACAATTGTATATGTTATAAACATTTTGTATCTATCCTATAATAGAAAAGACTCATTATAAATTGTAATAATCAATTAAAAATACTTTTGCTCAATTGAATTATAATGAACAGAAAATTAGCCTGTAAAATGCCCATCATCAAAAACAATAACGCCTACAAACTACGAGGATTCTGCGTTGGAAATCGCAGACAACCCATTTAACTGGATCCCAGACCTTCGCCTGGCGACTTTCTCCAGTGAAGAGGACTTCAACCCATGCCGAAAATTGCCCTTTACGGAGGCCTATTCAGCAGCCTTATATACTTCGCCCTCATCAAGAAGAAGAAGAGGACTTCAACCGATGCCGAAACTTCGCCAACCCCCGAAGTTTTCTTTAGGGATGGGGGAGTTATATGAACATTTTATGTGAACATTTCATAATTAAATGCGTGCTAGGAAAATTCCTGCTTACGCAGCTTTAGTATTATATAGGTGGTGAGAACAGAGTCCCGGCAGTGTGTAAGTCGCCTCTGTATCGCACAGACGTTTTCCACTCCAATTGAGTGCATATCAATTGTATTGTTTTATCAAGTATAATTTATGTAACAGTTTTCCAAATTAATTGTTTATTAAATTCAAAGGTTTGTAAAAATAAAAATCATTTTTAAAAACCTTTCGTGCTTAATATAACACGTAACTTATATATATATATATATATATATATATATATATATATATATATATATATATATATATATATATATATATATATTAAAAACAACATAGGTTATTGAAATACAAGAATAATTAATAATTTATATCCAAAGCTTTTCGTTGGTAAATAGTACCAACATCATCAGGAATGAAAATTACAATAATGTAAGCTATAGGCCTAAAACATATGTTTAATTAGAAATAGAACTGTTGCTAAATTTATACAAATTACCAAATTTATTTTGTTGCTGTAACATTATAGACATTGAATATAGTATCAAATTTAGAATGTATTTGTATTTGTTCTTTTATTAATTTGTTATTATTATTGTTTTTATATATTTCGAATGCTTCATATATATTCATTCTTAATCCATTATTAATTTCTTTTATTAGTTTCATATTTTCTATATTTGGAAATTGGTGCTTATTATTAATACAATGATTTGTGAAACTTGAATTATATTTCTGGATTATTATAGGCATTTAAATGGACATATATGAAGCATTCGAAATATATAAACACAATAATAGCAAATTAATAAAAGAACAAATACAAAAACATTCTAAATTTGATACTATATTCAATGTCTATAATGTTACAGCAACAAAATAAATTTGGCAATTTGTATAAATTTAGCGACAATTCTATTTCTAATTAAACATATGTTTTAGGCCTATAGCTTACATTATTTTAATTTTCATTCCTGATGATGTTGGTACTGTTTACCAACGACAAGCTTTGGATATAAATAAAAAAATATTCTAGTATTTGAATGACCTATGTTGTTTTAAATTATTAAACAAGAAAACGTATTTTATATATATATATATATATATATATATATATATATATATATATATATATATATATATATATTTCAATTACTATCTCAGCTTGTGAACCGAAAAGAGATGCACGACGTTTTCTAATACTGAGGCGCCTACGTTCTAAGGAGGATGTACTTTTACCTTTTATAAGTTAATACAAAATTCAAACAAAACCAATTCCTATAATTATAAAGTAATAATGATTTATCGTGTAGTAATGTCATAGTGATGATGTTTAAATTGTTTATTTAATACTTTCTCTTCTATAAAGGCAAATGGTACATGAATTAGTCCATATAAGTAACATAGTGTAATTTATACTGATACTTTTTTAAAGTAATTTAAATTTTGTTTCGTCTCAGAAATACCGATCTAGCTTTTCTATTTGGATTCGACCTAAAAGAACATAATTTAGCTAAACGTACATTTCCATAGTTTGTGATAGGCCTAGATAGGGAAATGATTAGCCGCAGGTGAACACTCTAAATTATAAGGTTTTAGAAGAATCTATGCACAAATAATATTTTCTACATAAAAGTGACTCCTGAGGGAAGATTAAGTTTCGATATTAGTTTTATTTAGAAAATGCAAAATATGAAGTATGTAGTTAAGTTTATTACAGTTTGTAGCAAAATGTTATCACCTCTAATAACAAATAGGATATTAATATTTAAGTTAAATTGTTTCTATTTAAGTGTTTTAAATAACTAATCTTTGCTTAGCAAGTATGCCTTTACGTTTAATTGTTGGAGAACAAATAAATTTTTTAGTGATACAACAGGAACTTGCCAGATATACACAAAAAACTGCATTCAACCAATTGCATTCAAAAGCCAAAATTGCCAAGTTGTGAATAGAACAGTTGAAGAAACAATAACAATTTTTTACCTATTTTATTCTGAGAAGAAATGGTGCATATATCGTATGTAAAAAAAATTCCTATCTTACATTTTTTTTACAAAAATAAAGTCCTCATGTCTCTTGTTATGAAAATTGAAATTAAAACTTTTGTTAATACTTCAATTATTCCTAGGATTCATTCACCACGGTTTTTGGTAGTGGACTGGTTTGTAGACATTGTAAATGCTTTACAGTCTTATAAAAATTGAATACAAATATTTATTGTAATGAAGTATTTGTTTTATTTAAATACACATATAACAATTGTTTTAAAACAATTATATTATGAAAACTAATTAGAAAAGTAAATAGAAAATTTGAAACGAAATAACATTAGTAGATATTATACATTGTCGTTATATAATTTCACTCCTATGTATTACGAATTTCGACAATCATTTAAATAGATTCCATGCATTTTATTGCCACAAATCATACCTTATATTTCTTTTATAACGGTGTATGTGGGTTTTATGTAGCTTAAGGACGCCACAATTACAAACGCTGCATTTTTGTAAATATAGAATTACCCACTTATTCTTAAAGGATTTTATTGGATAAAGTCAATAGAAGTAATCTATCTAACATTTACTAACTAAATTTACTGAATGAGATTTTTAAGCTATGTGATTGGTAACAGTGATTACAACAAGGATGTATCCCGGCATAACGAACAGTTTATTTAATTATTTTTGTAATACGGTTTTTATACGGAAAGTTTATCTTTTCTTATAAATTTCCTAATGTTTCAACAATGTTGGGAAACAAATTAGTATTCATAAACATCGTATTTTCTCTAATACACAAAATCAAATTACATATATTTTGATAGTAGTACACCAACATTTAAAAAGAATAATTTGAAAGTCCTAAACTATTCAAAGTTTGTGTTAGAAAAATATCAATTTAGAAGTTTTGTTTTATCACTATACAGATGATTGGATTTGTTAAATTAAATCCTTTACGAGTGAACTACATCAATATATATCGAGAACCTTTCATCATTTCAGTTAACACTGCAATAAATAATAATAAGTTTAACACAGCCGCATTTATGTCAGTGACAATTTGTTTCAACTAAAAATAAATCAAGCAGTTTTGGTTGCACTTAGAAAGCCACAACATATAGATTAGCTTATTCACTTGTTATTAGGTTCACTATTTGTGTTTAATCAGTGGCAACGATACATTCAACCAAAAGCGACGACATAAGCGGCAGGGATAATAATACAGTGAAAAAAATAAAATATTCCTTCGCGCTCCAGCTTATTATTTGTGTTTACACAGATACATCAATACATTTCCCCAAAACTCAAGACATTTCATGCGATGTATCCAATGATGTCAGACATTCAATGATTTATCATCCTTCGAATAACACGGTACGGGTAGTAAGAAGGTGAGAAAAATATAATATTTGAGTACATTCAGATACATCAACTAATTTCCTCTAAAGTCATGACATCGTATGCGATGTATCCAGTGACGTCAGCTTGTCACTGACTTATGGCATTTCAATTAACTCGGTAGGGAGTGTGAAGAATGAAATGGAAACATTCGGAAAAGCACAATAATCATTTGGGCGCTGACTTTTTAGTATACTATTTATTACTTTGTTGCTTTACTTTCGATACTGTACGGTTCTATTTTGGTAAAATCTGACATTGTATATGCTTTTCTGGTTTTATTTTTTTAGTCGTGACCACTCCTTTTATTTCAGTATATTTATAAATAGTTCCACTGTAGAGGAATGAGCTGGTGATCAACTCTAGATTTATACATGCCTACAGATATAATCTACTAGTAAGCTACTTGAATTGTATGTTAATATATATATATATATATATATATATATATATATATATATATATATATATATATATATATATAATGAAATCTGATTGATTTTCGTAATACCTATAGTGAATAACACAAATATAGGGAATATATGGAATGAAAAAATTGAAGAAGGGTATTTTGCATTCCTGTTTTCTCATTGACTGGTAGTTTGAACACTAAATGTATCACACTCCTAGGGTTAGACGCTGACGTTGTCCAATTTTACGGTCATGTTATGTAGCTTCACACAATAAGATTTAAATACTAATTATTTACCTACTTATTAACATAATACGATTTTATTACCCTTCTTTCTAAACAATGTTACTACGTTAGTCAATTTACCATTGTTTTGTAGTCACAGCACTGCACAAACAATTTAATTAAATTGCGCAAACATAAAACGTTTTAGTTTAAATTCCATAAGTTAAGTGTTTAAGTCTAATATTACAATCATCCTATAGTTACTAAACAAAGGTTTTTTGTTGTATGATAATGTTTACATAAAATATCTCTTGTTAATAAATGTAAACCGTTTTGGCAAATCAATTTTTTAACACAATAATATTTTTATCAATTTAAAGTTTTTCGATATATTGTATCATGATATTTTAGAACCGCCTAGGTATAAACAAACTTATTTGAAAATTATTTGTCGGTATAGAGATATGTATATTGTAAGTTGGCCGATTATTAAACTGTTGAGTTTATTAAGTGAGATTCAAGTAAAATCTTTACCTCATGTCTATATAAAAGAAGTAAAGAAGCATATGCCTAGAGTGATTATAGTATGCGACCACCTCTAAGGTTTATAATACACAATGACTAACGTATTTCTCCAATTAATCAAAGAATGTTTACAATCTTAAATTTATTCTCATTAAGTTCACCGTATCACTCATAAACGCTTCGAGACCTTTAAGAGAAGAGAATTCAACAAAAAACGTTTATTTACTTAAAATAAATGCTTGATAATAGGAATAAATTTACTAGTGAGTTTAATTTTTTGATGATCTATTATTCCGTATACTATCCAAACTAAAGTGTAAAACAGAAACAAATTATTATCTCATTTACTTGTTTAAATTGCAGCTCTGGTTAAAAAAAAAAAAAAAAACATTATCATTGGATAGTTCTGGTAGTTTGCTAGGCTAAGGTAAACTACTAGCTTGTTAAAATATGTTTATATTATTACGAACCACTGCAAGAAGGATTCATAGAAATAGACTATTGGGTTGATATCGACATAAAGAAAAAGTCTAAATAGTTTAGATAAAATTCGAGTTATTATTTACAGATGGAATTTTAATTGAGAGGAAAATTTATAAAATAAATAAAATTTTCGGCTACTTTCATGTAGATGAACATATGCCCATTTTTTTAGTATTTTCATAAAAATGTACTCGAGACACAAAAAGATTAAATGGCTATCGATGCAGTTCCAAACAGACGTAGATTCCAATCTGAGTCCTTGGTTCCCTACGTTGAAAACGTTTTCTTTATTTCAGAAAATTCAGTTACGTTAACTGATTGATTCATTTCTTACATTTGCAGAGTGATAAACTTAGATTGTGTAATAGGTAACACTCTCTTTGTTGTATTTCCTTGACTTCAGCCGCCCAGTATCTATCTCGCACAGAGACAAAATAATCAGTGAGTTACAACGCGAACACCGTAAATCCCTAATTGAAATACAGGCTACAAATCACGCTTCGTGTTTCCTCCAAGAATAGCTTGTTACCTCCTTGGCGTGAGCTGAACGTATGTAGTAAGTATAGTTTTAATTAGGAGGCATTGAAATTATTTTCATACAGGCTATGTATAATCGTGCAATAGTAATATACTCTTTTTTCTATTAAACGTAATAATAATTAGGTTCGTTATTTCCATAAAAACTAAGAACTTCCTCAGAACTCACGCTTTGCGTCATATTTCCTTCATTTATTTACAGAAAATTATTATTATTTTATATTTGGGAAATCTTTAACTTGTAATATTCCATATGAGTTATATGAAGTTTGTAATAATTGATACCCATTTTTTTGTGGATATTTATTAATCTGTATAATAATATTACTCCCTATATAATTATTTTATACCTATACTCAACATAGTTTGTTATTTTGTTCAAGTATTTTACCTTTAAACCTCTATAGTAAATCCTAATTGTTCTACAAAAATAAAAAAAATATATAACCAACTATTTTGTATGTTTTAACAAATTTGAATTATTAATAATAAAAAAACTATAAGAGCCGCACGCACAAACACACACACACACACACACACAGACATATATATATATATATATATATATATATATATATATATATATATATATATATATATATATTAAATATATTAAATATGGTGATATGTTTTCTTGTATATATAGTTAATAAATTTAAAATATTTCAAAAACAAGAATACTTTTAATGAATATATTTATTCAAAGCTTTTCGCCGATAAAATAGTATCAGCAACTTCAGGAAAAAAATTACCTAATAAAATACTTTTACAAAATTAAATCATATGTACTACAAAGAATCATATGTTTTATAAGTATTGCACTTTATGTAAATTTTTCTATAACATCAATGACTTTATAAATAGTTTGGTGCCTTGATCTCATTTGAATTTGTTCATCAATTAATTTGTCTTTAACTTTATGCTTATAATTTTCCAATGTTTTAAATATATTCATTTTTAATCCTTTATTTAATTCTTTTATTAATTTCATATTTTGTATTTCCGGAAACTCATGTCCATTATTAATACAATGCGTAGCTAAATTGGATTTGTATATGTTTGGTTTGATATAAGCGTTTAAATGTTCTTTGTATCATTCTTTTAATTTCTTTTTTGTTTGTCCTACATATAATTTATTACAAGTTTGACATTTTATATTATATACTCTAGATTACATATTATATATTACAAGATTATTTAAAGAAACAAATTTACAAATTACATATAAAACCGATAATAAAATTAAAAATTTAATAAACAATAACAAAAATCAAAATAATATGCACGAAAGAAATGAAAAAGAGTATGTCGTTTTTTTAATCCTTCCTAATAACCTCTTTTCGGAATAGTTTCATATAAAATCCGGATAACCTATCTTGAAAACGAATATAATTAAAATAGAACTATGACACTGATATTTTTATGTTATATTTCCCATTTAGTCAATGGTTTCACGAAAATATAACTTTTAGAAAATTATTGGATTAAATAAAGATATAAAACAATCTTTAAATTTACGTTATCTAGCTCTAGAAATATCTCTTATAAATGACAGACAGGTTTATTATAAATTATGGAAACCCAGGACTGTAAGCAAATCCCTAGGGTGTCTCAAAGGGACAGTAATATAAATAGACTTGAGGTCACCGTCATGGGAAACAATTCTCTAACACTGACGGGAAGTTACTCTGAATATTCATATTTGTTTTTACTAAATCTATTTTGTTTGTACTGAAATGCTTTAAAAAAATAAACTACAGTGTAGAATAAATGTTTTGGTAATATTTTTATTTTCCTTTAGATACGATATATATATTCTACCATAAACAAAACAAAACTTTTATGTAATTTTTCAATTTACTGTGTAGGACTTGTCACAACTAATCTATTTATTAAAAAGCACCGCAATATAAATTCATAATACCCCTAAGAATAGCTTCATTTATTACATAATTTATAGAGTATTTATGTATTACTGTTCAATGACTATACACAACTATACAATTTTTTTAAACTATTTTTCCTTCAGAACAAAATTTTATTCTTCTAGAACTTTTATCTACATAAATTTAGGTTTATAGAGATATGTTATTATAAATTTGTTTACATCTTTTACAAATGAACAATTTTTTAAATTTATAATTCTTAATAGGTAACCGTCTCGATTTGTTGGTGAATGCTTTTTCATTTATAATTATATTATATTATTGAATACAATATTGTTACAAGTTTGTTAATAAAATTCAAAATTTTTATGTATAAAAAGGTGACATATTTTCACAGTTTATTTGATTTTATGCGATTTTTTCTACTTCAGACAGGTCTCGCAAAGGGGTGAGCTGCCGTTCGTCTATTCCAAGGTGGACAGTTTACTTCCCACTACTTTCATCTCACCAATAGTCTAGATATTCTGAATCCCGACTTCTTCTACTAATTAATTTCATCTGCGGAAGGCACAGAACGTGTCCAGTTTTCATATTCTTCTGGGCGACCCTATGTTTTGTTATCCGATGCACGATTTTTATTTACATATGAAGCAACCTCTTCAATAAATGCATTCGGATATATTGTCTTACTTATTTTAGTATTCTTTCTAGTGATAGACGAATTATTGATTCGCTCTGAAACATTTGCAAATATTCAAGGTTATCATACAAGAATGGTTCGGAAAAATTACCGAATTACTTACAGTTAACGCTGTATATTCATCTAATTTGACGTCTCAAACAGTTTTTTTTAAATATAATTAATAAAGTTTGAATGTGCGCCCCTAGTCGCTCGACATATGTCCAAACGATACTCAACCTTTCTCAAATCATTCGTTAACATTTCGTTGGTTATGGTTGTCATTGTTTCAAATTTCCTGTTTTTTTAGAGTTTCAAATCGCGAATGTTTTGTGATTAAAAACGCTTTTGATCTACCCCCACAAAAAAACACAAGTTGTCAGATCTGGACTCCTTGGAGGTCATACAATAAGTCCTTTCCGGCCTATCCATTAATCATCAAATTGTTAGTTCAAAACGTCATTTACCAAAGCGCTAAAGTGTGGGAGAATACCATCTTGTTGCTACTTTTGGGTTTGAGGCTTGCAGAGAAACCCATATAACATCTAGAAATTTCCCTACAATCTTCCTACTAATTACTAAAATCGCAATACTCTTTTATGATAAGCCTGTATAATATAAATTCCTTAATATTCAATTAATTAAAATTACACTTTAAAATCAATAAAACATTGTTTAAACAATATTGAATAGTAATATAGTAGCCTATTGTAAAAAATATATATAAATTTTCAATAAAATATAATATACCGAATTGAAATATCACGATACAAAAAAATTAAAATTACACCTCCCTGACACATAAAACTAGTTAAGTTAAAGCACAATAATTTGTTTGTGAGCTATCTAATTGCATTTACGCAAGGAGTACTCCACTTTTTGAATCACCCGATTTACCAAGAATGCTGTGTAGTCACTGACCGTTGAAGATTATTTTACGAATTATAATGACAGTAAGGTGATTCTATTGAAAAAACTAAGTGTCAGAGGCAGGTTGTTTGAGTATACTTTCTGTAATTCAGACATCGAAATAAAACTTGGATTAAATTACTCATTATATTATCGACGCTACTTAGGTTAACCCGGTTCATGTTTGGTATCTTGGGATTTCCTGATCTCATCCATAGAGTGTAAAAAGTGAATAGTGTAATACTACCGCAAGTACTGTGAGGATAAGATGGGCGTCGATTTCTACAAGTTCTACGAGCGCATACAGCAGATAGGAGAAACATGAGACTATCAGAGATGAACAATGAAAAGGCGACCGGAGGATATACAAATGCCACAGAAGACTGGAAATGTATTGCCCAAGTTATAAATATTGAAGGGAAGCTTGAACTTTGACAGTTAGAGTAAGTACAAGAGCTCATAAAGACCTCGAAATGGAAATATTATAACTGAATTTTTGTAAAATAAAAATTAGACCTAGCTATCAAAGTACTACATAAGAACAATGATTTTACTCTACTAGACCAGACAGTTAGAACATGTTTTAAGGTAATTATTTTTAGGAATACATAACTAAATCCAGCTAATTTCGAAATATCGTAGTAAATAATTGAAAACTAAAATAACAGTTTTTAATAATAATAATAAAAATAACAGTCTAAATAATTTTTATTTAATATCGAGTTGAAGTGAATTAGGGAAATACAATTTGACTATTATATAAATTATACACACAATAGAAGCAATAGAGAATGTATTAAAAAAATGGTACGCTACACATAGAAAATAAATCTTTATAGATCTTGCAACAATATGTTAAACATAATTCAATGATCTATTCCAAATTTTGTTAAAAACATTACCCTAAAATTATTTTGTTTTGTTTTTCCGACTGTCTCTAAATTTTTTAAAACTTTAATTTTTATAAAACTTCAATTGTTTTAAAAACAAATACAATCTATTCGATACTGTAATATAAAATTATCTGACTATAGACAACCATGTATGTATGAATAGAGTGGTATTGATATTTTTTATGCAAATCACTTATAGAAGTCACTTCAAAAATAAAACCCGCAACGCATTTCTTGAAAACTGATTTTCTGATAAACGTAGCATCTAAACATATATCTTATAGTAATGATATAATATTTGTTTCATTTTTAATGTCATGATAAAGATAATAAAATAGCAAAATAAATGTAATTTTAATGGATATATTTGAATTTGTGATTATTAATCACTTGATTTAGGTAGTAACAGGATTTTCAGTGGATATGACAGACGAAAGTATTGATTTCAAGATGTTTATTTGCTCTTGACATCTTAAATAATTAACATCCTCTAAATATTTAATTACTTTTTTAAGATCGTGTGACAATGGTTTGTTGAACTATTGGCTTATGATATATTAGGTAACAAAATTGTATAATAAATTCTAACTGTGCATTGTAACAATTATGGAAAGATTTAGGTCCTCCTATTTTTAGATTGATCTTTACTCTTTGAAAGTAATTAGCAGTCCTAGCACACAAAAAGGACACTGCTTACAGAACCTAGAATAAAAGATGTTCCTTTATAAAGCAATCCTCAACTCTGAAGTTTTCCTTTTTCCAAACGTAGAATATCGATACATATTTACACTAAAATAAGGTAGGAAAAGGTCTAAGATATCAGTTATGTGAGCAAATCTACTTTCATCACACTTTCCCAAAACCACTAAACGTTTTACACACAGATACGTACAAATTTACTATTTTTTACATACAAATTCTAAAAGTAATAGTCTCCGAAACAATACAAATCTAACAAACATTTGAAATCACACATTCTTTAATATTTAATCAACTAATATACTGAAAAAAACAATAACTAAACCACCAACAACACTAAAATAAACACAATATTGAGTATATTTGATTATAAGAGCACAATAGTAGATAAAAAAAGGCTTAAATAGATATAGGCTTGAATTTAACTGAAGCTCATAATATCGGGATTCGAAATTTTTAGACTTTACTGTAATTTACAGCCTTCAGGACATGTGGAGCCATTGTCCTCATCAGTATAAAATATGTTCGTATTTACACGAACCAGGGTTCAGGAACGCATTCCATATCAGTAGATTTGCTTCGGTATCTTAAACCAAATTATTAGGGTATCTTCGTGAAATTTAAATTATCGGCTACATTCCAATCAAGCACACACATTATTGTCATGTTTATAGTTGATATATGGACAAAAGCATTTTGATGTAAGTAAAATAAATTCTTAGAGAGACAATTTTATTATTCATTTAATGTAACTACACATTTTATTTAATTTCGTACGAATATCTCTATTCGGGTTAAGTACCACTTCTCCACATTATATTTCAACATGTATTGTATTTGAGATAGAGTTTTATTACTGAACAATGAAGCTTTTCTATTTGTTTTTTTTTTAATTTTTGAAATGTTTTCCGGCTAAGCTTTTGTCTTGTTCTTTCATATAAAAGGAAAGAAGATCTCATGGAAAATAAAAACGCCCTAAGCATTACTGTATATTTTTGAGGAAAAGCGGCGAATCAGATTTCCTGTACTAACGAACTCCATCGGTTACTTTTTATTGAGGGGCTGGGTTATTGTGCAGACAACAATGCTACTACTCTTCCATTAGCAAAACTTTCGCTTTTTTCAGCTTTTTTATGACGGTTTTTATTTCAGATTCCCTTCCAAACAGTCTTCTAGACAATAAGACGGCGATATAAAAGCAAAAGAAATTCCATTCGAAAGTTTAAACTGAATAAACACAGATGTTTTGGGTTAGAAATTACACTGCAACCGTTGTCTAACCCAAGCACTAGGGCTAATTTTCAGTTTCTCTTATGAAAAGTTTCAATTTTTTATCCAAATCTTCTAGTCAGGCATCGTTAGTGAGAGTTTACAAAAGTAAATACAGAGAAAGAGGTAGGAGACGCAGATTGAAGTGTAGTAAACAAATTACGAAAAGTGAAAAAATATAAACATTATTTGACTAATGTAAACATCAAAACTAGTTTAGTGTCCAGTGAAATATCTGCCTATAAGTATTTTACAGTGAATAGGATATAATAATAATAATGGGTGAATAAATCTGATTTTAATTAATAAGTTTAAAAATAGCAGAACATATTATTAATGTGCACCCAGTAAAATAATGAATTAAAAGTTTCTCAGTTTATTTAAGTTCAGACGTTGCAAGAAGGTTTAAAATAGGTCAGAGGTGAAGGTTTCATCCTACGCCGTTGTCTTTATGTACCACAAGTCTTGCGCACATGTTACAACTTGTCGCACTTGTGACAACAGAAAACCCGAACTGTAATAAAAGTGGCCTTCTACTAGCTTTACCGTAAATGAGAAATCACTTGCAGAAATTAAAGATTCATACACTGAAAAGAACAAATTTGAAATAAAATTGCAAAAAATAAAATTGAAATTCGTTTTTAACTGTATACAATTAGAAACTTTCGTATAATCCTTAAAAAAAACATCCCATCCAGAAGTGTGATTGCTCCTTACCGTGGAGTTATTTAATTAAGGAAAGTTTAGCGATCATTAGCCATGACATTTTCAATGTTCGTTTTGTGTTTTGTCACTTCTTAATGTTTACAGTTCATTAAATTTATTGCCCTGTTCTGATCTTTCTAAGCACTCGTTGTTAGACTTCACAAAGTTTGTTACACAAATTTATCCACGTTTGTCATGTATTATACAGTTATGACATTGCTGATGCTTTATTGGTTAAACGCTTAAAATCAACCTTTAAAGTGGTGTAAATATCAAAACTAATAATCATTGTAATTTTTTGAATACTTCAATTGAAAACGTATATGCTTAATATGATAAATTACACATGTTAAAAAGGTTGCTACTGAAGGGACTAGAGGGCAATAGGCGGAGCTGTTGATTACTAATTAAACTTGTAGTTCTCAATCCTCATAAATCCAAAGGAAAAGTTTGTGGTTTTCCAGTCTCCAGATGACCTGTAGCTATAATTATAAATCAGTACCGAACGTCTTAAGGGTGAGGATTGCTCGACGAATAGTGCTGGGCACATTATATTTCCTACTTCTGGGAACGCGCTGGAGCTATACACTGTGTTTTAAAAGCCACATTTATTTATATATTATTTAGGTGAAATTAATAATATATAAATATGTGCAAATCATATAATTATAATATAAATAAATAAAATCACTTCAGTATAAATAATTTTCTTATCACTTAATGTACGTTTAGATATCCATGCAATCCATTTATCTATGTATCTTCAGGGGACATTACTACATTACTAACAGTAAAAACATTAATGAAGAACAATAAAGTGAGTATTAATATTGTAAGTGGAATTATTTCTTCAAGTGAAACGATTATAAACTATCCCAGCTGAACCTGGTTACAAATGCTGTTCAAAATTTAAAATTAAAGAAGTATGACGTAAGAATTACTTGAGATATATGATGTATAGAAGATTTTAGATTTAAAGAATATTATTACCTATAACCAAATAAAGATAGTACCATTAATAAAGAAGATTATGTTATTAGGATAAATATTTTTTTTGTATTACATTTTTTTTTAAATCAAGATTAAACCCATTAAATAATATTGTATAGCACAAGGTAAACATTCTTAGAAATTGCAATTTTTTAATTCTTGTAAATGAATCGTTTGACGAGACTCATTGTGTCAGGAAAGGACTCACTAACTTATCTTCCTTCAAAAAGGATAGTTTTAATATTAGGAAATTTTGCATTAAATACAGGTTCATGCTCGGTTAAAATGCAGAAGAGTTTATAGACAAAATAGAAAATTACTACCGAACGAGATTAGAGTGTCTTTTGATGTTTATTCATTATTTCATTGGATACCAATCAATAAAACTCTAATTTTGTTAAAGGAATATCTATTAGAAAATAGTATTGATTATGTAAGTTTTGACCAATATGATAAGTTATTTAAATGTGTAAAACGAAATTATTTTTTATTTAGCAATGTATTTTATGAACAAGAGAATATTTTATATGAGCGGAATATCTTATTTTCTATTATATGAGATTTATTTATAGAAATTAGGCAAAACAATTAAAAACTAAACTTTCGTATTTTCCAAAACAATTGCTTAGGTATGTAGACGACGTTTTTGAAATGTTTAAATTGAAAAATGTAATTTATAAAATAATATGTTATCAGTTAGTTACAAAGAACAGTAAAATGTTAAATTTACATTAAATAGGCGATCTTGTAGTAATTTTCTCTGAAAATGATTACTTTGAAATTGAAACGTTAATAAGAACATAAATAAAAGGCTTTTGTGGTTTAGAAGTTTGTATTTTTTTGAAATATAAAAATACATCACAGTTGTTCCAACTTATTATGATACAATATCATATTTTACAACAAGTTCAAAGTATCAATTGTGAACGAGTAACATGAAAAAAATCAATCAATTTATACTTAGGTCGATTAAAAAATATTTTATTTAAGGTATGTTTGTTAAGTAATTATATTTAGTTTAATCATCTATACTCGTATACATTTGACAGTGTCACAATATTAAGAAGCCAAGATTATTGTTCAAGTGACAAATCATGATTGAATTCAAATTTACACCACGCAATATAAATCTACTTTGCAATTTCAAACAATTTTGGTTGAAGTAGTGCTCTCCATACGGCTGAGAAACAGTGTTAGATTTCGAACGTGTAGTCATAAAGTTTGAATCCAACCTCATGGAATGCACATTTTTTAAACATATAACACAAATTAAATATTTGAAAAAAATATGTATTACATCAAATGTCAATAACTATAAATTTCAAAATTGTATATGAGCTTGTGTAGAAGAATAAAATGTATTTCATCACAATTGAAAATTACAAAAAGCAATGCATATATTATATAGGGTGAGAATTATTGGAAGAATTGAAAAAAAGGATACATTTGTGCCTAACGTCAACTTAAATAGAATAAACATTTATAATAACCTATTTATATGTGTAACAAGACATAAAATATAGAAATATAGTGTTTTAAGTAGAGATACTAAAAACAGAGTTATTGAAATTACTAACAAACTGTGCTAAAAAATAACAGGATATATAATATAAGTGTTTAGATATAAATGACAGAGTTATACTAGAAATATTTTACCGTAAATGTACCAATTTAATTATTTAAGAAATGATATTGAAGTAAAATTACTAATTATTTAGATACAGAAATGAATTAAATATTACGAATACTCTAATTATCGTAAGATACGGTTAAACATGTTAATGCCCATTAAAGTCGTAATTGTGATGATTATATCCGAATTCAAAAGACCAGTAAAAAAGAACGCTAAACACGGGTTAACATGAAATATTAGTTCTCGAATCACTGAATAATAAAGAAAAGAAATACATTCAGTTCCAAATTATTCCCTTTTTTGTGTAAGAAAGTAAATAGAAATTGAGTAAATAGATTAAAATTGAAATCAGAAAATCTTTTATTCTTGAACCAAGAACAGTTGACTTGCGGACTGGTTTGGCAGCTTTGTAGCTAATAATAATTATTAAAAAAACAGTGTTAATGATGTGTTTTACCTAGATAGGTAATTTAAATTACTTTTGATATATATATATACATACATATATATATATATATATATATATATATATATATATATATATATATGTATATATATATTTATATATATATTTATATATATAAATATATATATATATATATATATATATATATATATATATATATATATATATATATATATATATTTGTTTATTCAAAGCTTTTCGAAGATAAAATAGTACCAGCATCTTCAGGAAAATAATTATCTAATAAAATATTTTTACAAAATTAAATCATATGTGCTACAAACGACCATACGTTTATAAGTATTGCACTTTGTGTAATTTTTTCTACATAAAGTGCAATACTTATTACCATATGGTCGTTTGTAGCACATATGATTTAATTTTGTAAAAATATTTTATTACATAATTATTTTCCTGAAGATGCTGGTACTATTTTATCGGCGAAAAGCTTTGAATAAATATATTCATTAGAAGTATTCTTGTTTTTGAAATATGTTTAATTTATATATATATATATATATATATATATATATATATATATATATATATATATATATATATAATGCTCTTTAGTGAGTATTAATGAGTTGATGCAAAACAATTAAAAGATAGTTTAAGGGTTAAAGCCTCACTATTGTGTCAATATTTCATGTCCTTTCTACACATGGTAAAACTGGCCACATACAACCCGAACTATAACAAAAATTCTTTGAAAGGTTTTGTAATCTGGAATAAGAAATCACCTCAGTTACGAGCGTGAAAAAAACAATCTAAAACCAATTTGTCAAAATAAAACTTGTAAATTGTAAATAAAAAAGTAATACACTTAAAATGTTCACTACCATTGTAAACTAAATGATTGTGATAAAGTATTTTACACCTTTCATAGAGTTGTTTATTTTATACCAGTTTACTGTTAAATAGGAATAGCATATTTTAAGTTTGATTTGAGTCTAGGTACTTTTCAATCTTTATTAAACTCTGTTTTAGCTGTTATTATATTCTGTCATTTTACACGGTTGTTGTTATATAGCATACAAATTTTGAATAGTTTGATCTAATTTATAGTTTATAGTAAAATATTGTTTCTCAAAAAAACCTGATATAAATCGATTTTAAACCAGACATTTATTTTTCTTCTTAAGGAACTGTGAATCAGCTAAACACAATAAATAAAATTCGATTACGAACTACAAAAAAATAATAACCTAATACCACACTTTATGTAAGATTCACTTAAAAGGTAGAAGTAGTTGGAAGTTTAACGGTTCACATTTTTATCACTATACAAATATATATTCATTTACAATATTTGTAAAAATATTTTGTTACATAATTATTTTTCCTGAAAATGCTGGTACTGTTTTATCGAAAACCTTTAAATAATATTTGCATTAAAACTATTCTTGTTTTTGAAATATTTTTAATGTATTACTTATATTACAATACTTATATTACAAAAAGAATGGTCAGTAAATTAAATTAGCTTTTTTTATTAAGAGGGATTTTAGTGAGTAGAAATTATAAATTCCAGAGAGAGCCTGGACCCAAACAGAGTTCGCTGATTTTTCTAGTAAATAGCATATACATAATTACCATGTTTTACACAAAGAACATATTATAAGTGCCAGTTTTGGACACAGTATTTACTTACGGTAAAACTTATGGAATTCTATATTTATCATCACAGGTTTTTGTAATATAAGCGGGTTTTAATTTACCCATGAAACACCTAAACGTTCAATTCACGATAGCTGTTGATAGTAAACAAATGTTTCTAGAAATTTCTTTCCTAATAAAGACTGTGTTAAAATTTTATTTCACTGTCTTATATATAAACATAACAACTTCCCAATACAGTTTTCAAGGTCTCTACAGAAGAATTGGATGCTGATAGATATATTTTTATTATAATTTGCATCTACAGATTTGGACGGACAGAGGTGGAAAAACATAGTCGTCAATAGCCTAATAAAACCACTAGACCAAATTATATTTTTTTAATATCGTATAGAAGAGTACAATTGTAGAACGTTTTTTACGTATATAGTTGCCATGAGTACTCCTTCAATACGAGTGTGGTACAATCATTGTTTATCGTTGATATTTTATGCAAACTCCTCGGCAATGGGACTAACGGAAGAATTAGTCCCCCAGGTTCTGGTGAGTTTACGTAATTATACGGAAAAGGTCATAAAGAGTATACCAAAAAGAAATATGTTAAGCCAGAAACAAGTAAGTATTTAATGTGCGCCAATGTTATGTTTAGGCTCAATCCTATAAATTATTTTAAGATAATACCTACCTATAAGCTGCAACTCGTGACAAGCGGTAAATGCTGTTTGACTTAGGTCGTTGCTGGAATATTATTTGATGCTGAATTATTTCAGTATTTCATTTGATTTTTCAATAGATATTTTCCTGTGAGCTATATGAAGCCAACTTTCTTCTACAATTTGTTTTTTTACAAAATAAAAATTGCCAATAATAGCTATCACTTAGATATATATATATATATATATTCAGTTCAACAGAAAATAAAAAAAAATTACTGGTGATAGTACCCTCCGACATACTATTTTTTTAATTGTCGTAATCGAATATCTGTTGTAAAAATTTTTTATCTTCAATAAAATAATTCGTTCAGGTTTATTGGAATCCAGGCTCTAAATATTATATTCGGATTCTGCACTATTTAATCTTTAATTAACGTAAATAATTTTCAGCTAATTTGGAAAATTACCATTTTAATATTATTTGCACTGTATCAATTAATTATTATACACGTTTTCAATTTGTAATATTACATTTGTTTATCCTTTAATTATTTATATTTAGTTGTGGTTTAATTTGGCGAAATAGTGTTGCATTTAATTACGTTGAGGATTATCAGTATCAACATCAACCCCCTAATATTTATCAAATTATTTAAATTGTTCTAATTTTGATCATTGGCCATATTTCATGCCTAATGGGTGGTAAATTTTAGTTCTTTATACAGGTGAATTTAATTACAATTTCATTTGAATCAATTACACTATGTTAATCAACACCCTTAAATAAGCAAAGGATACTTTTACTGTTTCTAAACTAACATTATTTTCATTTAAGTTAGTAACACCTTATTACAATTTATGTATTTGTACTTGAACATTTAATTACAATATTTCATTATCAGTTTATAATTCAAATTACCTCATGTTCCGTATATCCCCTTCATGTAATAATTGGCTTATTTTATCTCACTTAAGGTTTTTTAACTACTATTTCCTTATTATGGTGATCTCTGAACAAAACAGAACTACTCCTAAGCCTTATAAGTGATTTGCCATTTATTATATAACACATTTATTATTCATGCACAACACAAGATTAAATTTGAACACACTCCTATTAGTTTTGCAAATTTAACAATATCGTTGATATGAGATAAGAAATAAGGTTATTGATAAAGCCATCGTGAGAGTAAATCCTATTTAAAAAGTATCATTGACTACCTTACGATTTTAGACCAGATTAAAATTTATGATAATATTTTAAATAAATTTTCTTATTAAATTTAGTACGTTAGGAAACAAAATCATTTTTAAAAGACTGAATTGAAACACTGTAAAACGCTGGTCAGATGGTGACGTTGTCTATTTTATTAGAACATAGTGCTTCTTATTTCATGATACTGGTAAATCAGTTTAGATAATTTCTAGTCGCTTCTTTTTGATTTTGGAACTTGCTGTCTAGTACACGGGACCTCTAGTTTACTTCTCTGACATCTAATAACAATCTTATTTCATTATATTATATTTGACTTGACCCTCTATTTCAAGAACTTCCATCTAATCTGCGCTCTTGAAGATAGGGTACGAAAGGACGCTATCTGAGCCAATTGCCAAGCTAGGCTACTTCTTAGTCTTTCCCGACCAATAATATTTACTTTCATATGACACCGACTAGTTGTTCGTGCTTGTCACTCTTAGGATTTTCGTAATACCAATGTTTTGTTAAGTTGATTTGTTAAGTTTCCAATCCTTCCTCAGTCAAATTTCACATTTGTAATTGTTAAAATTAATTACTTTTATATAAGCGTTCTGGTGTTTCACTCACGCTTCGGTCATCTATCTTGCCAAACTTTTACAAGCATCTATTGTCGATGTATGCTCTCACTACGGTTTCATCGGCCCTGCTGTGAGAGAATGTTAATTATAAGACCTCGCTAACGAGACAATCTCTTGAGCTTTAGCTTGCTTAAACTAGGTTATTTGATAGCATTTCAACTTATTAATTTATTTATTTGCCCTAAATGTGAACTACGTTTTAGTTAGGCCGTACCAGAATATTATTTTTATTATTTATTGAAATTTATTTCCTTAAATTTATATTTTTTTCGAATTTAGATGACAGGCTTTCTTAACAATCGCCATGTCCCTTGGTCATTTTGGCAACAAATGTGTTCATTAAATCTGCACCAATAGTTGATGCCAGAAAATTTAAAGTTAATTGGTTACTTTAACCTTCACCAATAGCAACAATATTATGGTTGAAATAATATATTTGATAATTTTATGAAAATTATTAATAGCAAGAGTGTCTTTTACCATTAACACTTGAGTCAATATTCTGTATTTTAATATTCAAAATGCATTTTAAAACCTTATTCTGAAAATGAAATAAATTATAGTAAAATTTTAGGAAAGAAATAGTACTTTATGGAAATTAAGACATAAAATAGTTGCATATTTATCCTTTCAAAACTGTGAGTTATATTCTAAACGCCAAACAATGTTTAATAAAAATTATTTACCTATCTTTATTTCATAATATGTGTCACGTTCTACGAAATATAAAAATGAGTAGATCAACAACGAATATAAGTCAACATGTCTGTCAAATTAAATAAAACATTCAATCGTTCTTCTTTTATCGTAATATCAAAACTTCTGAGTTTATACAACAACAATTTAAATATGTATTTAAATACTAAATAACAATACATTACGTAATGTCTCATAGTAAATATATCAAACTTCTTGAAATATTCTGCAGATACTCTCTCCCATTAATTCGCTGGTACAAAATTAGAGGCTCCGGAATAAACTGTGTTTACAATATTGGTTTTGGGTTTTCTTAAAATATTAGACATAAATATTACGATGCAGAAGGATCAAGGGAAAACGGAAAATTAGTCGCCGTGGGACTCTAAAATTGTTTTACTTCGATAGAAACACTAGACAACATTACCACACTTCCTAATTAAAAGCTAAAAGACTCCTGGTTGTATCAATGTAACAGATATAAGCTTTAAAATTTGAGTCCTAATAAAGTTCTTGAATTCACTATGAAATTAGATAAAGTAAATTAGATTTTAATAAAAACTATGTGTTTCTTTATAGATCTGACTACGTTTATAAATGTAATACATCTATATAATCTATTTCAATGGTCAAATCTACAACTGAGAATTATTGCAAATAAATTTTGTCTTTTTCAATCCAAACATAGTGTGCATAATCAAAATAATGAGTAGAAAAGCGATATCGGACATTAACTCTCCTGAATCATTTGCCCCAAACATATTTAAAATCGAGAGGAGAATGTTCCAGAGAACAAATTCTTTCTGGATCAATACATGGTTCAAGGGACTCATGGGTTCATGTCCCACGGCTACCAAAAAATTATATAGCAAAGAAATTTAGCTAAATACCTCAACCTCCCATTCCACTACATTCTCACGAAATATTTTATAACTAAATTTTATTTTGAACAATTCTTTATATGTTTAACGATCGGCATGTTTTTTTTGGTAAAACATGTACTTCTTTTTTAAATATGAATGTTTTAAATCTCTATATATGCCACAGAGAATATGGACAATTTCATTAAAAAAATTATGACTTGTCTGGGTTGGATATTACACTTTAGAGCCTCATAAGGGTTTTGACTCCTCCAAGGGTGTTCAAAGAGTACTTCCATCCTTTCATAAAATGCTCTAATTTTAATTTATGCTCGACAAAGCCCGTCGATTTTTTTGCATGTTTTTGAAGAAATATTTATGGGTATGGTCCACTTAAAAAACATTTGTCAAGTCGCTAAGTATGAGTCAGTTTGTCAACTAATTATAGTTTCTTGATGTAATCAAGGTCAATTCACTGATTAAACTATTATTAAAAGTTACGTAACTAAGTGAATACATAGGGCTTACTTGCTGATACGTTTCAAAACAATCGTCGTTTTTACGAAGCACACCTTTTACAAGGTAGAGGTTTTTTAGAGGCTTTGCTTCGTAAAAGTGACAATTGTTTTGTAACGCGTGAGCAATTACGCCCTATGTATTCAATTAGTTAGGTAATAAATAAACAACAATAACCCAAATAGCTACAAATAGTTAGGTAACTTTTAATTATAACTAGTTATAGTGGTATTACATTTAATTGTTTTACATATGGTATTGTTTTGATATTTCTAGGTTTGATGATATTACTAAGTTTACTTTTTTTAAACTTATAATGCCTGGAATATCTAGCTAATATTATATACCTAACTTATGGAGGTTTAGCGAGGAATTTGTATGAGGGATATTGGTCTCTGAATTACCATGCATAGATATTCACTATTGAGGCACTAGTAGCGCTTTCCCCAGTTAGTGTTCAAAATGATCTCTCATTCTCTATATTCTTTACATAGTTACAGTTTTGGATCTAGCCAATTTCAACACGTCTGTGAGTATTTAAACGAAAGAATGATTTTCGTATTATTTAACTGTTTAATATTTACGAATGAATATATTTTTAAGCCCTAAGAGCAATGCAATAATTTGTAACAATATTAAATTTAATGGTTTGATGTTCCAAATACATAAATGATCATTTATTTACAAATAAGACAGGATATATTTATAGTTTTGCGATGGTATTGATGCCTAGGCAGTTTATGTAGTAAAGAAAAAGTAAACAGAAAAGGGCTAAAAAGAAAATCTGGTTGTATTCAAGAATTCGGATTCTGTAGTGAAAGATAGTATGGAAAGTATACCTAGAAATTTAATAAAAATAATTGTAATGAACTAGAAAATCGATAAATTATACACGCAACTATACAGTAAACAAACAATAAAATAGCGTGATTGTTGAATGGAAGGTCGTGATCAAGTTTTAGTATCGTGAATAAATAAGCTTTCATGCTACCCCGTCGCAGATTTTATATATAAACACATTCCACGCGTTTACCTGTAATTTACCCGAAATTCGTTAATCTAAAAACACAAATAATCAATGTACCTTAAACTCCAGTATAAAATCAGCAAACCCTTGATTTAAAGAACTTTTTAGAGGATAATAAACATTTTTCATCCATCATAGTAAACATATAGTTATGCATTTTTCGCAACTTATCTATAATCGCAAAGTTATAATTCCTTTTAATTTCTGAGTTGTTGATATTAAGATATTCCTGAATAATGGCAATTTTTTTTCCAGAGATGTTTCACTTGGTTTTCTACATCATTCATTTCTCAAAAACCATTTACTCTTCTGTATAGCCGCTATATTTAATTATTCAATATTTCCATTATCTCCCTTCTAAAATCATATACTTCATATTCAAATTATTTAAATAAATACTTATTCACTCAAATACATGCCAAAAATACGTTTGAATAAGATAGGTCTTTTCATAGTTTATTCACTGTTTTACTTAATAGATTAACTAAGTGGCTGGAACTTAGTACAAGTTTTCGTCCAATTTATTATTTAAATTAATCATAAGTTGATATTTCCTATCTCATTGGTTTAAAAATATTTGTTCGTTTGATTAAGTATTATTTTTTTAGATTTGTATTTCAAACGTAGTAAATTTTGTAAACGTTTTAACAAAATCCAATGTACTATGAAACTGTTCGAATTCTTAACTGTAATTTTTCTTATTTTGTTGCGAACGTAATAAAGTTATTTCCGGTGCATGTTTATAATGAAAGCCGTACAAGGGGTGGGTGTACAGACAATGCATTGTGTTCTCTACAATATATATCTGGCACCTGCGACTGCGACCAGTTTGTTGAACATAAGTACTCCTATTGTTTAAGGCTTTTTCAGGAGCGTGTAGGCGACAGCTCAGTTAAATGCGTGTCATCAAGCTGAACCTTTCCACAGCCATTGTCCATATTTATTTACCTTTTACTGAAAGCCGAGTTTTTTGAACAAGTAAAATATGCGCTGTGACGGAACAGTATGGGTACCGGGTAGTTTCTTAGTGGTTTTAATTACTGTCATGTTGATTAATATGAATAACCATAGGTTTTATTGAAGCAAGTACGTTCCTACATTACATTGCACAGTACTAAATTGTTATAATTTGAAACTATATCATACATATTTAACATAGTGATTTAAAAATGACAAATGTTTCAGATGTAATAATTAAAACCTGCTATATCAAATAAAATAGTTGTTATAAATATTTATAAAATTATTAATATACTCATCTTCTTTTCCGATAGGAATATTTCGATACATTTTTGTATATGTTGTGCCTTTCCTAACTTTACGATACTTTCCTCTGCTGACGTGTTTCGAAATGTCTCCATTTTCAAAACTAAAATCGTACTCTCAAAAAGTACGATTAAAGTTTTGAAAAAGGATTCATCCTGAAACACGTCAACAGAGGAAAATATTGCAATGAGGGGAAAGGCAGAAAAATGTATTAAAATATATAGAGATATATATTGCTTTTACAATATCTTTATAAATTGTATTTGAGCTTGAAGTTTAATCATCGGGTATAATTAATTCAAATCAAAATTTTTCGCAGCTATTTCTCGCAGCTGCTAATGAATCGGCACCATACAAAATAAGAAAAAAGTTTAAAGATGCACATGGCAACTCAAAACCTTCTGCTCATTCTGTCTCTCACATCTCGAAAACTGTGGCTTTATGTGTCTCGATTTAATGTAACAGCTTGTGGAAATCGTATATCTGAACAAATATTTATGTACAAATTTATTATTATTATGCATTCACATTAAACAAAAAATAATTTGTAAATAAATATTTATATTTGTGTTCTGAATGCTGCTGTAATATTAAAAATGTTTTATTTCTAAAATAAATATAATATTTGAGTGTGTGTTTGTGTGTGTGTGTGTGTGTGTGTGCGCGTGTGTATGTGTGTGTACGTGTGTATGTGTGTGTGTGTGTGTGTGTGTGTGTGTGTGTGTGTGTTGCAACGGACCGGGCCACCACTTACGCCGCGCCGTCAACCCTACCGTTGACCAACACGCGCGCGCAAGTCCGACCACCAAACGCCCATTGCAGAGCAAGAATTTTGAAACTTGTTTAAAATAATACTCAGTTTGTTTGCAAGTTAGTTAAAAAATATTTATTTTTTAATTTTAAAAAATTTAAAATTTAATTTTACAATGCACAGTCTGCAATTTATTTGACTTAAAAATATCCTTTGTGTTGGTTCTTACACAGTTAAGAAACCATACTCTGCTTATTTTAGTTGACATTAAAATTTAAATTAAGAATTTACGATTTTATTTTTCTTTCAATCGGAGTATACCAAAGCGTAAAACTTTGCTCTACTTAACGGTCAATCTTACTTGTCGAAATATAACCCTTTCCTACCTGAAGTTCTTGTTCTTATCTTCAAATTAAAAATTCTCTTTTCCCTTAAGTGACTTTTTAACAACCCTTTACTGCTTGTCTTAATTTTATTTCAGTATCCCAGGTTCTCAACCTTGCAATTTTAATCGTCAATATTTGGTTTTGCTTACTTAAATTATTTCTGAAAATTTAATTGTTACAATTTACAAATTTTCGCTTTAACCTTTTGGATTCAAGCAAAGCCTTACTCTTCAATACACTCCGAAAGATCCCTACTTTTCACATTTTGTTCAAATAGTTAACCTTTCTAAACACACTACTTTATTTATGGCCATATTCTACATAGCCATGTAAATGATAAAATTATTCCTATATCTTTATCAAATTTAAATGACCTTTTTAACATTCAATTTCTATTTGTTTTAGCAGGTAAAGTTTCAATCAATTTTACCAAACAACCTAAAAACAATTTCATAAATTATATCACATTATATAAAAACCAATTATCAAGTCCATACTGAAACAAAAAATATATATAAAACATATAGCCATATCTCCTACAAGATTATCAAAATATTTACTGAACAACAAATCATAATTTATAAAAATTGTTAAATCATCTGCTGAATAAATTCAAACACCTTCCCAATTGGAATTTAACATTTAAATACATATTTTAATTCAAACGTTTACTGAAACATATTTAAAACCTCTTTTAAACATATCTTCACTCATTTACAAAATCTACAAATTTATTTATAATTTATTTAACCCTTTTTATATAAAAATAAAAAACCCTTTGGTTCTCATTTGATTAACCCTGTCTTCATGAAAATCATAAATACTGAGTTTTGTTTACAACTGATTTAAACATAGTTAAACCCTTTTAATATAAAATATGTAACCCATTGGTTATCATTTGGTTAACCCTTTCTTCATGAAAGTTATACATACTGACATTTAATTAAAATTTATTTAAAATTTATCAATGCAATTTCTGAAGGAAATTGATATTTAATACATCTTGAGTAACCTTTGCTAAATGGCTACTAACCCATTTGCCTAAATTATAGAACTTACAATTTTAAACCAATTTGCAAAAATTTCATTTTTCTTTCTAAGTTTCCCTATCACCGACATATTATTTTACATACATATAAATCATGAAATAAACAATATATACTTATAATTCAAAAAAGAAAAACTTATTCTAACATATTATTATTTTAGCTAGCCACACTCACAATTTTAAAATCTCTTGTCTAACTTAACCCTTTTGTTGAACTTTTTTTTTAAATATTTAAAATCTACACATATCAAAATCATAACCCTTTATTTTTACTCAAACCTTGGTTTGATTCAATTTATTTAATACACATATATAATTTCACCCTTTTCTAAATAAAATCAAAAGTTTAAATTTAATAGCTTCAATTTGATATAACCCTTGTTTATTTTAAATGAGAACAATTTATGTCAATTTGTTTCATATGGAAAAATGTCGTAATGACTCCTTCTAAATAAAATAACAATTCAGTTTAATTTAATTATATGAAATAACACTCCTGTTTATAGGAGTACATGAAACTAAAGCATGACCTTCCCAATCAGCTGTTGTAAACAATGGCCTTTTTCCGCCATCTTGGATATTTGCTTTTAGCAAATTATATTTAACTTTATTTCAACACTTCCTTTATTTAAATTCTTTACACCTTCATAAGATTTTAACTCTTTAAATAATTTAAATCCCTTTTGTTTTGATTTGTTTATTTAAAAACCATTTACCCTTTACATAAGTTCTAACCTAAAATTTCTATTTCCCTTACATTCATGAAATGCAACATAATTCTTGCTTTTCTGGCATCGCCATCTTGAAACCCCCCACTCTTTAAAACAAAGCCACCAGCATTTACTTATAAAATTCAAAGTTTACTGTTAATGGTTTGAAAATTTATTTAAATTTTATAACATTTTCCCAATTAAGAAAAAATTCTTCAAATTAAAATTTTTAATTTGCAAAGGGAAGACAAAAATAGATCTGACCTGAAATCCACCACAAAGCACGGCTTGCCGTTTCTCCCTCTCTTCTCCGTCTCGCCCTTTGTTCTCCAGCGGGTGTGGGGTTGGTCCGGCTTGGATGTTGCATCTTTCCCACGCAGGTATACTTGGATGATTTCTCACGCGTAGCCGCCGTCATCTTTGGAATCCTCCATCCCTTTGTGTTTCTGGCACGCCTCAGGTAGATCCCCTTGCTCAACCCTTTGTTTGAAACTCTCCCATCTTCTTTCTTCGATGACTTTCGCACCTCTTTTAAATTTTAACAGTTACTAATAAAATTTTAGCTTTAAGCCCTTCTTTTAACACAGTTCTTGGGCATTTTATAACACCGAAAAGAAATAGAAAAATTTCTTAAAACGTTTATCAAGTTAGTTAAATTATGTTTAAATTTGTTAGAAATTTAGAATCACTTTTTTAAAACTGTTTGCTAGGTTACCACTGTTCACATCGCCTTGTCTTTCTAGTAAGGCTGCAACACACACATTTTAAGACGCTCGCACATTATTTGATGGAAATTTATGGGGAAACCTCTTTCGTCGCGATCTTGATATGCAAAAGGGCCCCATTTTCGAAACACAGCGTCAAGACATCTCAAAGAAACGAACTTTCCCTAGCTACTCATAGTTTTTGAACTATTTACGGTAACAAAACTACTATTCATTGTTTTACCGGAGCTACGCCCGACAACGTCCTTACCCTTCGAGAGTCCTGGTTTAGCTTGGGCGTAAGGACGCTTGGCTTGCGTTCACACAGGGAAATCCTCCCACCTTGCAGTCCGTACCCACGAGTTGATAACCAATAAGGATCTTTATCGATGTCGCCTGACCGGCGCGCGCATCTTCCTTTATACTATTTCTTAACGGCTCGCAGAATCTATATTCAGATCGATTCTATCCACTTTTTCAATCAAGCCGTATAACTCTTTAAGGGTGCTCTTGATGAAATTTTATTATTCTTTATTATTGAATTTTCTCGTCTTGCTTTATCTCTGGAAATGTCGATGGTAACTCTAGGTCAATTTGACCATCTTCCCCTTGCAAACGGCCTTAAATTTAAGTTTCTAACCCTTCTTACGGTGGCTCGGTTTGTTTTACTTAAAAGAAATTTAAACTCTTTATGTTTTAAATTTTATCTTTTTGCGGTATGTATTCCAAGAGAATACTGCCCGCCGCAAGATCCCCCTTTAAAATTGAGACACAAAATTTTTTTTTGAAAGTATCTCCAAAAAAAAATTTACTTATACTAAAAAAAAAATTTATTTTTCGAGATTTATCTGTTTTCTTATTTTATTTGTGGGTGCTAGCTAACTCTTAACTATATTACTTATCTATCTACTTGTCTATGGTCCTCTTCTATCTCTTCTCACTGAAACACTTACAAACACTTATACAATATTAATAAGTACAACCATAAGTTTATGCATTTTTATAAATCTCACAACTCTCACTTTTCACTCTCAGGCTTTACACAATATATATGATTTTGTTTTCTCTTTGCTTCATTTTTTAAAAGTTTAACAATTTAAAATTTGTTATCTTAAATTTTCCATTTCTTACATCGCCCTACATTTATTCCCTTGTTAGTGGCTTTATTTTATTTTTTCTTTACACACATATAAACATTTTACATTTTCTATAACTACAATCCAAAATATCTAACCAAGTTCTTACAATCTATACCTGCAGTTATTTACTTACGCTCCTTATCTTAAGTGAGGAACGATGTTCGGGTATTCCCCTCTCACTCTCGGGCGCTGTCCCTTTTATCAGGTGGCGTCTTGCGTAACTTGCCTACGCATTAGTCGGTACCTCCGCACAGCTGTGACCTTGTGTAGTAAAGCTATTTCCTTATCTTTTTTGCCTGGGTCAGTGCTCCTACTGTATACAACTTTGGATCAATATTTGTTGCACTAAGGCGACACACATTTTTTGTTTTGAAGTCAGGTCAGCTATCAGGTTTCTTTGTTTATTATTAGTCTACGTACAATTTTATATCTTTAACATCGTACCTTCCCCTTACTTTATTTGTCATAATATTGGCCACTTCATAGGTCTTACGCCCTAGTTTCCTGGTTACTTTAAAAGGGCCTTCGTAAATCAATAGTAACTTTTCTGTTTCTTTTCTTTGCTCATTGGAGCGGTTATGTCTTGTGATTAACACTAGGTCGTTGACTTGGAAGTGCGTCTCCTTACAGGTTCTATTTGTCCTTGCCGCTCTGTAGTCTCCCTTAGTCCTAATTCGCTGAAATACTTTCTGAAGCATCTCCCTCCTAGTCTCCACTACCGCATTCCTACAATCCTCAGGGATATATCCTTCCCATACATAGTTTGTTTCCACTCCCCAGTGGACCATTTCCGGCGTGTAGCCTGTGATCTCGTGTGGCATTTGGTTATGATTTTTTTCTATGTATTGCAAGTATTTTTGCCATGAGGATTGTGCATTACTACAGTATGTCCGTAAAATTCTTCCCAAATCTCGATTTATACGCTCGGCTAAATTTACCTGGGGATGCCGAACAGGGATAAGAATGTGTCGCACTCCTACTGCCTCGATCCATTCTTTCCACTGTTTGGAGGTAAATGCCGCGCCGAAATCGGTAAGAATTTTAATCGGTTTTCCCACTGTATTAAAATACTCAGTCATGCGATCGATGGAGGTTTTGGAGTTCGGGCTTTTCACAGCGTATAATTTTAGGAACTTTGAGAACACGTCAAGGATCACTAGTACGTGTCTCGCCCCTCCTATACTCCTGGGTAGGGGCCCTAAGAAGTCTACGTCAACCATTTCCCCTGGTTGTTGTGTAAGGATTGGTCTTGTTAATGCTTGTGAATACCTGTTAGTATGCTTGGCGTATTGACATATTTTGCATCTCCTTATCACTTCCATAACCCTTTGGTACATATTCTTTATATAGAAGCTCCGACCTAGCATTTTTGCCAATTTATTTCTCCCAATGTGCAAGTACACCTGGTGTACTTCGTTTATGAGTGGCTCAATGTTCCCCTCTGGAATCAATATTTTATTTTTTCCTCTCACTTTAAAGCACAAATATCCTTCTATTACCTCGTATCTCGGGTACCTTTGTATATTTTCTTTTATATTATTTAAATCTATTTGTTCCCTTTGTCCTTCTTTCAATGATAGGATTATTTGTCTTAAGGGTCTCTCGCTTTTCAATTCATTTAGCCTGATAACTGCCTGCTCGTTCTTTAGTTTTCCGATCCCGCTTTGTGCCTGGTACATGCGGCTGACCGTATCGCAAGGTATGTTCTCCTTGCCAGGGCAGTGAATAACGGAGGGTTGGTATTCTTGGATCGCTAGTGTCCATCTGGTGATGCGAGAGTTGGTGAAGTTGCAGGTGTTTAAAAATTGCAAGGCCTTGTTATCAGTGATGATGTGCAACGGCGCTCCTAATATAAGTGGTCTAAATTTCTTGAGGCCGTGCACAATGGTCAGCAGTTCTTTCTCGCACACGCTGTATGACAATTCTGCTTTCTTGAGGGTCCTACTAGCGAATCCAATAACCGCCAAATCCCCGTTATCGTCCTTTTGATAGAGTTGACTTGCTATCGCTATGTGGCTGGCATCCGTTTGTAGGAAGACATCCTGCCCTGCTCTTGGGTGTGTAATCGTTACTGCCTCGAGAAACAACCCTTTGACACGATCAAAAGCCGCCTGCATGTCTGAGTTCCAAATCCAGGGTTGTTGCTTGCGCAGGAGCTTAAAAAGAGGTGAGGTTTCCTGTGAATACTTGCTCGTAAAACGAGCATAGTAGTTCACAAATCCTAGAAACGACTGTAATTGCTTTTTATTTTTAGGCACTGGGAAGTCGTTTATGGCCTGTAGCTTTTCTGGGTCTGTTCGTACCCCTTCCTGAGTAAAGATGTATCCTAGGAATTTCACCTCCACCTGACAGAAAAATGTTTTTCTTGGATTAATTGTCAAGTTTCCTTCCCTGAATTTGGTGAAGATCGTTCGTAAATGTTCGAGGTGTTCCTCGAACGTCTCAGACAAGCATAGTAGGTCATCGACGTATGCTAGAATGTTTTCCTCTAGTTCTTGTCCCAGCGTCAAATCCACCGTCCTAAAGAAAAGCCGCTAAGGAGTTCTGTAGTCCGAAAGGCACTACCTTGAAGTTGTACACCTTGTTGTTGAAGAGGAACCCCGTATACTTCTTGGAGTCATGTGTAAGAGGTATTTGCCAAAAACTAGACGTGAGATCAATCTTGGAGATATACCTCTTACATCTTCCTTTCCTTAGAATCTCGTCAATCGCTGGTGCGCTTTCGTAATCTGGTACAGTGATGTCATTTAGTCTCCTAGCATCAAGGCATAGTCTGATGGATTTGTCTGGCTTGAGGACCATTACCATCGGGATGATGTATGGCGTTCTTGACCTCTCGATGATGTCGTTGGCCAGCATAACGTCGATTTCCTGTTGGACCTGTTTCCTATAGTTTATAGGGATCGGATAACTCCTCTTTATGAATGGTTTATCCTCATATATTTTCAATTTATGTTTATACGTATTGGACCTTCCTGGAGTCTCGCTGAAGACCTCTTTGTATTCCTCTATTAATTTTTTCAGCCTTTCTTCCTGAGTCTTCGTGAGAATCGATTTATTTTCATCCTGCTGCTGTATTGTACTTAGGTTTCTTACATTATATACTCGACGTGGTTTCAGTGCTTGGTTGTCTTTATACTTTTTATGTATCTTTCTCTTTACTCTGCTCTTCCAATTTACTACTCCTAATCTCCTCCTCATCCTGTATCTGGGTCTACTTCTTTTTGCCTTGTCCTGAGTTCTCTTTTCTCCTCCTTTTTCCTTCCTATTACGCTTGTTTTTCTTGTCCTCTGGCTCGCTCGCATCCTTGTTTCCTTCCGGGATTTCCGCATGGTCGTAGGAACATTCTGGGCCTCGTTGTCCTCTTTGTACTTTTCCTCCTATTTCTTCCTCTTGTCCTTTATACTTTTTGTGCCTACTTTCGGCTTTCTCGGGCTCTGTCCTTTTTTCCGCCCCAGTTCCACGTGTATGACCTTCTTTGCTCCTCCCATCCGGCACATTTCTGTTTGCTTTGCCTTTGGCTCCTCTTCTTTTGCTTGAAGTTGCTACTCCCTTCTTGCTTCCACTTTGCTCTGTTTCTTTTGCCTCCTGGCCTTCTGGTTTTCCCTTTTTCTCCTGTTCACTACCTCTCTGTGTTACTTTTGTTTCTGGTTTCTCTTTTGCCACTTCTGCTCCAATATTTCCCACAGATTGGGATCCATGTCCCAATCCCCCCCCCCCCGAGACTCGGCCACTCCGGGTTCTCGATAGGGGTAACGACGTCAGCCTGGTGTTCGGCTGGCGCCAGTACAAGCCCCTCTTCTTCGCTTGTACCAATCCATCCCACCTTGTCGATTTTTGCTCTCCTACTAATCTCTTGGAGCTCTCCTGGATGGTTTTGTGTAGATCTTACATCTTCTCCTTCTTGAGCTTCCAAGTCAGCAAATGATGTGTTTGGATGGTCTTGTGTAGATCTTACATCTTCTCCTTCTTGAGCTTCCAAGTTAGCAACTGATGTGTTTGGATGGTCTTGTTTAGGTCTTATGACTTCTCCTACTTGAGCTTCCTGATTTCGAGTTTCTCTGAGATTGCTTGCATTTCCGTTTCCTTCCGGGATCTTGGCTAGGTCACTGGAACTCTTTGGGCCTCCTTGTTTTGCAGCTTCCTGCTGCCTACTTTTTCTCTCAATTTCTTCCTTTCTTCCTTCTTTACTGTTACTGGGTAGCTGTTCTACAGCATCCTTGGGCTCTGCCCCACCCATCGCCCTGTTTCCACTCTGTTCCCTTTTGCCTTCTCCTTCCAGCACGTTTTTGCTCGCTCCTCTGTCAGATGTAACTCCTTTTTGCCTCTCTTTTTCTTTTACTATTCTTTTATTCTTCTTCATACTACCAATACTTTTTTTATTTCTATGTTCCGGGTCTCGGTTTCAAAGTTGTCCAAGAATTCAATGGCGTTGGCCACGGACTCCCGATGAACTCCTATGCAAGCACTGCTAATTTCCCTTTCGAAATGTGCCATTACTTTGCTCACCAAGTACCTCTCAGGTATTGGTGGATCCAGTTTCCTGGCCTTGTTAACCATCACCACGAAGTAGTCAGACCTTTTGTATGGTCCCATCTCGTTATACGTCCCAGTGTCTAACTGCCGCCTTATTTTCTCTTGCGCAGCAAATCCCCAGTACATGTTAAGAAACTTGCTCTTAAATTCCTCGTACTGGTCTTCTGGCCGTTGCACTGCCAGCCACCAAGCTTTGGCTGTTCTTTGTAGATTCCTTAAAATCATTTGAAGCTTGGCCTCCTCCTCGAGCATGGAGTCGGTTTCTTCGAAAAGCTCTTCCATCTTTTTTATGAAGTCAACTGGATCTTCATTTTCCTTCCCGAAGAACTCGATCCTTCGGGTTCCCACTATCTGATGGTAGGCCCACACTCTCGGTTTCTCCCAGTAGACGGTTGGTCCTGGTTGTCTGACGTTTCTTATTTCCTCTTGTTCTTTCTTTACTTCTTCCTTCCTCCGTTCTTGCTCTCTATCTTCTTTTTCTCTTTGCCATTTCATTTTCTTTTGTTCCCACTCTGCTTCTCTTTCCTTTCGTTCTTCTTCTCTCTCTTTTCTTTCTTTATCCCTCTCTGCTGCTCTCTCCTTTCGTTCTTGCTCTCTCTCTTCTTCTCTCTCCTTTCGCTCTTGCTCTCTCTCCTTTCGTTCTTGCTCTCTCTTTTCTTCTCTCTCCTTTCGCTCCTGTTCTCTCTCTTCCCTTTCTTTATCTCTCTTTGCTGCTCTCTCTTCTTCTCTCTCCTTTCGGTCCAGTTCTCTCTCTTCTCTCCACCACTCCATGAACTTCTCTATATCACTCTTCTCCTGCTGCTTTGGTGATGCCATAATCTCTGTTTTATTCTATTCCTTCCTTTTTTTTTTTTTTTTTTTTTTTTTTTTTTTTTTTTTTTTTTTTTTATATATAATCCTATCCTACTCCTTCTACTTAGACTATGAATATGTTTCCTTACATATTCCTTCTTCCGTTTTTTGTCGCTGGATGTCGTGCGTGTGTTTCCTATGCGCGCGTTCGTCTATGTGTTTCCTTCTATTTACTTACTACTATTTACCCCTACTTTACTTTCTTAACTCTTTTAAATCTATTTCTCATACTAAACTATTTAACTCTTAATTTCATCTTCTTATCTTATTTTTAATTAATTTACCAGTGTTTCAACCTAAAACTGCAATCTAACTCTTTTCTTTAACTTTTTATTATTTATTTCTTACACTTCCTAGGTCGAATTTCGCCATGTCTTTTTATGATTTTAATAGAGACCGAAATATTTATACGGGAAAGTCCGCAACTTTACCCGTCGGTCCCACTCGTTCGGGCGCCATCTTACTAACTGCAACGGACCGGGCCACCACTTACGCCGCGCCGTCAACCCTACCGTTGACCAACACGCGCGCGCAAGTCCGACCACCAAACGCCCATTGCAGAGCAAGAATTTTGAAACGAGCCGCTCGCAGCCAAAGCCACGAACGCTGTGCAATGCTCGCCAAAATCTGCCAGAGAACAAGTCACTGGACTTAAAAAAGAAAAAAACCTAACTTGCTGCGGATTCTACCCTTAACGGGTAAGTCATCCCGGGGGATGGGTTCTTTTGAAAGACATCTAAACGGCGAAATGACCATATCAGCTGTAGGAGAGTGTAAGAAACTTGTTTAAAATAATACTCAGTTTGTTTGCAAGTTAGTTAAAAAATATTTATTTTTTAATTTTAAAAAATTTAAAATTTAATTTTACAATGCACAGTCTGCAATTTATTTGACTTAAAAATATCCTTTGTGTTGGTTCTTACACAGTTAAGAAACCATACTCTGCTTATTTTAGTTAACATTAAAATTTAAATTAAGAATTTACGATTTTATTTTTCTTTCAATCGGAGTATACCAAAGCGTAAAACTTTGCTCTACTTAACGGTCAATCTTACTTGTCGAAATATAACCCTTTCCTACCTGAAGTTCTTGTTCTTATCTTCAAATTAAAAATTCTCTTTTCCCTTAAGTGACTTTTTAACAACCCTTTACTGCTTGTCCTAATTTTATTTCAGTATCCCAGGTTCTCAACCTTCCAATTTTAATCGTCAATATTTGGTTTTGCTTACTTAAATTATTTCTGAAAATTTAATTGTTACAATTTACAAATTTTCGCTTTAACCTTTTGGATTCAAGCAAAGCCTTACTCTTCAATACACTCCGAAAGATCCCTACTTTTCACATTTTGTTCAATTAGTTAACCTTTCTAAACACACTACTTTATTTATGGCCATATTCTACATAGCCATGTAAATGATAAAATTATTCCTATATCTTTATCAAATTTAAATGACCTTTTTAACATTCAATTTCTATTTGTTTTAGCAGGTAAAGTTTCAATCAATTTTACCAAACAACCTAAAAACAATTTCATAAATTATATCACATTATATAAAAACCAATTATCAAGTCCATACTGAAACAAAAAATATATATAAAACATATAGCCATATCTCCTACAAGATTATCAAAATATTTACTGAACAACAAATCATAATTTATAAAAATTGTTAAATCATCTGCTGAATAAATTCAAACACCTTCCCAATTGGAATTTAACATTTAAATACATATTTTAATTCAAACGTTTACTGAAACATATTTAAAACCTCTTTTAAACATATCTTCACTCATTTACAAAATCTACAAATTTATTTATAATTTATTTAACCCTTTTTATATAAAAATAAAAAACCCTTTGGTTCTCATTTGATTAACCCTGTCTTCATGAAAATCATAAATACTGAGTTTTGTTTACAACTTATTTAAACATAGTTAAACCCTTTTAATATAAAATATGTAACCCATTGGTTATCATTTGGTTAACCCTTTCTTCATGAAAGTTATACATACTGACATTTAATTAAAATTTATTTAAAATTTATCAATGCAATTTCTGAAGGAAATTGATATTTAATACATCTTGAGTAACCTTTGCTAAATGGCTACTAACCCATTTGCCTAAATTATAGAACTTACAATTTTAAACCAATTTGCAAAAATTTCATTTTTCTTTCTAAGTTTCCCTATCACCGACATATTATTTTACATACATATAAATCATGAAATAAACAATATATACTTATAATTCAAAAAAGAAAAACTTATTCTAACATATTATTATTTTAGCTAGCCACACTCACAATTTTAAAATCTCTTGTCTAACTTAACCCTTTTGTTGAACTTTTTTTTTAAATATTTAAAATCTACACATATCAAAATCATAACCCTTTATTTTTACTCAAACCTTGGTTTGATTCAATTTATTTAATACACATATATAATTTCACCCTTTTCTAAATAAAATCAAAAGTTTAAATTAAATAGCTTCAATTTGATATAACCCTTGTTTATTTTAAATGAGAACAATTTATGTCAATTTGTTTCATATGGAAAAATGTCGTAATGACTCCTTCTAAATAAAATAACAATTCAGTTTAATTTAATTATATGAAATAACACTCCTGTTTATAGGAGTACATGAAACTAAAGCATGACCTTCCCAATCAGCTGTTGTAAACAATGGCCTTTTTCCCCCATCTTGGATATTTGCTTTTAGCAAATTATATTTAACTTTATTTCAACACTTCCTTTATTTAAATCCTCTACACCTTCATAAGATTTTAACTCATTAAATAATTTAAATCCCTTTTTTTTGATTTGTTTATTTAAAAACCCTTTACCCTTTACATAAGTTCTAACCTAAAATTTCTATTTCCCTTACATTCATGAAATGCAACATAATTCTTGCTTTTCTGGCATCGCCATCTTGAAACCCCCCACTCTTTAAAACAAAGCCACCAGCATTTACTTATAAAATTCAAAGTTTACTGTTAATGGTTTGAAAATTTATTTAAATTTTATAACATTTTCCCAATTAAGAAAAAATTCTTCAAATTAAAATTTTTAATTTGCAAAGGGAAGACAAAAATAGATCTGACCTGAAATCCACCACAAAGCACGGCTTGCCGTTTCTCCCTCTCTTCTCCGTCTCGCCCTTTGTTCTCCAGCGGGTGTGGGGTTGGTCCGGCTTGGATGTTGCATCTTTCCCACGCAGGTATACTTGGATGATTTCCCACGCGTAGCCGCCATCTTTGGAATCCTCCATCCCTTTGTGTTTCTGGCACGCCTCAGGTAGATCCCCTTGCTCAACCCTTTGTTTGAAACTCTCCCATCTTCTTTCTTCGATGACTTTCGCACCTCTTTTAAATTTTAACAGTTACTAATAAAATTTTAGCTTTAAGCCCTTCTTTTAACACAGTTCTTGGGCATTTTATAACACCGAAAAGAAATAGAAAAATTTTTTGAAACGTTTATCAAGTTAGTTAAATTATGTTTAAATTTGTTAGAAATTTAGAATCACTTTTTTAAAACTGTTTGCTAGGTTACCACTGTTCACATCGCCTTGTCTTTCTAGTAAGGCTGCAACACACACATTTTAAGACGCTCGCACATTATTTTATGGAAATTTATGGGGAAACCTCTTTCGACGCCATCTTGATATGCGAAAGGGCCCGATTTTCGAAACACAGCGTCACGACATCTCAACGAAACGAACTTTCCCTAGCCACTCATAGTTTTTGAACTATTTACGGTAACAAAACTACTATTCTTTGTTTTACCGGAGCTACGCCCGACAACGTCCTTACCCTTCGAGAGTCCTGGTTTAGCTTGGGCGTAAGGACGCTTGGCTTGCGTTCACACAGGGAAATCCTCCCACCTTGCAGTCTGTTCCCACGAGTTGACAACCAATAAGGATCTTTATCGATGTCGCCTGACCGGCGCGCGCATCTTCCTTTATACTATTTCTTAACGGCTCGCAGAATCTATATTCAGATCGATTCTATCCACTTTTTCAATCAAGCCGTATAACTCTTTAAGGGTGCTTTTGATGAAATTTTATTATTCTTTATTATTGAATTTTCTCGTCTTGCTTTATCTCTGGAAATGTCGATTGTAACTCTAGGTCAATTTTGACCAACTTCCCCTTGCAAACGGCCTTAAATTTAAGTTTCTAACCCTTCTTACGGTGGCTCGGTTTGTTTTACTTAAAAGAAATTTAAACTCTTTATGTTTTAAATTTTATCTTTTTGCGGTATGTATTCCAAGAGAATACTGCCCGCCGCAGTGTGTGGGAGTGTGTGTGAATTGAGAGGGCTAAAACCATCTGAAAATTTACAGGTTTTACAAAATGAGGCAAAATCAATGAAATATTTAAAATAAAGATTTTTAAAACACAATAGTGGAAGTGAAAGTAGGGGGTAACGCCTGTTTTCTAAGACTTCATTGCAATTTAACTTATCTTCATAACTCTTTCATTTGACTTTGGTATCCTAAACCAACTATAAAAAACCACAAACACTTACAAAACAAAAATCTTTCTAACAAACATTTTGAAATATTTAATATCATTATTTGAATTCTACAACTTTTAATACTAAACCCCCATGAGAACCATTTATTGTTCTCACAGTCTGTATCTGTAACATAGCTTATTCTATTTCTTGAAATTTATTTACACTATTTATGACGTAAATTTACTCCATATGACACACATATTCTTTTTCCAAAATTTTACCTTTTATTTTAACTTTCAAAACTTTATTTCTATACATTTTGATTTGTGCTTGTTCAATCTACAAAGGGAGAATTGAAGTACATTTTAGTTTGAGGTAATTACCACAACCTAACTCTATCCCCTCCATTATATTTCTGAAACGGAGCCACTCCTAAAAATTTCAAAAAGTTCCCCAAGAGTTCAAAATCAAATTTTAATTTACTTGAATGATAGAGAGAAAAGCTAAAATCTGACTTTTCCTGTGTCACTTCCTCTCTAATCCATCGTTGGCGTGATGTCATCTATCTTCTTTTGTGGCTGGCCATCTTTGATGTAGGGCTCGCCCAAACACACGTCGCCTGCTCTCCATTATTTCCAAGTTGGCGAGCTATCCGAAACAAACAATACGCATTTCTTTAGCGCGAAGTTATCCATTTTTATTTATATATCTGTTTTTTAAATTATAAAGAATTAAATTATCTTCAGATTTATATTCAGATTTAATTAATTTGAATTTGGTCACTTATCCCGCCTTGAACACTGTCTTAATAATTATCGCACTTAATTTTACTCCCGGTTTTGATCTACTTGTTTTAGTTTTGTTTTACTGTTCCAATTTAAATTTTATAGGTGAATTTTGTAACCTTTTTACTTAAACATTTTAATTTTAAGCACTGTTTATTTTTTTATCAGCACTGACTCGAAACTTTTATCGACCTAATTTTCTGCAACAATTTCCTTGAGAACGCTACGACATTGCTGTTACACGATGCAAATCGCTTTTTCCTAGTTTACCGCCAGAAGGGTTTTAAAACACACTGCACTGCATTTCAACGGTCTATCTCCCTCTTACCCTGTATTTTTTTCCATTTACTTCACAGTTTCGAGATCTTCCAGAAGAATTCTGGCAAATACTAAATTCCTATCTGGCGGACAGAATCTTCCGCGTCAAGCCGGGTAGGGAGTACTCTGGTTTCAGGGACATCGTTGCTGGTGTGCCTCAGAGTAGTGTCCTTGGACCGATATTGTACCTCTTGTATACAAGGGACATACCTGTAAATGGGAATACAATTATGGCGACGTTTGCAGATGACACACCTATCCTGTCTGTTGCACAAAATGAGGCTCACGCAACAGCTAAATTGCAGATCACCCTGGATAGTGTTAGTGAGTGGACTAGGCAGTGGCGCATAAAACTTAATGAAAATAAATCTGCTCATATTATTTTTACCAATAAGGCAGAGAGCAAAACTGACCTCATAATAAATAGCCGGGTTGTTCCTAATTGTAAGGAGGTGAAATACCTAGATTCAACATTGGACGCTAAATTGAACTGGAAATCTCATGTGAAGTAAAAAAGAGATGAACTAGATATAAGATACAGAAGACTAGCATGGCTCATGAACCGGTATTCGGAGTTAAGCCCCTACAATAGACTCCTTGTTTATAAGCAAGTGCTAAAACCAGTATGGACATACGGGTTACCACTTTGGCGATGCACCAAGAGCAGCAATTTACAAGTAATAGAACGCTTTAAAAATAAAGTGTTGAGAGCTATAGTGGGAGCTCCATGGTACGTCCGTAACTATTATATACTTAGGGACCTCAAGATGAAGAGCGTGAGAGAGGAGGCCGCTACTGCAGCAGTGAATCACTTCGGGCGGCTCCAGGAACATACGAACCCTGTAGCTATGCGACTAGCTCACAGGATATCAGTGCGTAGACTTCAGCCCACTAAACCTTTGGACTTGATTCCAGAGCAACATTAAGTTAGTCTCGTTCACTGGAATAAGACGAACATTGTAATCTCCATCAGAAAGCAAGCTGCTAGATAGGATTTATCTTAATTGCAGTTAAAAATAAATATAAAAAAAAAAAAAACTTCACAGTTTAAAACGCAGTCAGCGTTTTACCATCTGGAGCGCACTCGCACATGACCGATCCCTTCGTGGTCTCCATGTACACTCAAAGTTTTCGTTCTCGAGCTTTTCAAACCCTCTATACTGCTTTAAACAAATAACAAGTTTCCCACCGTTCGTGAGACAGGGAGGGTCTACCTCCGTCATGCTTGATTTTCTCACGTTCTGTCCGACGGTTGTCGAAATAATCGCTAATTTTTAATTTTTACTTTAACTCCTTCGGAAGGCTCTGCATCTGTTTTTCGTCTCTTCAATTTGTCATTCCTTTTCATTCTGCGTCCCCTCTAGGTTTATTTTAGACTTTTCCCCTTTTCAACTCTGGAAAAAATCACTTTCTCCCGAAAATGGTTTTATTTGTATTCCTTAAAGTCGGTAAACTGAACTTTAATTTTTCCTAAGGCATTTTAATATTGTTATGGGTTCGCTATTTTGTCTGCAAAACCTTAAAATATATGATTTTTTTAAATTTCACAGCAACGGTAAAATGTGACGTTTTTAACCCGTTGCAGTGTGTGTAGGTGTGTGGGTAGTTTTAGTGATTTTTATGTGTTCTATATATTCATCAAAATTCTGTAGAAAAACTGAAATCACATTTCAGGAGATAAAAAAAAAACTAGCAAGGGATAAAATTTGTACTAGCAGAAAAGAAAAAGCGTAATACGGCGTCTATTTAAGTTGTCAAAATACAACAAAAGTTTGTAATTTTTCCTCGTGACAGTGGGATTGCAGCTATCTTACAATAAATTTGTATAAGAGTTGAAATGCTAACAAGATTTTTCACCACTAGTACTATAAATTTGTGAGGACCTCATTATGCATTACGACGGCTTGGGAATGGTATATTAGAAAGTAAACAGGTACTAAACGGAAGCTATAGAAGGTCTCGATTGGATCCACAAGTATATATAGGCCTATTAAGATATAAAATTTATAATATTAAAAATATCAGTTTAGGGCCTGATTTCGTAATTTTAGTTTTTAATTGCTCTCAATACAAACCAAAAGTTCAGAGGATAATTCAATTGTATGGATAAAATGTATTTTAGTTATAAATAAATGTTAAACTAAGAAATTAGATTTAAGAATGTAAATAAATAAGTTTTATTTAAAAACGGAAAGTTAATTTGGCCAAAATGATTGATTTACAATTTGCAGTTTAGATTAGGTATATGACGTTTAGATTAAAAACTATTGCTCGGGTAAAGGAAAAGTATTATTCACAATGTGTACCCTTTTCAATGTGGTTCTGAACTATTGTTTTCATATAGTTCTAAATGTTGATAAGGGACAAACATAAATCAAATCTATTGTTGTGTTGTATTTTTTTTGTATCTAAGTATCAAAGTTTACTGTTGTTCCATTTGAAAACGAGAGAATTTATAAAATCCTGTGTGGTGTCGAAAAGGAAGAAAACCAATAGACACCTTCTACCGTAAATCTATTTAGTCAGATCTTTGATTATTCTGATGAAAACGAGTCTCTTTTCCAGCTGATAGACCTGTCAAAGAAGTCAATGAAATTGTAAATGAATCAAATGAAGTCAGAATAGGTGAAAACCCCGCTAAAATGCGCCAGGAAACTGCCCAATATGTGCAGTTTTACAAAAAAAGAACCTTTTTTTAGTAAAAAAAGAATACTCTGGTGTTCTCAACCGGGAGTAAGGGAGAACAGCAAAATGAAACATAATTCTCATGAGAGTGGGTTATGTTCACGCTACACTAGTGGTGACTAGAAAGTTTAGAAGTGAACAATTATGCATTTTTTTAAACAAAGACTGTAATATTCTGCTAGAACCAATTGTGTTATAAAGCCAGTATCGTAGGGTTATATATTCGAATAAAAATATCCATTACCTCACTAAATATTATAAATAATATAATATTCTTATATGTAGGGCATACCATTACGATAAAATAGGGTTAATGTTTAACCATTGAATTACTTCATTACAGAAACATAACGCGCAGACACCTCTCCCGTAATGAAAACAGTGGTCATTTATAAATTGCTTACCCGTTTTAACAATTCAAGTTTTCAAATAAGGCGTCCATAAAATTGTACACCAATGATGTTTAAAATTACAGCGCATTTATATAGTATTTATTTGTTAATTCACCCAAATATAAAATCATAAACATTTAAATGTTAATGGGTGTTTGTACTGAATAAACCTCCGTAAGCGCCCTCTCCCGTTTGCAACTCTATTTGCACTCTCTAAGGTTAACTAACACATTTTTGCTAGAAACTTATGTATGTAAGCGAATTCCTTTAAATTACATATGCTACCATCTAAAATGCATACTTTAGGCGTGCTATGAGATTTATTTGGGGAAAATACAATATTCCTTGCGAAATATTTTACTAATTTTTGAATATACAATAACTTAGTATATATAATTATGATCCACTGCATAGACCTTTTATTTTATTGAAAACTTTCAAGTTATGATATTGTAATAATGCAAGTGTAGTAAGTTACATTTGTCAATTAAGCCTAAAACAATTACTTTAATTGTATGTGCACATATATTTTACTGTGGAGTTAACGTGTATACCATAAAAAATGTATTAAACTTCAATATGTGTTTCTAAATAGTATTACATCTCAATTCAGTACTTAAGTCAATAGTATTCAATACTAAGTACTTCAATAGTACTTAAGTCAATTCTGTTTAATACACATATAAGAGGAGTAGCTAATAAATTACCTCGAAGACAATTTGGAACGACCAAATAAGGATCTGCAATCTGATGTAACCAGGAGGTATTGTAAGAGTAGCTGCAAAAAAATAGGTAAATAACGAGTTATATTCAAAACTCCGTGACCATGAATTATTTCGGAAACCCAAAGTTAATTTTAAAATTTGATTACCTGAAGAAATGAAAAACAACAAAGTAGAAGCTGTAACAATATTTGTGTTATGATCTGAATTATTTAAGAAATATATATATATATATATATATATATATATATTCCATGACCTCTTAATAATATAAAATACCGCCTGATCTGAATGACTGCAAGGCAGAGATGCATTTAAAAATTTCGGTATTTGGTAATATTATAGTTAGGTTATTATTATATTAAGTTAAATTATATATTAAAATTAGTAGAAGGTTTGATAAATTTTACAATATGTTTTAATCATAAGTTTATACAGTTTTTTTGAATACCACCTAATTATAACAGATATTTCCTATCTCCTGTTATAATAGTGCAATAGGATTATTAAAAATAAATTCATTAACTCATAGTTGAAATATGTAACATCATAAGGAAATGAATATAACTGTTTTATTTTCTTTACTGCACATCGTTATAATAAATCACTATAAAGCCTACAAACCTGTAAGTAAAAATGTTCACACAAACACCTTTATTAATAAAGGAAGCAGAATTTGATTACGGTTTCCTGCCATATTTAAAAAATGTGTAAACATATGTTTGAAATAAATCGCGTTACCTACACGTGATTTGATGAGTATCTTTTAAAGTGAGGGATTTATAAAACACTCTCCAATAGTAGAGCTTTTTCTATTTTAAAACATTAATTCACAGTACACGTACAGGTAATGTATACTAATATTATCGACATATCATACCATTTTTAATGATCTGATCGTGTATTTGTATGATGGATAATGTTATCCATCTTACCATGTATTCTTACAGCTTACTTAGTATATGCTAGCCCTATGTAATATTAAGCCTAAGATTTTTAATATACTAAATAAAAAATAGGTTACTTGAAAAAACTAAAAACGAATGTTGTGAAATGATTTGAATAGCCTACCTATATTAGTTTTAAAAAATAACGTCAACAAGAATTACTTTTTTGCTTTTATTATAGTACCTTATGAGACCTTATAAGATTTTTGTGCTTTTCCACAAAAACTAGTTCCTTTCTAGTAGTCATCCTAAAAACATTGAATTCTTCAACTAAATTCCTGACATCTGTCCTAATTCCAATATATTTTTAGTAATCTTACAGTATTACCTTTTTGCACAAGAATTTCAGGGACTTCTACTATTTTCAGTAGACTTAAAGACATTATTTTTAAATCGTAAAACCCATTTTGTAATACGTTGCACACATGCGTTTCATTTTATATTGCATTTCAAAAACTACATCACTACTTCAGAAAACAGTTTTCTTATAGACTCTGGCATTTTCAATAGATTCTCAGAAACCAACTTTTAATAACATATTTCAAAACGTGTTCAATGTTTGACAGAACGTTACACATGAATTCATTCACTTCCTTCCTATTCGAATTTATTTGTATGGCTTTCATAAACTGGTGACATCTTCAAAAAAATTTCAAATAAGAATTAGTTCAATTGCATTCTAAAATTGTGGTAGTTATAGGTCTTTTTAAAACTAAAGTTATTTTAATTAGCCTTTCCGAATGAGATTTTATGTTCGAGAAAAATATTTTAGTTTTTCAGAAAAGAAATCAACTTTGAGTCGAATTTTATTTGCATAGATACACTTTTAATAAAAGAACACTAACGAAAACGCGCATCCTTTTAGACAGCCTTTCTAGAGTTTGTTTTTCTATGACGTTTTTTAATCCTTCCTAATAACCTGTTTTCAACATAGTTTTATATAAAATCCGGATAACCTATCTTGAAAACGAATATAATTAAAATAGAACTATGACACTGACATTTGTATGTTATATTTCCCATTTAGTCAATGGTTGCACGAAAATATAAATATTAGAAAATTATTGGATTAAAGACTTTACTGTTTAGCAAGAATTTGAGAGACAAGTATGTAATAGTATACTTATAAATTTGACATGTTGAAGAGCATTATTATATTAGACAAAAAAGTGAAATTAAATAAACATATAAAACAATCTTTAAATTTACGTTGTCTCACTATAATCATATATCTTATAAATGACAGGTTTATTATAAATGATGGAAATCCAGGACGGTAAGGAAATCCCTAGTTTGTCTCACAGGGACAGTAATATAAATAGACTTGAGGTCGCCATCATGGGAAACAATTTTCTAACACTGCCGGGAAGTTACTGTGAATATTCATATTTGTTTTTACTAAATCTATTTTGTTTGTACTGCAATGCTTTAAAAAAATAAACTACAGTGTAGAATAAATGTTTTGGTAATACTTTTATTTTCTTTTAGATACGATATATATATTCTTCCATAAACAAAACAAAACTTTTATGTAACTTTTCAATTTACTGGGTAGGACTTGTCACAAATAATCTATTTATAAAAAAAAAACCCTAATATAAATTCATAATACCCCTAAAAATATCTTTATTTATTACAAAATTTATAGAGTAATTTTATATTACTGTTCAATGGCGATACACAACTATACATTTTTTTTAAAAATTAATTTTCCTTTAGAACAAAAATTTATTTGGAAGAATTGGAATCAATAGGCAGTAGACACATTTTCGTTATTATTTATAAAGTTGTCAAATGAAGATAAATGTTATCAACTGAAATTTACTTTAATATATAAGTAACAAACCATGTGATATTTAAACAGATGTGTACATAAAATTAACTTATAGTGTTAAACACAATAAAGTTTTATAGCGTATAATTCTACAAAAACTATAGAAGTATCGTCCAATCGATTACACTACAACTACTATAAAATTCTATAAAACTAACTATATATATTGTAAAGTATCTATAAAACGCTATACAATTATTTTTTTTTTATTAAATATTTATTTTATTGATGATATCAAATTTCTATTTAAAACAAAAACACTACTCAGGAACAATTCATAATTCTTTATTATAACATTTCTTATTTCAACATTTAAAACAATACACAGAACAAAAATTTATAACTTAACAAGTTTTAACAAACTCGGTTTAACTCTTATTTCTTTTGATTTTATAGTTACACAATTTTAATACCCTTGGCTAATTTTACGATCTCTTGCAATCTCGGGGTTTATAGCATGGGCTATATTTTTACTTCTTTTGTTAATTAAATAAATTTTGAAAACAATATTAAATTTTGAAATTTGTTTTAATAAATATTTTCCCGATTGAAAAACTTTAATTTGGAATAAGCAAAAAGGCGAAACTATTTGAACTGGATTATGATCTTATTACTAGTAATCACAAGATATTCTAATGTACAACTTTAAACTTCCCTATTATTCTAAGAGTCCACTAAAGTTTATTTTTTTATATATCTGTATAATTTTGACGAAGTTTCTAATAAATAGAATTTTGACTAGTCCTGGCAGATTCGCTACCTTACTCGGCGTCCCATGCCAGAATGCCCTAACTACGCGTCCTTAGATTTTAAACAATTGTTTGTTTTTTGCTCCTCCTTCTTCTAAAACACATGTTGCTATATTTTAGTTCAATTTCTTCTCACTATAGTCGACTGCACACTTGACCTACTTCTTGCTTTCACCTCTGTTTTTACAGCTGATGCAATAACGCGAATGTTTACAATGGCGTTTTAATTTGGTTAAACTTTAGTTGAAACTTACTGTTTCAATTTTCCTTCCTTAACAACCCTTCCAGTGTTTATTTAATTATTATTATTAGTGTGTGAAGTGTCTTTGTGTTTTACTTTTGAAAATATTTCGAAATGTGTGTGTTTTGACTGGATTCAAAGAACATAACCTTTCATTGTTTACTATCGTTTTCTTCACTTTTTCCTTCAAGTAATTACTTATGCCCTATTTTACTAATATTTACAATTTTGTTTAACATATAACTATTATTAGATTATCTTGTTTTAAATTTTATTTGATACAACAAATTTCTTTATGTATTTACAGTTCAAATATCTTATTTACTAATCTAGGCTTTTACCTAAATTTAGTTTCAATTTTAACCTAACCAATCTTTTAATGAATTTCTTTTTAAATTTTGTGTGAGTTATTTCTAATATATTCTTCCAATTCTTAAATAATATTATATAGCCCATTCTATAAATGTTACAGTATATATATATATATATATATATATATATATATATATATATATATTTATTTATATATATATATAAATATCGCAGTATGTTTTCTTGTGTATTAATAAAGAACAAAATTCTAAATACAAATACAAGAATTATAATTGAATTTACAATTCTTTAAAGCCTTTCGTTGGCTAACAGTACCAACATCATCAGGAATATTAAACAATTGTACACAAATGTTTCTGATGACATAATTGTTTAATATTCCTGATGATGTTGGTACTGTTAGCCAACGAAAAGCTTTAAAGAATTTTAAATTTAATTATTATTCTTGTATTTGTATTTAGACTTTTGTTCTATATATTTTTGAAAATGAAAGAGTCTAACGAATTAGAAATACATTTTTAAACACACTACATAAAACCTTACAAGAACTCGTAAGTCTACTTAGGTATAATTTATTCAAATTGTGGGTCTAGTTTGTAACCTTATTTTATAATAAATGTTGAATGTAACAATTTATTACTAGCCTGAAAAAGATATTTAAAAGATAGCAATTTAGTTAATATTACAATATTATTCTTCCGCGCATCACTCTGCGCACTTCATCTAGAAATGTTATCTACATAAATTTAAGTTTGTAGAGGTAATATGTTATTATAAATTTGTTTACATGTTTTACAAATGAACAATTTTTTAAAATTATAATTCTTATTAGGTAACCGTCTCGATTTGTTGGTGAATGCTGTCTCATTATTAATTTTATTATATTATTGAATACAATACTGTTACAAGTTTGTTAATTAAATTCACAATTTTTTGTATAAAAAGGTGACATATTTTCTCAGTTTATTTGATATAATGCGATTTTTTCTACTTCAGACAGGTCTCGCAAAAGGGGAGAGCTGCCGTTCGTCTATTCCAAGGTGGACAGTTTACTTCCCACTACTTTCATCTCCCCAATAGTCTAGATATTCTGAACTTTTTGTACTAACTAATTTCATCTGCGGAAGGCACAGAACGTGTCCAGTTTTCATATTCTTCTGGGCAACCCTATGTTTTGTTATCTGACGCACGGTTATTATTTACATATGAAGCGTACTCTTCAATAAATGCATTCTGATATATTGTCTTACTTATTTTAGTATTCTTTCTAGTGATAGACGAATTATTGCTTCTTTCTGAAACATTTGCAAATATTCAGGGTTATCATACAAGAATGGTTCGGAAAAATTACCGAATTACTTATAGTCAACGCTGTATATTCATCTAATTTGACGTCTCAAACAGTTTTTTAAATATAACTAATACATTTTAAATGTGCGCCCCTAGTCGCTCGACATATGTCCAAACGATACTCAACCTTTCTCAAATCATTCGTTAACATTTCGTTGGTTATGGTTGTCATTTTTCATATTTACTGTTTTTTTAGTGTTTCAAATCGCGAATGTTTTGTGATTAAAAACGCTTTTGATCTACCCCCACAAAAAACACAAGTTGTCAGATCTGGACTCCTTGGAGATCATAGAATAAGTCCTTTCCGGCCTATCGATTAATCACCAAATTGTTATTTCAAAACGTCCTTTACCAATGCGCTGATGTGTGGGAGAATACCATCTTGTTGCTACTTTTGGGTTTGAGGCTTGCAGAGAAACCCATATAACATCTAGAAATTTCCCTACAATCTTCCTACTAATTACTAAAATCGCAATACTCTTTTATGATAAGCCTGTATAATATAAATTCTTTAATATTCAATTAATTAAAATTACACTTTAAAATCAATAAAACATTGTTTACACATTATTGAATAGTAATATAGTAGCCTATTGTAAAAAATATATATAAATTTTCAATAAAATATAATATACCGAATTGAAATATCACGATACAAAAAAATTAAAATTACACCTCCCTGACACATAAAACTAGTTAAGTTAAAGCACAATAATTCGTTTGTGAGCTATCTAATTGTATTTACCCAAGGAGTACTCCACTTTTTGAATCACCCGATTTACCAAGAATGCTGTGTAGTCACTGACCGTTAAAGATTATTTTACGAATTATAATGACAGTAAGGTGATTCTATTGAAAAAACTAAGTGTCAGACGCAGGTTGTTTGAGTATACTTTCTGTAATTCAGAGATCGAAATAAAACTTGGATTAAATTACTCATTATATTATCGACGCTACTTAGGTTAACCCGGTTCATGTTTGGTATCTTGGCATTTCCTGATCTCATCCATAGAGTGTAAAAAGTGAATAGTGTAATACTACCGCAAGTACTGTGAGGATAACATGGGCGTCGATTACTACAAGTTCTACTAGCGCATACAGCAGATAGGAGAAACATGAGACTATCAGAGACGAACAATGAAAAGGCGACCGGAGGATATACAAATGCCACAGAAGACTGGAAATGTATTGCCCAAGTTATAAATATTGAACTGAAGGTTGAACTGGAGGTTAGAGTAAGTACAAGAGCTCATAAAGACCTCGAAATGGAAATATTATAACTGAATTTTTGTAAAATAAAAATTAGACCTGGCTATCATAGTACTACATAAGAACAATGTTTTTACTCTACTAGACCAGACAGTTAGAACATGTTTTAAGGTAATTATTTTTAGGAATACATAACTAAATCCAGCTAATTTCGAAATATCGTAGTAAATAATTGAAAACTAAAATAACAGTTTTTAATAATAACAATAAAAATAACAGTCTAAATAATTTTTATTTAATATCGAGTTGAAGTGAATTAGGGAAATACAATTTGACTATTATATAAATTATACACACAATAGAAGCAATAAAGAATGTATTAAAAAAATGGTACGCTACACATAGAAAATAAATCTTTATAGATCTTGCAACAATATGTTAAACATAATTCAATGATCTATACCAAATTTTGTTAAAAACATTACCCTAAAATTATTTGTTTTGTTTTTCCGCCTGTCTCTAAATTTTTTAAAACTTTAATTGTTATAAAACTTCAATTGTTTTAAAAACAAATACAATCTATTCGATACTGTAATATAAAATTATCTGACTATAGACAACCATGTATGTATGAATAGAGTGGAATTGATATTTACCATGCAAATCACTTATAGACGTCACTTCAAAAATAATACCCGCAGCGCATTTCTTGAAAACTGATTTTCTGATAAACGTAGCCTCTAAACATATATCTTATAATAATAATAATATAATATTTGTTTCATTTTTAATGTGATGATAAAGATAATAAAATAGCAAAATAAACGTAATTTTAATGGAAATATTTGAATTTGTGATTATTAATCACTTGATTTAGTCAGTAACAGAATTTTCAGTGGATATGACAGACGAAAGTATTGATTTCAAGAAGTTTATTTGCTCTTGACATCTTAAATAATTAACATCCTCTAAACATTTAATTACTTTTTTAAGATCGTGTGACAATGGTTTGTTGAACTATTGGCTTATGATATATTAGGTAACAAAATTGTATAATAAATTCTAACTGTGCATTGTAACAATTATGGAAAGATAATGGTCCTACTATTTTTAGATTGATCTTTACTCTTTGAAAGTAATTAGCAGTCCTAGAACACAAAAAGGACACTGCTTACAGACCTAGACTAAAAGATGTTCCTTTATAAAGCAATCCTCAACTCTGAAGTTTTCCTTTTTCCAAACGTAGAATATCGATACATATTTAAACTAAAATAAGGTAGGAAATGGTCTAAGATATCAGTTATGTGAGCAAATCTACTTTCATCACACCTTCCCAAAACCACTAAACGTTTTACACACAGATACGTACAAATTTACTATTTTTTACATACAAATTCTAAAAGTAATAGTCTCCGAAACAATACAATCTAACAAACATTTGAAATCACACATTCTTTAATATTTAATCACCTAATATACTGAAAAAAACAATAACTAAACCACCAACAACGCTAAAATGAACACAATATTGAGTATATTTGATTATAAGAGCACAATAGTAGATAAAAAAAGGCTTAAATAGATATAGGCTTGAATTTAACTGAAGCTCAAAATATCGGGATTCAATATTTTTAGACTTTACTGTAATATACAGCCTTCAGGACATGTGGAGCCATTGTCCTCATCAGTATAAAATATGTTCGTATTTACACGAACCAGGGTTCAGGAACGCATTCCATAACAGTAGATTTGCTTCGGTATCTTAAACCAAATTATTAGGGTATCTTCGTGAAATTCAAATTATCGGCTACATTCCAATCAAGCACACACATTATTGTCACGTTTATCGTTTATATATGGACAAAAGCATTTTGATGTAAGTAAAATAAATTCTTAGATACACAATTTTATTATTCATTTAATGTAACTACACATTTTATTTAATTTCGTACGAATATCTCTATTCGGGTTAAATAGCACTTCTCCACATTATATTTCAACATGTATTGTATTTGAGATAGAGTTTTATTACTGAACAATGAAGCTTTTCTATTTTTTTTTTGAAATGTTTTCCGGCTATGCTTTTGTCTTGTTCTTTCATATAAAAGGAAAGAAGATCTCATGGAAAATAAAAACGCCCAAAGCATTACTGTATATTCTTGAGGAAAAGCGGCGAATCAGATTTCCTGTACTAACGAACTCCATCGGTTCCTTTTTATTAAGGGGCTGGGTTATTATGCGGACAACAATGCTACTACTCTTCCATTAGCAAAACTTTCGCTTTTTTCAGCTTTTTTATGACGGTTTTTATTACAGATTCCCTTCCAAACAGTCTTCTAGACAATAAGACGGCGATATAAAAGCAAAAGAAATTCCATTCGAAAGTTTAAACTGAATAAACACAGATGTTTTGGGTTAGAAATTACACTGCAACCGTTGTCTAGCCCAAGCACCAGGGCTAATTTTCAGTTTCTCTTATGAAAAGTTTCAATTTTTTATCCAAATCGTCTAGTCAGGCATCGTTAGTGAGAGTTTACAAAAGTAAATACAGAGAAAGAGGTAGGATACGCAGATTGACGTGTAGTAGACAAATTACGAAAAGTGAAAAAATATAAACATTATTTGACTAATGTAAACATTAAAACTAGTCTAGTTTCCAGTGAAATATCTGCCTATAAGTATTTTACAGTGAATAGGAAATCATATTAATAATGGGTAAATAAATCTGATTTTAATTAATAAGTTTAAAAATAGCAGAACATATTATTAATGTGCACCCAGTAAAATAATGAATTAAAAGGTTCTCAGTTTATTTAAGTTCAGACGTTGCAAGAAAGTTTAAAATAGGTCAGCGGTGAAGGTTTCATCCTACGCCGTTGTCTTTATGTTCCACAAGTCTTGCGCACATGTTACAACTTGTCGCACTTGTGACAACAGAAAACCCGAACTGTAATAAAAGTGGCCTTCTACTAGCTTTACCGTAAATGAGATATCACTTGCAGAAATTAAAGATTCATACACTGAAAAGAAAAAGTTTGAAATGAAATTGCAAAAAAATAAAATTGAAATTCGTTTTTAACTGTATCCAATTAGAAACTTTCGTATAATCCTTAAAAAAAACGTCCCATCCAAGAACGGTGATTGCTCCTTACCGTGGAGTTATTTAATTAGGAAAGTTTAGCGATCATTAGCCATGACATTTTCAATGTTCGTTTTATGTTTTGTCACTTCTTAATGTTTACAGTTCATTATATTTATTGCCCTGTTCTGATCTTCCTAAGCACTCGTTGTTAGACGTCACAAGGTTTGTTACACAAATTTATCCACGTTTGTCATGTATTATACAGTTATGACATTGCTGATGCTTTATTGGTTAAACGCTTAAAATCAACCTTTAAAGTGGTGTAAATATCAAAACTAAAATCATTGTAATTTTTTGAATACTTCAATTTAAAACGTATATGCTTAATATGATAAATTACACATGTTAAAAAGGTTGCTACTGAAGGGACTAGAGGGCAATAGGCGGAGCTGTTGATTACTAATTATACTTGTAGTTCTCAATCCTCATAAATCCAAAGGAAAATTTTGTGGTTTTCCAGTCTCCAGATGACCTGTCGCTATAATTATAAATGAGTACCGAACGTCTTAAGGGTGAGGATTGCTCGACGAATAGTGCTGGGCACATTATATTTCCTACTTCTGGGAACGCGCTGGAGCTATACACTGTCACATTTATTTAAATATTATTTAGGTGAAATTAATAATATATAAATATGTGTAAATCATATAATTATAATATAAATAGATAAAATCACTTCAGTATAAATAATTTTTTTATCACTTAATGTACGTTTAGATATCCATGCCATCCATTTATCTATGTATCTTCAGGGGACATTACTACATTACTAACAGTAAAAACATTAATGAAGAATAATAAAGTGAGTATTAATATTGTAAGTGGAATTATTTCTTCAAGTGAAACGATTAATAACTATCCCAGCTGAACCTGCTTACAAATGCTGTTCAAAATTTAAAATTAAAGAAGTATGACGTAAGAATTACTTGAGATATATGATGTATAGAAGATTTTAGATTTAAAGAATATTATTACCTATAACCAAATAAAGATAGTACCATTAATAAAGAAGATTATGTTATTAGGATAAATATTTTTTTTGTATTACATTTTTTTTTAAATCAAGATTAAACCCATTAAATAATATTGTATAGCACAAGGTAAACATTCTTAGAAATTGTAATTTTTTAATTCTTGTAAATGAATCGTTTGACGAGACTCATTGTGTCAGGAAAGGACTCACTAACTTATCTTCCTTCAAAAAGGATAGTTTTAATATTAGGAAATTTTGCATTAAATACAGGTTCATGCTCGGTTAAAATGCAGAAGAGTTTATAGACAAAATAGAAAATTACTACCGAACGAGATTAGAGTGTCTTTTGATGTTTATTCATTATTTCATTGGATACCAATCAATAAAACTCTAATTTTGTTAAAGGAATATCTATTAGAAAATAGTATTGATTATGTAAGTTTTGACCAATATGATAAGTTATTTAAATGTGTAAAACGAAATTATTTTTTATTTAGCAATATATTTTATGAACAAGAGAATATTTTATCTGAGCGGAATATCTTACTTTCTATTATTTGAGATTTATTTATAGAAATTAGGCAAAACAATTAAAAACTAAACTTTTGTATTTTCCAAAACAATTGCTTAGGTATATAGACGACGTTTTTGAAATGTTTAAATTGAAAAATGTAATTTATAAAATAATATGTTATCATTTAGTTACAAAGAACAGTAAAATGTTAAATTTACATTAAATAGGCGATCTTGTAGTAATTTTCTCTGAAAATGATTACTTTGAAATTGAAACGTTAATCAGAACATAAATAAAAGGCTTTTGTGGTTTAGAAGTTTGTATTTTTTTTAAATATAAAAATACATCACAGTTGTTCCAACTTATTATGATACAATATCATATTTTACAACAAGTTCAAAGTATCAATTGTGAACGAGTAACATGAAAAAAATCAATCAATTTATACTTAGGTCGATTAAAAAATATTTTATTTAAGGTATGTTTGTTAAGTAATTATATTTAGTTTAATCATCTATACCAGTATACAATTGACAGTGTCACAATATTAAGAAGCAAAGATTATTGTTTAAGTGACAAATCATGATTGAATTCAAATTTACACAATACAATATAATACTTTGCAATTTCAAACAATTTTGTTTGAAGTAGTGCTCTACATACGGCTGAGAAACAGTGTTAGATTTCGAACGTGTAGTAATAAAGTTTGAATCCAACCTCATGAAATCCACAGTTTTTAAACATATAACCCAAATTAAATATTTGAAAAAAATCTGTGTTACATCAAATGTCAATAACTATAAATTTCAAAATTGTATATGAGCTTGTGTAGAAGAATAAAATGTATTTCATCACAATTGAAAATTACAATAAGCAATGCATATATTATATAGGGTGAGAATTAATGGAAGAATTGAAAAAAAGGATACATTTGTGCCTAACGTCAACTTAAATGGAATAAACATTTTTAATAACCTATTTATATGTGTAACAAGACATAAAATATAGAAATATAGTGTTTTAAGTAGAGATACTAAAAACAGAGTTATTGAAATTACTAACAAACTGTGCTCAAAAATAACAGGATATATAATATAAGTGTTTAGATATAAATGACAGAGTTATACTAGAAATATTTTACCGTAAATGTACCTATTTAATTATTTCAGAAATGATATTGAAGTAAAATTACTAATTATTTAGATACAGAAATGAATTAAATATTACGAATACTCTAATTATCGTAATATACGGTTAAACATGTTAATGCCCATTAAAGTCGTAGTTGTGATGATTATAACCGAATTCAAAAGTCAAGTAAAAAAGAACGCTAAACACGGGTTAACATGAAATATTAGTTCTCGAATCATTGAATAATAAAGAAAAGAAATACATTCAGTTCCAAAATATTCCCTTTTTTGTGTAAGAAAGTAAATAGAAATTGAGTAAATAGATTAAAATTGAAATCAGAAAATCCTTTATTCTTGAACCAAGAACAGTTGACTTGCGGACCGGTTTGGTAGCCTTGTAGCTAATAATAATTATTATAAAAAGAGTGTTAATGATGTGTTTTACCTAGATAGGTAATTTAAATTACTTTTGATATATATATATATATATATATATATATATATATATATATCCAAAGATATATATATATATATATAGTATATAGTATATATAGTATATATATATATACTATTTTCGAAGATAAAATAGTACCAGCATCTTCAGGAAAATAATTATCTAATAAAATATTTTTACAAAATTAAATCATATGTACTACAAACGACCATACGTTTATAAGTATTGCACTTTGTGTAATTTTTTCTATAACATCAATGACCTTATAAAGAGTTAAAGACTATTTATAAAGCATTAAAGCATAAAGGTAAAGACAAATTAATAGATGAACAAATTCAAGTGAGATCAAGGCACCAAAATATTTATAAGGTCATTGATGTTATAGAAAAAATTACATAAAGTGCAATACTTATTACCATATGGCCGTTTGTAGCACATATGATTTAATTTTGTAAAAATATTTTATTAGATAATTATTTTCCTGAAGATGCTGGTACTATTTTATCGGCGAAAAGTTTTGAATAAATATATTCATTAGAAGTATTCTTGTTTTTGAAATATTTTTAATTTATATATATAATGCTCTTTAGTGAGTAATAATGAGTTGATGCAAAAGAATTAAAAGATAGTTTAAAGGTTAAAACCTCACTATTGTGTCAATATTTCATGTCCTTTCTACACATGGTAAAACTGGCCACATACAACCCGAACTATAACAAAAATTCTTTGAAAGGTTTTGTAATCTGGAATAAAAAATCCCCTCAGTTATGAGCGTTAAAAAAACAATCTAAGACCAATTTGTCAAAATAATACTTGTAAATTGTAAATAAAAAAGTAATAAACTTAAAATGTTCACTACCATTGTAAACTAAATGATTGTGATAAAGTATTTTACACCTTTCATAGAGTTGTTTATTTTATACCAGTTTACTGTTAAATAGGAATAGCATATTTTAAGTTTGATTTGAGTCTAGGTACTTTTCAATCTTTATTAAACTCTGTTTTAGCTGTTATTATATTCTGTCATTTTACACGGTTGTTGTTATATTGCATACAAATTTTGAATAGTTTGATCTAATTTATAGTTTATAGTAAAATATTGTATCTCAAAAGAACCTGATATAAATCGATTTTAAACCAAAGACATTTATTTATCTTCTTAAGGAACTGTGAATCAGCTAAACACAATAAATAAAATTCGATTACGAACTAGAAAAAAATAATTACCTAATACCACACTTTATGTAAAATTCACTTAAAAGGTAGAAGTAGTTGGAAGTTTAACGGTTCACATTGTTATCACTATACAAATATATATTCATTTACAATATTTGTAAAAATATTTTGTTACATAATTATGTTTCCTGAAAATGCTGGTACTGTTTTATCGAAAAGCTTTAAATAATATTTGCATTAAAACTATTCTTGTTTTTGAAATATTTTTTATGTATTACTTATATTACAATACGTATATTACAAAAAGAATGGTCAGTAAATTAAATTAGCTTTTTTTATTAAGAGGGATTTTAGTGAGTAGAAATTATAAATTCCAGAGAGAGCCTGGACCCAAACAGAGTTCGCTGATCCGGAATGAATATTTCTTTTGGTTCAGCTTGTTCTTTGATCTCAAAAAATATAAACGGACGAACGGTTGAGAGATATATTGTTGATGCCCGCACCCATATCTATTAGATTGAAAAAATTAAGGTTTAACAGGAATCAAAAATCATTACAAACATGAGCTTTTAAATTTATTCTAAACCTTACATTTTTCTAGTAAATAGCATGTACATAATTACTATATTTTACAGAAAGAACATATTATAAAATCCAGTTTTGGACACAGTATTTACTTACGGTAAAACTTATGGAATTCTATATTTATCATCACAGGTTTTTGTAATATAAGCGGGTTTTAATTTACCCATGAAACACCTAAACGTTCAATTCACGATAGCTGTTGATAGTAAACAAATGTTTCTAGAAATTTCTTTCCTCATAAAGACTGTGTTAAAATTTTATTTCACTGTCTTATATATAAACATAACAACTTCCCAATACAGTTTTCAAGGTCTCTACAGAAGAATTGAATGCTGATAGATATATTTTTATTATAATATGCATCTACAGATTTGGACGGACAGAGGTGGAAAAACATAGTCGTCAATAGCCTAATAAAACCACTAGACCATATTATATTTTTTTTAATATCGTATAGAAGAGTACAATTGTGGAACGTTTTTTACGTATATAGTGCCATGAGTACTCCTTCAATACGAGTGTGGTACAATCATTGTTTATCGTTGATATTTTATGTAAACTCCTCGGCAATGTGACTAACGGAAGAATTAGTCCCCCAGGTTCTGGTGAGTTTACGTAATTATACGGAAAAGTTCATAAAGAGTATACCAAAAAGAAATATGTTAAGCCAGAAACAAGTAAGTATTTAATGTGCGCCAATGTTATGTTTAGGCTCAATCCTATAAATTATTTTAAGATAATACCTACCTATAAGCTGCAACTCGTGACAAGCGGTAAATGCTGTTTGACTTAGGTCTTTGCTGGAATATCATTTGATGCTGAATTATTTCAGTATTTCATTTGATTTATCATTAGATATTTTCCTGTGAGCTATATGAAGCCAACTTTCTTCTACAGTTTGTTTTTTTACAAAATAAAAAAATGCCAATAATAGCTAACACTTAGACATTTATATATATATATATATATATATATATATATATATATATATATATATATATATATATATATTCAGTTCAACAGAAAATAAAATAATTACTTGTGATAGTACATTCCGACATACTATTTTTATAATTGTCGTAATCAAATATCTGTTGTAAAAATTTTTTATCTTCAATAAAATAATTCGTTCAGGTTTATTGGAATCCAGGCTCTAAATATTATATTCGGATTCTGCCTATTTAATCTTTAATTAACGTAAATAATTTTCAGCTAATTTGGAAAATTACCATTTTAATATTATATGCACTGTATCAATTAATTATTATACACGTTTTCAATTTGTAATATTACAATTCTTTATCCTTTAATTATTTATATTTAGTTCTGGTTTAATTTGGCGCAAAAGTGTTGCATTTAATTACGTTGAGGATTATCAGTATCAACATCAACCCCCTAATATTTATCAAATTATTTAAATTGTTCTAATTTTGATCATTGGCCATATTTCATACCTAATGGGTGGTAAATTTTAGTTCTTTATATAGGTGAATTTAATTACAATTTCATTTGAATCAATTACACTATGTTAATCAACACCCTTAAATAAGCAATGGATACTTTTACTGTTTCTAAACTAACATTATTTTCATTTAAGTTAGTAACACCTTATTACAATTTATGTATTTGTACTTGAACATTTAATTACAATATTTCATTATCAGTTTATTATTCAAATTACCTCATGTTCCGTATATCCCCTTCATGTAATAATTGGCTTACTTTATCTCACTTAAGGTTTTTTAACTACTATTTCCTTATTATGGTGATCTCTGAGGTGTTCGTGCTTGTCACTCTTAAGATTTTCGTAATACCAATGTTTTGTTAAGTTGATTTGTTAAGTTTCCAATCCTTCCTCAGTCAAATTTCACATTTGTAATTGTTAAAATTAATTACTTTTATATAAGCGTTCTGGTGTTTCACTCACGCTTCAGTCATCTATCTTGCCAAACTTTTACAAGCTTCTATTGCGGATGTATACTCTCACTACGGTTTCATCGGCCCTGCTGTGAGAGTATGTTAATTATAAGACCTCGCTAACGAGACAATCTCTTGAGCTTTAGCTTGCTTAAACTAGGATATTTGATAGCATTTCAACTTATTAATTTATTTATTTGCCCTAAATGTGAACTACGTTTTAGTTAGGCCGTACCTGATTATTATTTTTATTATTTATTGAAATTCATTTCCCTAAATTTATATTTTTTTCAAATTTAGATGACAGGCTTTCTTGACAATCGCCATGTCCCTTGGTCATTTTGGCAACAAATGTGTTCATTAAAGCTGCCCCAATAGTTGATGCCAGAAAATTTAAAGCTAATTGGTTACTTTAACCTTCACCAATAGCAACAATATTATGGTTGAAGTAATATATTTGATAATTTTATGAAAATTATTAATAGCAAGAGTGTCTTTTACCATCAACACTTGAGTCAATGTTCTGTATTTTAATATTCAAAATGCATTTTAAAAGCTTATTCTGAAAATTTAATAAATAATCGTAAAATTTTAGGAAAGAAATAGTACTTTATGGAATTTAAGACATAAAATAGTTGCATATTTATCTTTTCAAAACTGTGAGTTATATTCTAAACGCCAAACAATGTTTAATAAAAATTATTTACCTATCTTTATTTCATAATATGTGTCACGTTCTTCGAAATATAAAAATGAGTAGATCAACAACGAATATAAGTCAACATGTCTTTCAAATTAAATAAAACATTCAATCGTTCGTCTTTTATCGTAATATCAAAACTTCTGAGTTTATACAACAACAATTTAAATATGTATTTAAATACTAAATAACAATACATTACGTAATGTCTCATAGTAAATATATCAAACGTCTTGAAATAGTCTGTAGATACTTTCTCCCATTAATTCGCTGGTACAAAATTAGAGGCTCCGGAATAAACTGTGTTTACAATATTGGTTTTGGGTTTTCCTAAAATGTTAGACATAAATATTACGATGCAGAAGGATCAAGGTAAAACGGAAAATTAGTCGCCGTGGGACTCTAAAATTGTTTTACTTCGATAGAAACACTAGACAACATTACCACACTTTCTAATTAAAAGCTAAAAGACTCCTGGTTGTATCCATGTAAAAGATAAAAGCTTTAAAATTTGAGTCCTAATAAAGTTCTTGAGTTCACTATGAAATTAGATAAAGTTAAATAGGTTTTATTAAAAACTATGTGTTTCTTTATAGATCTGACGTCGTTTATAAATGTAATATATCTATATAATCTATTTTAATGGACAAATCTACAACTGAGAATTATTGCAAATAAATTTTGTCTTTTTCAATCCAAACATAGTGTGCATAATCAAAATAATGAGTAGAAAAGCAATATCGGACATTAACTCTCCTGAATCATTTGCCCCAAACATATTTAAAATCGAGAGGAGAATGTTCCAGAGAACAAATTCTTTCTGGATTAATTCATGGTTCATGGGACTTATGGGTTCATGACCCACGGCTACCAAAAAATTATATAGCAAAGAAATTTAGCTAAATACCTCAACCTCCCATTCCACTACATTCTCACGAAATATTTTATAACTAAATTTTATTTTGAACAGTTCTTTATATGTTTAACGATCGGCATGTTTTTTTTGGTAAAACATGTACTTCTTTTTTAAATATGGATGTTTTAAATCTCTATATATGCCACAGAGAATATGGACAATTTCATTAAACAAATTATGACTTGGCTGGGTTGGATATTATCTTACACTTTAGAGCCTCATAAGGGTTTTGACTCCTCCAAGGATGTTCAAAGAGTACTTCCATCCTTTCATAAGATGCTCTAATTTCAATTTATGCTAGACAAAGACCGTCGATTTTTTTGCATGTTTTTTAAGAAATAATTATGGGTATGGTCCACTTAAAAAGCATTTGTCAAGTCGTTAAGGATGAGTCAGTTTGTCAACTAATTATAGTTTCTTGATGTAATCAACTTCAATTCACTGATTAAAATATTATTAAAAGTTACTTAACTATGTGAATACATAGGGCTTACTTGCTGATACGTTTCAAAACAATCGTCGTTGTTACGGAACACTCCCTCTACAAGGTAAAGGTTTTTTAGAGGCTCTGCTTCGTAAAAGTAACAATTGTTTTGGAAAGCGTCAGCAATTACGCCCTAAGTATTAACTTAGTTAGGTAATAAATAAATAACAATAACCCAAATAGCTACAAATAGTTAGGTAACTTTTAATTATAACTAGTTATAGTGGTATTACATTTAATTGTTTTACATATGGTATTGTTTTGATATTTCTAGGTTTGATGATATTACTAAGTTTACTTTTTTTAATCTTATAATGCCTGGAATATCTAGCTAATATTATATACCTAACTTATGAAGATTTAGCGAGAAATTTGTATGAGGGACATTGGTCTCATGAATTACCATGCATAGATATTCACTATTGAGGCATTAGCAGCGCTTTCCCCAGTTAGTGTTCGAAAGGATCTCTCATTCTTTATATTCTTTACATAGTTACAGTTTTGGATCTAGCAAATTTCAACACGTCTGTGAGTATTTAAACGAAATAATGATTTTCGTATCATTTAACTGTTTAATATTTACGAATGAATACATTTTTAAGCCCTAAGAGCAATGCAATAATTTGTATCAATTTTAAATTTAAACGTTTGATGTTCCAAATACATATATGATTATTTATTTACAAATAAGACAGGATATATTTATAGTTTTGTGATGGTATTGATGCCTTGGCATTTTATGTAGTAAAGAAAAAGTAAACAGAAAAGGGCTAAAAAGAAAATCTGGTTGTATTCAAGAATTCAGATTCTGTAGTGAAAGATAGTATGGAAAGTATACCTAGAAATGTAATAAAAATAATTGTAATAAACTAGAAAATCGATAAATTATACACGCAACTATACAGTAAACAAACAATAAAATAGCGTGATCGTTGGATGGAAGGTCGTGATAAAGTTTTAGTATCGTGAATAAATAAGCTTTCATGCTACCACGTCGCAGATTTTATACATAAACACATTCCACGTGTTTACCTGTAATTTACCCGAAATTCGTTAATCTAAAAACACAAATAATCAATGTACCTTAAACTCCAGTATAAAATCAGTAAACCACTGATCTAAAGAACTTTTTAGAGGATAATAAACATATTTGATCCATCATAGTAAACATATAGTTGTGCATTTTTCGTAACATGTCTGTAATCGCAAAGTTATAATTCCTTTTAATTTCTGAGTTGTTGATTTTAAGATATTCCTGAATAATGGCAAATTTTTTTCCAGAGATGTTTCACTTGTTTTTCTACATCATTCATTTCTCAAAAACCATTTATTCTTCTACATAGCCGCTATTTTTAATTATTCATTATTTCCATTATCTCCCTTCTAAAATCATATACTTCATATTCAAATTATTTAATTTAATATTTATTCACTCAAATACATGCCAAAAATACGTTTGAATAAGATAGGTCATTTCATAGTTTATTCACTGTTTTAGTTAATAGATTAACTAAGTGGCTGGAACTTTGTACAAGTTTTCATCCAATATATTATTTAAATAATCATATTTTGATATTTCCTATCTCATTGGTTTAAAAACTATTGTTCGTTTGATTAAGTATTATTTTTTTAGATTTGTATTTCAAACGTAGTAAATTTTGTAAACGTTTTAACAAAATCCAATGTACTATGAAACTGTTCTAATTCTTAACTGTAATCTTTCTTATTTTGTTGCGAACGTAATAAATTTATTTCCGGTGCATGTTTATAATGAAAGCCGTACAAGGGGTGGGTGTACAGACAATGCATTGTGTTCTCTACAATATATATCTGGCACCTGCGACTGCGACCAGTTTGTTGAACCTAAGTACTCATATTGTTTAAGGCTTTTTCAAGAGCGTGTAAGCGACAAGTCAGTTAAATGCGTGTCATCAAGCTGAACCTTTCCACAGCCATTGTCCATATTTATTTACCTTTTACTGAACGCCGAGTTTTTTGAGCAAGTAAAATATGCGCTGTGGCGGAACAGTATGGGTACCGGGTAGTTTCTTAGTGGTTTTAATTACTGTAATGTTGATTATTATGAATAACCATAGGTTTTATTGAAGCAAGTACGTTCCTACATTACATTGCACAGTACTAAATTGTTATAATTTGAAATTATATCATACATATTTAACATAGTGATTTAAAAATGACAAATGTTTCAGATGTAATAATTAAAACCTGCTATATCAAATAAAATAGTTGTTATAAATATTTATAAAATTATTAATATACTCCTCTTCTTTTCCGATAGGAATATTTCGATACATTTTTGTATATGTTGTGCCTTTCCTAACTTTACGATACTTTCCTCTGCTGACGCGTTTCGAAATGTCACCATTTTCAAAACTAAAATCGTACTCGCAAAAAGTACGATTAAAGTTTTGAAAAGGGAGTCATCCTGAAACACGTCAACAGAGGAAAATATTGTAATGTGGCGAAAGGCAGAAAAGTTTATTAAAATATATAGAGATATATATTGCTTTTACAATATCTTTATAAATTGTACTTGAGCTTGACGTTTAAGCACCGGGTATAATTAATTCAAATCAAAATTTTTCGCAGCTATTTCTCGCAGCTGCTAATGAATCGGCACAATACAAAATAAGAAAAACGTTTAAAGATGCACATGGCAACTCAAAATCTTCTGCTCTTTCTGTCTCTCACATCTCGAAAGCTGTGGCTTTATGTGTCTCGATTTAATGTAACACCTTGTGGAAATCGTCTATCTGAACAAATATTTATGTACAAATTTATTATTATAATGCATTCACATTAAAAAAAAAATAATGTGTAAATAAATATTTAAATTTGTGTTCTGAATGTTGCTGTAATATTAAAATTGTTTTATTTCTAAAATAAATATAATATTTGTGTGTGTGTTTGTGTGTGTGTGTGTGCGTGTGTATCTGTGTGTACGTGTGTATGTGTGTATGTGTGTGTGTGAGTGTGTGTATGTGTGTGTATGTGTGTTTTATTAGTGTGTGTGTGTGTGCGCGCTTGTGTGTGTGAATTGAGAGGGCTAAAACCATCTCAAAATTTACAGTTTTTACAAAATGAGGCAAGATCAATAAAATAATTAAAATAAAGATTTTTAAAACACAATAGTGGAAGTGAAAGAGGGGGTAACGCCTGTTTTCTAAGACTTCATTACAATTTAACTTATTTTCACAACTCTTTCATTTGACTATGGTATCTTAAACCAACTATAAAAAACCACAAACACTTACAAAACAAAATTCTTTCTAACACACATTTTGAAATATTTTATATCATTATTTGAATTCTACAACTTTTAATATTAAACCCACATGAGAACCATTTAATGTTCTCACAGTCTGTATCTGTAACATACCTTATTCTATTTCTTGAAATTTATTTACACCATTTATGACGTAAATTTACTTCATATGACACACATATTCTTTTTTCCAAAATTTTACCTTTTATTTCAACTTTCAAAACTTTATTTCTATACATTTTGATATGTGCTTTTTCAATCTACAAAGGGAGAGTTGAAGTACATTTTAGTTTGAGGTAATTACCACAACCTAACGCTATCCCCTCCATTATCTTTCTGAAACGAAGCCACTCCTAAAAATTTCAAAAAGTTCCCCAAAAATTCAAAATCAAATATTAATTTCTTTGAATGATAGAGAGAGAAAAGCTAACATCTGACTTTTCCTGTGTCACTTCCTCTCTAATCCATCGTTGGCGTGATGTCATCTATCTCCTTTCGTGGCTGGCCATCTTTGATGTAGATCTCGCCCAAACTCGCGTCGCCTGCTCTCTACTATTTCCAAATTGGCGTGATATCCGAAACAAACAATACGCATTTCTTTAGCGCGAAGTTATCCATTTTTATTTATATATCTGTTTTTTAAATTATCCAGAATTAAATTATCTTTAGATTTATATTCAGATTTAATTTATCTGAATTTGGTCTCTTATACCGCCTTGAACACTGTCTTAATAATTATCGCACTTAATTTTACTCCCGGTTTTGATTTACTTGTTTTAGTTCTGTTTCACTGTTCCAATTTAAATTTTATAGGTGAATTTTGTAACCTTTTTACTTAAACATTTTAATTTTAAGCACTGTTTATTTTTTATCAGCACTGACTCGAAACTTTTATCGACCTGATTTTCTGCAACAATTTCCTTGAGAACGCTACGACATTGCTGTTACACGATGCAAACCGCTTTTTGCTACTTTACCGCCAGAAGTGTTTTAAAACACACTGCACTACATTTCAAAGGTCTATCTCCCTCCTAGCCCTGTATTTTTTTCCATTTACTTCACAGTTTCGAGATCTTCCAGAAGAATTCTGGCAAATACTAAAGTCCTATCTGGCGGACAGAATCTTCCGCGTCAAGCATGGTAGGGAGTACTCTGGTTTCAGGGACATCGTTGCTGGTGTGCCTCAGGCTAGTGTCCTTGGACCGATATTGTACTTCTCGTATACAAGGGACATACCTGTAAATGGGAATACAATTATGGCGACGTTTGCAGATGACACAGCTATCCTGTCTGTTGCACAAAATGAGGCTCACGCAACAGCTAAATTGCAGATCACCCTGGATAGTGTTAGTGAGTGGACTAGGCAGTGGCGCATAAAACTTAATGAAAATAAATCTGCTCATATTATTTTTACCAATAAGGCAGAGAGCAAAACTGACCTCATAATAAATAGCCGGGTTTTTCCTAATTGTAAGGAGGTGAAATACCTAGGTTTAACATTGGACGCTAAATTGAAATGGAAATCTCATGTGAAGAAAAAAAGAGATGAACTAGGAATAAGATATAGAAGACTAGCATGGCTCATGAACCGGTATTCGGAGTTAAGTCCCTACAATAAACTCCTTGTTTATAAGCAAGTGCTAAAACCAGTATGGACATACGGGTTACCACTTTGGCGATGCACCAAGAGCAGCAATTTACAAGTAATAGAACGCTTCCAAAATAAAGTGTTGAGAGCTATAGTGGGAGCTCCATGGTACGTCCGTAACTATTATATACTTAGGGACCTCAAGATGAAGAGCGTGAGAGAGGAGGCCGCTACTGCAGCAGTGAATCACTTCGGGCGGCTCCAGGAACATACGAACCCTGTAGCTATGCGACTAGCTCACAGGATACCAGTGCGTAGACTTCAGCGCACTAAACCTTTGTACTTGATTCCAGAGCAACATTAAGTTGGTCTCGTTCACGGGAACAAGACGAACATTGTAATCTCCTTCAGAAAGCAAGATGCTAGATAGGATTTATCTTAGTTGCAGTTTATAATGAATAAAAAAAAAAAAAAAAAAAAAAAAACTTCACAGTTTAAAATGCGGTCAGCGTTTTACCATCTGGAGCGCACTCGCACATGACCGGTCCCTTCCTGGTCTCAAGGTACACTCAAATTTTTCGTTCTCGAGCTTTTCAAACCCTCCATACTGCTTTAAACAAATAACAAGTTTCCCACCGTTCGTGAGACAGGGAGCTATGTCTGGTCTACCTTCTTCATGCTTGATTTTCTCACGTTCTGTCCGACGGTTGTCGAAATAATCGCTAATTTTTAATTTTTACTTTAACTCCTTCGGAAGGCTCTGCATCTGTTTTTTCGTCTCTTCAATTTGTCATTCCTTTTCGTTCTGCGTCCCCTCTAGGTTTATTTTAGACTTTTCCCCTTTTCAACTCTGGGAAAAATCACTTTCTCCCGAAATTGGTTTTATTTGTATTCCTTAAAGTCGGTAAACTGAACTTTAATTTTTCCTAAGGTACTTTAATATTGTTATGGATTCGCTATTTTGCCTGCGAAACCTTAAAATATATGAAATTTTTAAATTTCACTTGCAACGGTAAAATGTGACGTTTTTAACGCGTTGCAGTGTGTGTAGGTGTGTGGGTAGTTTTAGTGATTTTTATGTGTTCTATATATCCATAAAAATTCTGTAGAAAAACTGAAATCACATTGCAGGAGGAAAAAAAAACTAGCAAGGGATAAAATTTGTACTAGCAGAAAAGAAAAAGCGTAATACGGCGTCTATTTAAGTTGTCAAAATACAACAAAAGTTTGTAATTTTTCCTCGTGACAGTGGGATTGCAGCTATCTTACAATAAATTTGTATAAGAGTTGAAATGCTAACAAGATTTTTCACCACTAGTACTATAAATTTGTGAGGACCTCATTATGCATTACGACGGCTTAGGAATGGTATATGAGAAAGTAAACAGGTACTAAACGAAAGCTATAGAAGGTCCCGATTGGATCCACAAGTATATATAGGCCTATTAAGATATAAAATTTATAATATTAAAAATATCAGTTTAGGGCCTGATTTCGTAATTTTAGTTTTTAATTGATCTCAATACAAACCAAAAGTTCAGAGGAATATTCAATTGTATGGATAAAATGTATTTTAGTTATAAATAAATGTTAAACTATGAAATTAGATTTTAGAATGTAAATAAATAAGTTTTAATATAAAAACGGAAAGTTAATTTAGCAAAAATGATTGATTTAAAAGTTGCAGTTTAGAATAGGTATATGACGTTTAGATTAAAAACTATTGCTCGGGTAAAGGAAAAGTATTATTCACAATGTGTACCCTTTTAAATGTGGCTGTCAACTATTGTTTTCATATAGTTCTAAATAATGATAAGGGACAAACATAAATCAAATCTAAATGGAAAGGGGAAAAAGAGGGTCAACATCAGTGGCTATTAGACATAGTTGTTTTAAATTACGGTAAGGTAATTACGTAACAATTAAAAAGTTTTACTATCTAGAGCGCCTCATTTAACAACACATTTCCTCGGTACGGGAATGGCTGTGCCAGTGTTGGAGTATTGGAAATGTTTCCTTGCAGATTGTTTATGTATGTGTGGAACGGAATTTGATTAGATAGATCTCGTGAAAGTATTTTATAGATTTTAAAATGCAGCTATCACATATAGAAGAGGCAGTCAGGTTCGAGATGAATTATCTGACATCTTATATAGGCTACACTTAAGAACAGATTATTTTAAAACAATGTTTAAACGCTAAAAACACAATGTTTAGATTAAAATAAATTCATAGCGATGATCTCTTGAAGATTTCCTCTTTCCCAAGTACGTAGGTGAATTTATTTCCGTTTTGATGTTTTGGATTTTCTTAATATTCAAGATATAGTTTACGGAGAGACTACGAAGGGAGTTAATAAACATCAGACGAATGCCTCAATGAGATACAAGTGCAAAGCGAAATATTGTATAATTTAATTTCTTTCAACACTCCACAGGCCCATGCAGAGTTTTTGGTGTCAGAAGTTTATTTCCTGCTCGTTACTCTACAGCCGGCCCCCTAGGAAACGGTCCAACCTATGTTTCTTCATTTTTGTACCTGCAACTGTAGTGCGAGTTGAATCTCTGTCACCCGCGGTCAGAATGCGAATATTTCGTCCGCATGCAGCCTTTCGTGTAAATTATTTCTTTGCTGATCCTCGTTCTGTTATTTACATTACAAAAGACTTTGTGGAGGTAAATTATAACTGTTTTTCATGTAATTATTATTTCAGTGTTGTATTTTTTTTAGTATCTAAGTATCAAAGTTTACTGTTGTTCCATTTGAAAACAAGAGAATTCATAAAATCCTTTGTGGTGTCGAAAAGGAAGAAAACCAATAGACACCTTCTACCGTAAATCTATTTAATCAGATCTTTGATTATTCTGATGAAAACGAGTCTCTTTTCCAGATGATAGACCTGTCAAAGAAGTCAATGAAATTGTAAATGAATGAAATGAAGTCAGAATAGGTGAATCTGAAAGTTACGAAAATAACCAATTTGTTGAAATGCTGTGTTGATTTTGACATTATAGAGAAAACCCCGCTAAAATGCGCCAGGAAGCTGCCCAATATGTGCAGTTTTACAAAAAAAAGAACCTTTTTTTAGTAAAAAAAGAATACTCTGTTATTCTCAACCTGGAGTAAGGGAGAACAGCATAATGCAACATTCTCATGAGAGTGGGTTATGTTCACGCTACACTAGTGGTGACTAGAAAGTTTAGAAGTGAACAATTATGCATTTTTTTTAACAAAGACTGTAATATTCTGCTAGAACCAATTGTGTTATAAAGCCAGTATCGTAGGGTTATATATTCGAATAAAAATATCCCTTACCTCACTAAATATTATAATTAATATCATATTCTTATATGTAGGGCCTACCATTACGATAAAATAGGGTTAATGTTTAACCATTGAATTACTTCATTACAGAAACATAACGCGCAGACACATCTCCCGTAATGAAAACAGTGGTCATTTATAAATTGCTTACCCGTTCTAACAATTCAAGTTTTGAAATAAGGCGTCCATAAAATTAAATTTGTACACCAATGATGTTTAAAAATACAGCGCATTTATATAGAATTTAATTGTTAATTCACCCAAATATAAAATCGTAAACATTTAAATGTTAAAGGGTGTTTGTACTGAATAAACCTCCGTAAGCGCCCTCTCCCGTTTGCAACTCTATTTGCACTCTCGAAGGTTAACTAACACATTTTTGCTAGAAACTTATGTATGTAAGCGAATTCCTTTAAATTACATATGCTACCATCTAAAATACATACTTTAGGCGTGTTATGAGATTTATTTGGGGAAAATACAATATTCCTTCCGAAATATTTTACTATTTTTTTAATATACAATAACTTAGTATATATAATTATGATCCACTGCATAGACCTTTTATTTTATTGAAAACTTTCAAGTTATGATATTGTAATAATGCAAGTGTAGTAAGTTACATTTGTCATTTCAGCCTAAAACAATTACTTTAAATGTATGTGCACGTATATTTTACTGTGGAGTTAACGTGTATACCATAAAAAATGTATTAAACTTCAATATGTGTTTCTAAATAGTATTACATCTCAATTCAGTACTTAAGTCAATAGTATTCAATACTAAGTACTTCAATAGTACTTAAGTCAATTCTGTTTAATACACATATAAGAGGAATAGCTAATAAATTACCTCGAAGAAAATTTGGAACGACCGAATAACGATCTGTAATCTGATGTAACCAGGAGGTATTGTAAGAGTAGCTGTAAAAAAATAGGTAAATTACAAGTTATATTCAAAACTCCGTGACCATGAATTATTTCGGAAACCCAAAGTTGATTTGAAAATTTGATTACCTGAAGAAATGAAAAAGAACAAAGTAGAAGCTGTAACAATATTTGTGTTATGATCTGAATTATTTAAGAAATATATATATATATATATATATATATATATATATATATATATATATATATATATTCCATGACCTCGTAATAATATAAAATACCGCCTGATCTGAATGACTGCAAGGCAGAGATGCTTTTGAAAATTTCGGTATTTGGTAATATTATAGTTAAGTTATTATTATATTAGGTTAAATTATATATTAAAATTAGTAGAAGGTTTCATCAATTTTACAATGTGTTTTAATCATAAGTTTATACAGTTTTTTTGAATACCACCTAATTATAACAGATATTTCCTATCTCCTGTTATAATAGTGCAATAGGATTATTAAAAATAAATTCATTAACTCATAGTTGAAATATGTAACATCATAAGGAAATGACTATAACTGTTTTCTTTTCTTTACTGTACATCGTTATAATAAATAATTATAAAGCCTACAAACCTGTAAGTAAATATGATCACACAAACACCTTTATTAATAAAGGAAGCAGAATTTGATTACGGTTTCCTGCCATATTTAAAAAATGTGTAAACATATGTTTGAAATAAATCGCGTTACCTACACGTGATTTGATGAGTATCTTTTAAAGTGAGGGAATTCAAAAACACTCTCCAATAGTAGAGCTTTTTCCATTTTAAAACAATAATTCACAGTATCGATACAGTGTTGTCCAGTGCGGGGAAAATATTAAAACCTAATCCCAAGGATTTCAATATAAAATTCTTTCTACATGATGAAAGACTCAAACGTACTGAAATATTGTAAAATAAATACGCCATTTACATCGGTATATTTTTTAGCTAAACATTAATTAGTTATGTAATCAGTTCTAAATTTGACTGAATTTTATTTTGATCTAATTGCAAAACTCTATTAAAAAACTAGGGTTTTTGAAACTCGTGAAATGATAAGATAAGCTAGAGCTTAATATATTAAGCGTATTATAAAAATTATATGTGTTTATTAGTATACAAAACGCTTTTAAAATGTTTTTAAAAAAGTAGCACCTTTCATTATAATTATGAGTTACTTCATCATTAACTGTAGAAGTAAACCTAAACTTATTTATAATATGAAGATAAGAGAAAACCGTTCTGTATTAAGAAAAATATGAAAAACGTACTTGGAAAAACTTTAAATATTTTAAGAATTATTGGTATAGTACAGGATTCAAAAGGTTTTAAATTATATGTTATTTCATTTCGGTAATATACTAACTCTATTCAATTCCTACTACTAGTTCACACCCTCCCTATATACGACGTGTGGTAGAAACATAATGAGACTGGCAACACTGCAGGCGATCTTGCAATGCTGATCTTTTTTCCCTAACGGACCATGTGTATCAGTACCCTCCAGTAGCTCAGTGGACCTGTCACTAAATACATAAGTTTTGAGCAATATTAGTGAAGTGGTGTTTTTGTCGTCCCTAACACGAAAAGCGGAATTAAACACAATTGAGCAGAAGAACAATCGAAAAAACAAGTGTTTTTATCTTCTCGAGAGAATTTACAATTACCAATATTTCTTCATTAGTGTCATTACAGGTGATGAATCTTTTGTTTTGGAATACAATCCAGATACCAGTAAGGCAGAGGGGCAATAAATAAATTCGGCATGTGTTAAGTCTTATAGTTTCTCCTCAAAGGAAAAATAAATTTGGTAAGATTTTAGGATGTCCAAAATAAAATTCAAAAAAGTACTTACTTTTTAACGTAACCTGTTTGACGAAGTATCCTGCATCTTTCCCGTAAGTCAACTACTTTGAACTCATATTTTTCTCTGATATCCAGGTAATTTTAATCACAAATGTGTAAAATGTTTATATTCTAATTAAATGGAGATAATTTTGAAGTTTTAAATTGCAATTATATATGTAACGTAATTATGTACTGAAAGGTAATAACGGGTTGTTACGATTTCTCAATATTTGTATGTAAAATCTTTATATGGGTTTATGAATAGCACCAAAATATAAAAGAAATTTTCTCTCGGCCGTCCATATAGTGCAATAGTTAAAATAATGAAGTTAAATCTCTTAATCCTAATTTGAAATAGGTAAGATAATAAAGCCATGGGTGTGAGTTGTATTTGTTTATTTACAATACATCATTTTATGAAACCACTATTAATCCTATAAACGTGTTAGACAAACATGAACAAAGAGGCAGCGTTAGTAATGTAGGAATCATCAAATGAAAAATGTTTTGAATCAGACTTTAAAAATGCTTAAGAAATATGTTTGAATTAAATGCACGTAATTAAAGGAGATATGATGTGTAATTTATAAAGAGAGGTAAATATAAAAACACTCTGGAGCTCTAGACCTGTCTAGATTTCCAAACGCAAATATTTGGTTTTATACATTCAGAGTATCGATACAATGCTGTGCAGTGGGGTATAATATATTAAAACTTATTCTCAATTTTTTCAATAGGGAAATTTAAAGGCATTTCTAAATGATGAAATAATAAATCATACTGAATTAATATAAAATAAATTCGCCATTTCTATAGTTATCTGTACGCTAGGGTGTTATAATAGTTTCTTGAAATATATATTAATGGAAATCATGAAAACTAATAACGTTTTAGAATTATACATGTACAAATATATCAAATGAATCTTTATTAGTTTGATAATCAATGCCAAGTTTTATTATTATACATATTATTTAATTTAACGAAACTCAATTATAAAATATTTTGTTAAAGTTCTGGAAACATCAATATAAACTTTATAAAGTGATTTAAAAAAAACATGTTCTCAAAAGGAAAATGCATTTAAAATATGTAAAAAAATATACTACAATTTTAAAATAATATAAGCTACTACATACAACATTCGTCGAATTAAACCTAAATGTGTTTATAACATGAAATAACTAAGAATATGATAAAAATAATAAAATATATTCGAGGTGTGGTAGGAAAGTAATGAGTCGTTAATATATCCGTAGCAAATAAATTACCACCCTTTAGGATAAATTATTTTGAAGTTGTTAGAAATGAGGTAACGTCAAGTAAAAAAAGAAACCTAGAAATATATCTAGCGAAATAGGATTGATCTTTGCTAAAATAAAGTGTTTATTATTAAAAAGTGGAGAGAATAGCAATTGTGAACCACTAAATTAGCTGAAAATAACTCATTCCAAGTAGAATAAAGATTTAAATAAAAAACTTATACAATGATTCTGGCCCTTACGTTTTTATTCCTATTTCCATTTCAATATAAATATGTTTAAGTAAAAAGTTATTTTTAAACACTAAGATGTTTTATTTTATTATTAAATTTTTGATTGTGATATAATGAACTGCGTGTTTTAATGCGATACAAATTAAAAATTTCCGAATTAGAAGTATAAACGTATATCACTAAGAATAATTGTTGTCAGATAAAAAAACTTATTGTAGATAGTAATTATAGCTACTATTATAACAAAACCGTAATGAATTTGGCGAATCATGTTAAACGTCTTAAGTTGGTTTAACATTTCTTCCAGAACTCAGTAGAAGCAGTGTGTAAATAAACAAATACGTGTAGCAGCAGGCAGTGATATGCAAAATATTCCTTCCGGTGATACGATGATTCCATTCAAGCACAACAAGAAAGATTGATCTCGACACACCCTCATGCAAGCAGTCTATTATCTTGTTATTTTGCTCTACAATTACCTTTGATTTCACCAATGGTTTACCACTAGAGAGTAATTATTTAGGGCAGAAAGTTTAAACCATTAGTTAAATGGTTTGAAATATTTCTTTAAATACTTATTTGTGTAAGCAGTGAATTTTTTAATCCGTTTCATACAGCGATTATCGTTTATGTTATATTCGGCCACGAAGCCTTTACTTTTGCAGAAAACTCAAGAGTATAGCTTAACCTTCTTCTCCGCTACTTAAGTTACCTTATTTTTTTACCTTCATTCATTGCATATAATTGATACAAAACTATCTTTCGTAACACAAACAAATATTTCACCCATTTTCTTGTATCACGGCAATTATTTCGCAATATTTCTATTAACCACTTAAAGCCATAGGTTCTTCTACATAACAAAATAGGATTTTAAT